>VYZX01023412.1:0-38997 GCA_013401335.1 Brachypteracias leptosomus | reverse complement strand
GAAGGGAAGGGAAGGGAAGGATGACCATGGTCCCATGCTCAACATTTACAGACTGATCCCAGGAACCTTCTCAAATCCTGACACACTCAATAGCCACTGTCTGGTGACAGACCTTGCTGCTGGAGAGAAAACTCGCTTATCTCCCAGACTGTGGTAGAGAAATGGGAATTTCCCAGGGTCAAGGACAAAAGGATGGATGAGGACCCTGAACATCAGCATTGTGCACAGGGCTGGGGCAAGCTTCAGGTCTGATCTCTGCATGTCTAATGGAAAGAGATGTCTTCCCGCACAGGCTGTTCTATTGCAGCGGGGACAAACTCAAATGCACGCCGAGGGAGGCACGCAGATGCCAGCATAATTAGCCACAAAATAGACTTTTCAGTATCACACAATGACAAAGAAAAATAAAAAAGACCTGCGTGCTGATAATTCCTCAGCGCGCCTCGGTGACAAGGAACTGGGACAGACCTGAGCTTCCACTGAGCCAGAGGAAAATGTATTTTTAAAAAGCAGATTATCTGGTTAAACAGAGGGCAGGGGGCTGAGCTGAGAGATAATGGGGGTGTCTGTGACAGCTTTATTAGGAAGTGCCTAATGTCGGAGTGATTTCATGGCGGAGCTCAGAGCGGTGGGGCTGGCTCCCAGGCTGGAGCCCCAGCGGCACCCTCAGATGGGCTTAGACAGCAACTGACCCCAGCTTTTTGCTGCAGGAGACAATGGGAGCAGCAGGAATGCTGTGCAGGGGGTCACCAGCCCGAGGGTGTGCTCCTGGGGTGTCACCTGAGGGGTGGGGTGGGCGAGCGCTGTATTCATTAGCCCTCATTAGCAGTAGGATCAGCTTTGCTAACCTGAGAAGAGGGACATGATTAGAAACATGGACAGTGCCATCGGCTCTGCAATCAGAACTGGCAGCTCTGGCCCTGAAAGCTCCTGGGCTCAGCAGGCACAGGGTACAACCCTTCCTTTGCCTCACAGCTGCCTTCTAGGAGGTTCTCACCTGCCTGCTCCTTGTTTTTCTTCAGGGTTTCCTTGATGGTCCTGTCTAATTCCTTGCTGTGTCATCTTCTCATATGGTGCAGAGTCCTGCAAAGCTGGCAGGGCATCTGTGCAGCCCATTCCAGCCAAGGATGTTCCCCATCATGTCCCCAGGGCATTCTGCACCCAGGCTCTGCAGAGATGCCACCTCAGAGTCCTGGCAGCATGGCATGGCCCACACAAGCACCTCCTAGCACTGACCCCTGTGGTCCTGCAATCCCATAGATTTGGGAGTGCATAACTCCAAGGTGCACAGGCAGTCCTTTCCTGGGATGCGTGTGTGGGTATGGGCACATACTTTCCTTCTCTGGGCTCTTCTACCAGGGCAGAGGCCTAGCCTGGCATCAGTGTGGGGTAGAACACTAGTAGGATGCTCACCACTAAGAAACTTGAACTGGGAGCATCCCATTCCCAGGGATGAGCTAGCAATGCAGGGTACCAGAGAGCACGCATGGAACAAGCCTTTGCCAGCGTGACTCCTGGCCTGGGTCTCTGGGAGCAGCTGTAATCAGGAACAGGGGGCACTCAAACCAGTCTCTAATCCCAGATTTTACATGAGCTGAACAGGTCCTGATCAGCTTGCCGGGGGCTTACAGTGGGATTGACAGCTGCTCCCACGCCTCAGATGCCCCAGCCAGCCGGAGCAGCCCCGAGTGGCTCCCGTCATCCGGGCCAGGGCTTCCCTGGGAGAGGAGGGCAAGCTCGGATGCTGTGGCTGGTGCCTCAACGCGCCCGGCCGTGGCTCTGACCACGGGCATCAGATGGAGGATATAAATCCGGGTCTCCAGGAACAAAAGCCTGCTGCGCCTCTGCCCCCAGAGCTGCCAGCTCAGCGTGAGAGGACTCCCCAAGGCGCAGGGGAGCCAACGATGAAGCTGTCTCTGACAAGGGAAACTAAAGATGTAAGAGGGAGCATGAAATCACGGGTGACAACCATAACAGGGGCAGCTCCAGACGTGAGAGGGGGAGCAGGAGCTCTGCTGCCTCCACCCGGGAGGCTCTGCCGCCTTTGTAGAAAGCGGTGCATGCCATGGTGCGGTGGAAGACCAAAGAGCGAGACGGAGACAGTCCCTGCGCTGGTCCCGCTGCCTGCTGGTGCTCTGGCCCCTGTCTTTCACCAGCACTGGGACTGGGTGAGATGTTGCCCCAATCCTGGTCATGCTGCAGCTTGCAGACCTACTGCCACAACTATTGCCACAACCCTGAATGAAACACATTGAACCACAGAAGGGATTACAGCACCCGGGGAGCAGGATGGCAACACCCAGGGAGTGGGATCATGGAGGGGCTGCTGTTGACAGATGAGTCCCAAACCCGCCTACCATCTTCCCCTGCTTCAAGACCTAATCTTCCCTGGGCTTCCAGCCTGGGCAGCCAACTCCGACAGAAAACGCTTGCTAATGTCCCCAGGAAAGTGATTTCTGAGCCGTTATCAGTTTAACCCGGGCTGCCTGAGCCGTTACAGTGTTTTGTCAAAGCCCCAGCGCTGCGGGCGCTGCTGCGTGGCAGGGATGCTGCCTGGCACTCCCCGTCACCCCCAGCTCCACAGCTCCCCTTTGTGCACCTCGGCACAAGGGTGCCAGAATTTAGCCACCCTCTCTTTCAACTTTTCCCCTCTTTCCTTTCCCCCCCTCTGTAACAAATCAGTGAAAAGAGGGAAAAGAAGAGGCTCCAATGACAGATGGAGCTGGCGCTATCATCTCTCTTAACTGTCACTGAGAAAATCACACGGCAGCCACTGAAATTCAAATTAGAGTTTTGCTGAAGCTGCTAAAACTCATCAAAAGATATCTTTGAAGTCCACTGGCAGGCTGGTCATTTCTTTTAAATTAGTCCCTGTTGAAAATGAAATTGCAGGGAGTTGGTGTATTAGCATATTGGAGTGCGAGAGACAGCATAATGCTGCCTTTCCAGGGAGAAGAGACAGTTTGCTCCTGCACAAAGACCGCACTCAAACTGGGCTCTTATTGCATTAGGATAAATGAATGAGTCATTTCAAAGCTCCCCATTAAGGGGGCCGGGCTGGCACTCAGAGAGAAGATGGCAAAGGCAGGTCAGAGCTGTCCCTGCATTCCTGCCCTCAGAGCCAACCTCCCGGCTGCAGCATTGCAAGCCCATGCAAATGAGGAGCTGCCTCGTTAGCAGAGCCAGCTTGGTGAGGAGGGGAGAGGTGCCTCAAAGAGCCGTAGAATCATTAAGGTTGGAAAAGACCTCTAAGATCATCAAGTCCAACCTTCAATCCAACACTACCATGACCACTAGACCATGTTCTGAAGTGCTATGACTACATGTTTGTTGAACCCCTCCAGGGATGGTGACTCCACCACTTCCCTGGGCAGCCTGTTCAGGGCTTGACCACCCTTGCAGTAAAGAAATTTTTCCTAGTATCCAACCTAAACCTGCCCTGGCACAACTTGAGGCCATTTCCTCTCATTCTATCACTAGCCTTGTCCAGTTCCAATCCAGGGATCCATGGTTCTCAGAGCTGATGTGATGTTCAGGACATGCAGCTCATCACAGTCCTCTGGGAGGGATGTAGAGCCAGGATCAGTCCCACCAAAGTAGGTCTGATCCCCTGAATACTGACTCTTTCCACATGGTGCTTTCTTCCAGCACTTTCCAGACAGACCAGAGTCAGCATCCTACTGCCCCAGAAGTAGCTGAGCCCCAGAGAAGGGTCCTGGAGACCCTCAGACCATCCCTAGAAAAATGCAGCAGAGCCAGTGGGAGCTCAGGACAGACCACCTCTGATCATTTGGCACTGGTCTGGAAAAAAGGGTCAGTCCTGGTAGTGGCATCTCCTAACCCAAACTCCACATGCCTTGCACAGGCACTCAAAGGAGCCTGTTGGAGATGAGTGCAGGTACTCATGGCCTCCAAGGTCCTCGTTAGCCAAAGAGCATGGTGGGACTAAGGGAAGCGCACTGAGACACAGGACACCAGTGGCTGGCCACAGTGGGGTGGTGGCCAGTGCCCCCAAGAAACAGCTGTAGCATCTCCATTAGTCTCAACACAGACAAAATGGGGTTGACATCCAGCTCAGTCCAGCCCAGGCATTAGCCCAGAAATAATGACCCTTATGGGCACCCACCCCCTTTTCTGCCAGGCTTTACCCCACAGCATCCTGCCCTCTCCTGAGGGCTGAGCACAGGAGGCAGACACCACTGCCAGCTCCTTCCCAGGGCACCCAGTTTCCTCTGCCTGCCCTGAATCTCTAAGCAGAGGCTTCCCTGTCAACCCAAAACCTTGAGATGTCAGCTGCTTTTGGCTGGAGTCTTTTCTTTCATTACCAAGCTGATGTGATGGGATTTTGAGTGGCACTAGTTACACTCCTGCGTCTTTACACATAATGTCTTTGAGCCAAGAGCTATCGGCGGTAGATTTCACACAGCTCTGAGAGGGGTTGGGAGCAGGTCAGAGGCGGGAAGTGTGGCCAATTCCCCCCTGAGCCGCAGGAGAAGACAGAGCAGAACTTGCCCCAGAGCATGTAACCTGTGACATTTTCCTGGGCTAACGCAGATTGCACCAAGACAGGGGGAGAGACGAGCTCCTGCCATCACGCACACACACGGCGCTGGCTGAGCAGAGGCTTTTGCTGCAGGTTTTATTAGAAAGGTCACTGCAGTCCAGGTTTGAGCATCTCTTCCAAGTTGTTGGCTGCCTACTGTGGATTCGTCCTGGATTTCTGACCAAGGGGCACAAGGAGGGTCTGAGCCAATCTAGCAAAGACACCATCAGGGTTCAGAGTGAGAAGGTTTTATCTCCACCACCCTGCATAGCTTGTGGCATTTAGCTGCATTTCCCAGCCTTGGTTGGGTCCAACACCAGAGTGTCTGGATGGGGTGGGGACTCTCTGGAGGTCATGCAGACTGTGATGCCTACATCCCACCACCCCAATTCCCCAGACAAGAGCAGCAAGCAGGGAAGACAGTGCCAGGGCTATGAGCATGTGTTTCTGTGCACAACTCAACATCCACTGGGCAGGAGGGCTTGAAGTAGCAACTGCAGTTTGTGGAGGGTCATCAGCCTCTGACTTGGAAGGAGAAACAGTGTCCTGGGATCACTGGGCATGTCCATCACTGTTGCTTTTGGCAGGAGGTGGCCAGCTGGTCTGCAACTGGCGGTATCACATCCTGGTCACCTCGAGCAAGGCACTGCCTGAGCTGGAGGTTCAAATCTCCCATCCTGGTTTTCAGTGTCTTACCTTGACCCTTTGTATTCCCCCAGAAACCCTGTTGCTTTGGTGGCCAGTAGCCTGGACAGGAAAGCAGCAGGACAGCCAGAAAGCCATGCCAGAAACAAATGTCTTGCAGCTCTGGGCTGTTAATTGGCCACTCTCTAAGATGATGCCAGAGGCTGGGATGCTGCAGGCTCCAATTCCTTGGCTTTTCCCATGGCAGCTCAAGGTCCCTCCACCAACACCGAGTGTGTGCCTGGGGCTAGGGCAGCAGTGTCCTGCTCCCAATGGGACAGACATCTCCACCAATCACCTCAAGTACCCAAACCACTGGGCATCAATAACAACAGCTGCCATGCTTTGTAATGCTCCGCTCCCAGGACAGGGGCTGCAACAAGAGAGGAGGAGGCAGCGCAGGGGCCTCTGTTCCCGTATCAATCACACGAAGGATTGATCCTTTCATCTGCAATGAAAGGAGCAGCTGGTGCCTCCTCCCATCCATCCCTGCCCCGCTGCCTCCTGTCTTGGCAAACACGCCCTGGCCCAGCCATCCAGCCGGGGCGTTAATTGGAGAGGGGAGAAGATGGCAGGGAAGAGGAGAGCCCGGGCCCGGCAAGGCACAGCCACCATCATTAACTTTTCATTGCATCTGCCACTTCCGCTTAGTGACAAAGGCTTTAAACGTCACCGTTTTCTGCTTTAATGACCTAAGAGGCAGCCACGTGCCGAGCAGTCCTTGCATTGCAAGCCCAAGCCTGGAGAGGTTTCCGGCTCAGCCCTTGCATGTGAGGATTGCAAGAACGGACAGGCTGGGGTGTCAGCGCCACAACTGTCCCCTTCGCTGAGCCCAGAAACCTTCACATGTCATGGGAGCCCCATCTCAGGACATTTCCTCGGTGATTTGCCAGGCTTGAGAGAAAGGTGGGATAGCTTTCCTGTGGGAACACACGGGGTCAAGTAGTGGGCTGCAGGGGGGGAGCAGGAGCTGCACATCCCAGGCATGGACACGATGTCAGTCCAGGGACTGGTGTGATGGCCACAATCAGGAAGTGATCTTGAGACTTCTTCACTTAAAACATGCTTGTTTTTACCAGAAAAGATTCTGTTGATAAGCTCAAAACGCAGGAAATGGATGTAAAAACTTCAGTAGGAGACTGTATGAATGGAACAGGATTTTATTTAATGCCATTTCCAAGATGACCTTGTCCTCTCAGGCCCACCACCCACATGAGAATCCAAGTGGTCTGGCCAGGATCACTTGTTCATGACAGAGGGGACATGGGATGTCAGTCACAGAATCACACAATGGTAGGAGTTGGAAAGGACCTCTACATCATCTAGTTGGAAGGGACCTCTGGAGATTATCTAGTCCAACCCCCTTGCCAGTCCCTATCTCCAGCACTTGGGATAACAACCTGGCTGTAACACCCTATGGGAGCTAACAGTGAACACAGGGTAATGTGTCTCCTCAGGATGTTGTTTACTTCAGCCCCTGCAGATCATGGTCAGGTTGATACCCATTTCTTCGTTGACGTTTCTCTGTGTCCTCGTTCTGCATGTCTATGGCTACAACCTTCCTTCTGGAGCTCTTTCCAGGACTATCTCAACTAACCTCCTCTGCTGTGGGCTGTTCCCACAGGCCAGAAAGGCTGTTTTTGCAGGATGGGTGTGGAGGGGAAAGCCCAGGTCATGAGCAGTGTGTCCTGTGGGGAAGGAAGAGCTAGTCTGAATCTCTGCAGACTGGTGAGAATTTGCCACCTGCTGCTCCAAGAGGACCTTCAAACCAACACACACAACCTGTAGAGAGCATCCCTTCAACATCTTGCTCAAAGAAAGGATCTGTCAGAGAGGCAAACATAGTTCCACAGTGTTCATGAGAAGCTTTACCATCCATTTGGTGTCTGGTGGTGAAAAACCCAGGGTCCACTGGGGCAGCTTGAGAGGCATTGGGTGACCACGCCATGAATGCAGGTATGTAACTAGAAAACAAAGATCTCTTTAAAGTTACTCAAGAAAGGAGCCACATTCTTTGGAAAGATTAATGGCAAGGGTAGCCCAGTCCATGCTGGGCAGAGGGAACCACGTGCTCTGCTCTCTGCTGGGGTCTGACATGGTGTCTGCATGGGGACAGTTTGGTCTAGCTTGACGGATGGTCTTGCAGCAAGCTCCCAGAGCTACGTGTCTCTTTGGGCTGGCTCCCTCTAATGAAGCCTGACAGCACCACTCGGATCTGCTTTCCTGCTCAGCACTGTGTTAATGAAGGGGCAGGCGAGAAACAAAACTACACGGGTCTTATTTGCCTGTTTAAGAGCTAAACAAACACCCGCTGACACGAGTGAGCAGCGCTGGGGAGGCTGGTGCAGAGCCTGGTGCCACACAGAGGCTGCTGCAGCACGTCACAACTCTTCTCACACGTCCTGGGTCACTGTTGTCCTCACAGAAGCAGAAATGGTGTCTGCAAACAGCACGGGCCCAGCAAACATGCTCCAGGCCCCACAAGCACATGAAGAACTGTGAACAGGTTTTGCGTCTCCAACTGGGAGAGGAGGAATCACCATTTCCCTGTCAAATCACAGACCAACTCTGAATGAAGAGATCTTGAGCTGCTCCAACCTGACAGCAGCCAAAGGGGTCAATTTAAAAATCTGGAGACCCCTGAATCCTATTTTTTCCAAAGAAGTAATTTTGCCCAAGCCAGGTTTTTCATACTAATGACTTTAAGACTGGCAAATCAGAATTTTCCGTGAAACAAAGATAAAATCCCTGTTCAGTCCCAGTCATCCTCCTGCATCCTTGATCCCACTGAAGATGTTGAACCCAGCAGGCACAAAGCACAAGCTGGAAGGATCCATACATCTACCATGTGCCCATGGTGAGCTCATCAGATGTGCTCACCAAGCATCCCCTCATCTTCTGAATCCAGCAGGCACAACAACTTCTTGGTCTTTTCCTTCCCCCTCCTGTGCTGCTGAGGGTTACTTCAGCCATCTTCAAGATCTGGCTTTCAGGGCCAGGAGTGGCCACAAGCCCCAGCCCTGTCCCTGCTGCACCAGCTGGGGTTGGAGACCTTGGTGGCCCTTGATGCAGCCAACGCGCGAGCAGACTACTAATGCCGGAGAATGTCTACGAGAACACATCCCTCAAGCAGTGACAGGGCCAATCAATACAGTGGCTTCTCTTTAGCAATCCCTGGCTGGGAGAAGCAGCCTTCCCAGCTCTGTCTGCCAGGCAGGCAGCTGCTCGGCTGCAGAATGGATAAGGGGACAGGGTGACAACGGGTGGCTCTTCCCCCGCCACTGCCACCCACAGAAACTGCAGCCATGCTGGGCAGCCTGCAAAGAGATGGGGATGGGGCATGGGGAGCAGGTGACACATCCCTTGCACGCAGCTTTACACCCACGTGTGTGCAGCTCGGGGGTGTGCTGGAGGACAGCATTGGCTTTCATGGGGACCTCCTGATCTTGAGGTCCCACAGGGCACAACATGCCCCCTGGACACTACACGGCACAGTGGGACAACCCACAACTGGAGCTGTATTGGATCAGTGGAGCAGAACGTGGTAGAGGGCTCATGGCATGACCCACCAGCATCCATCCATGTGCAATCCCCCTGCCAGTGAGAGGCAGATGAACACCAGGAAGCAGACAGCGTGGTCAGCACCCTGGGTTTAAACTGCTTAACCCATCTTGCTGTAAAGCCCGGAACAAAAAACCCCTTAGAACAAAACCACAGGGACGAAGCCAGCTGGACCAGGCATTGCTCCCAGAAAGCCCCATGTCGACCCCATTGTGCAATGGTGCTGGGTAACTCCAGCACTCAGCTGCATTCTCATTCCTCAAAAGGCCCTTTGGGATGGTGCCACCTCTCCACAGCACTTGCTCTTTGAATGGTCGATATGCACCTCTCTAGCCTGTGGCTGCACCAGTGCTTGGTACCCAGCTCTTCTCCACCCAAAATACCTGCATGCCACTGAGCTGTGCTGCTCCAGGAATGTGGCTCTTCCCTGGGGTGTGTGACTGGGGCCAGCAGCAGGGTCCTGAAGGACCATGCATGGCCAAGGGGAGCCCAAGCAGCCCAGAAATCCTCTGCTGCCCTGCCCCTGGGGCTCCCATAGGAAAGATCCTCAAAGGGACCAGGGAAGAGAGGAGAAAGTTCTCCCGCTGCCACCAAAGGACCAAGGGCTTGACACAGAGCCCATGAGGCTGGCAGGGTACTCAGACAACCGCTTGTGAAGTGGATACCAGTCGAGGAAGGCAGCCAAACCTGTCCCAGGAGAGCCCATTCCTGCTCTAGAGCAGGAGCTCGTCAGAGCCTCTTTGTTGTCTGCTGATGGGAGGGAGGATGGCAGCACTGCAGAGGTGCCCCTGCCAGGACACAGCACAGAGCTGCACCGTGGGTCCACATCGACACGATGGTGTGGGGCCAAGAAGACTGGTATGGTCAGGACAGTGGTGGGACCTTGCAAGGATGCTGTATCCACCAGTGCAGTGCTCCCAGGACAAACACTGCAGCACTGAGAACCTCAGGAAGGTGCAGCCTCCAGCCAGGTGAAAGCCTCTTCCTTGATGGGAGAGATGGGGACGAGATGGGATAGAGGGTGAACCAAAGCAAGGGGACCAGCTCTGGAGACTGGGAGACACGGCAGCAGATGCTGAATATTGGAACACATCTCTCAGTCCAAGCCAAATCCCAAACCAGTAACAGAAACCACAGTCCTGCCACTGCTGCTGTGGGGTGTGGGCAGGAGCAGCAGGGACAGCATGAGGTGTCCAGAGCAGGCCCTGCCGAGGAGGAACACTGGTAAGAGGCTGCAAGTGGTGCCTCAGAGATTTTCTGTGGCTCTTAGCAGTGAGAAAATCATGATTTAGAAAAGATGCCCAGCTGCTCCATGGGCCGCGGGATGGCACAGGCCACCCTGGTGCTCCTATAAGGCATCTGCTGCTGCAGTGGAGAGATATCAAGTGAAGATACTTTTAGACGGGACAGACAAACTGCACCTTCAAGGAAAAGTCTGGAACAGGCTCCCCACAGCAACCTTCAGCAGTCAGAAGCAGAATGTGTTGATTCTGGTGAAACTGCAGAAAATAAGTTTAAATGCAACAGTGGTCCCTTGCACAACCCAAGCTAGAAGAGATGGTTTTGGACACCAGGTTTCCGGGCCACCTTCTGCTAGAGAAGCAGAGGCATCTTCCAGATCCAGAGCAGCACTTGGCTCCAGGGAAAGAGTCCTGGGAGTCTTGTCCCATGATGCTGGATGTCCCTTCGGGCTGCTTATGAAAGCAGGAAGGAGGGAGAGCAACATGTATTAAGCAGATTAACTTTGTGCCAGAGTAGAAAGGCCACTGAAGCAGCTTCTGTGCCACAGCTGGAGCAAGGAGCCTGCCCTGAGCAAGGTGGACCTTGCTACCATGCATCAGGTATCATTTGACCCTCACTAGCTGGGTACCGTGTCTCCCCCCATGATTTCAAAGAGACAAAGAGAGAAGACTGTCTCTCCCTCCTGAAAGATAAATGCCTCCAGATTGTAGCCACTCGACAGGTCCGCTGAAATTCATCAGTTCTGACTCGAAATGAAAGCTGTAATAAATCTCCTCGTTGAATAGGAGATCAAAGGCAGATCATTAGAGCTCTTGGATTACTCAGTGAGAGTGCACTTCCAGCAGCTGCTGTGCTGCTGGGTCCCCCGTGTCCACAATGACCCCTTCAACAGTGGAGTTTTGACTCTAAAGAAAAGGACAATTTCCTCTCCTCTGCCCACCTCTTCCTTGGTTGCTCCCAGACAGCTCTGCATGGCTCATGGCCACGTCCTCAGCAGCCACACTGGTCCAAGCTGCTGCACAGCACAGAAGGGGACACTGGTCCATCACAAAGGACAGAGCAGAAGAGCTCAGTGTTGGCCCAGCTCTCAGGGGAAGCTCTTCACCACATTACAAATCTCCTATATCTTCTTCCCAGGGAAGAAGAATCCACCTCAAGCTCTGGGAACTATCCCAACACTGTTATCCTCTTGACTAAAGATAGACCTCAAGCTGCAAGCCCTGCAACACTTCAGTGAGACCAAGTATCCATATGACCCCTGGCTCTGGAGAGAAGTCTATGAACATTATGCTGATTTTTCACTCCTCTCTGTGGTCTCACTGAAGGGTTCACTGACCTGTGCCCACCAGGCATCAGGAGCAATCCCTATCTCAACCTCTCCAATCCCATTTGTTGGTAGCAGCCTACGCTATGTCCATGGTCTTCTTTGTGGGATAACCCCTTTCCACTGCTTGGACCATGAGATCCCAAACTCAGCCAGTCCCCTGGGCTTCCTCCTTCCCTCATTTCAGCCTCAATAGCCATCTTCTAAGTGACACATCCAAGCTGGCATCTGCTTGTGGGTGCAGGGCAAAGTTGTGTAGCAGGAGCAGAAGGTAAAGGAGGCTTCAGACTGCAGGTGGTGACACCCTGTCAGCCATACAGCTGCTTGTCCACCCTTCCTGGCTCCTTGGTCCTGCTGGGGATGATCTTCTCCCAGTCTAATGCTGATCTGGTGAGACAGTTGTGTCCGAGCCAGCTGGACGGATGCTGGAGAGCAGATACATCAGGCTCAACCCTGATTCTCTGAGTACTTTTTAATTTCTCTAACAGTGTAATTTCTTTCCCAACACCAGGATCGAGCTCCTGGGCTTTCCTGGGACTAGGCTCAGGGGCTGCCTGTCCAGCAGTGCCTGGAGAGCTGAGGAGGACAGCTGAGGGACCGGTTCATGGAGAAGCCACACAGAGGAGCGAGGTTTATCTCTGTGCAAAACATGTTGCACATGACAGAGTGAATTTCATTCCTGGAGAGATTTTTTTATTATTATTTCCACTGAGACCAGGTTTGCTGAGCTTAGCTCTTGAAATGAGGGACCATAATAAGTCCATTAGCTTCAGAGAGTTATCCTGAGCACACAGTTCGACCTGTGATCCCTTATTTTACAAAGGGCTAAGCGTGGAGAGGATGTAGCAGTGGAAGCAAGTGAGAGATCCTCTAGCATTTCACACACAGGAGGACTTGGCTGTGATGTGGAAACCAGCACCGGGGTGAAAGCAGGGTTATAGGGAACTTTACTGTCTGAAATGCATGGTCCTGGCAATCGAGCTTCTCACATTATAGCCACTCTTCTGACCTACAGGGCAGGACATGGGGTGTCTTACACTAATGAGTGTCCTGAGACACAGGGTACGTGTGATGGGGGTATCCATGATGTGGGAGGTCCTGCAGGTGTGTGCCCTGTGATAGACTCAACAATACAAGCTGTCCTCATATACAGGGTGCCCCACAGAATGGGATGTCCTGAGGATGGGGGTGTTGACACAGGACACCCCGCACCCTGAAAAGAGGAACTTTGGCTTGATTTTTACTGGGCACCAGTCTGGCTGGCTGCTGGGAAGAGTCTGCGGCTGGGGAGAAAGCAACAAAAAGGGTCCCAGCGCTGGGGCTCTGATAATGAAGAAACAACCCTGCAATTTGTAGCTGAGCTTGTAGGTTTGGAAGCCTGTCGTGTGGCTTTTGAAGTGCAAACCTCACAACACCCCCCCCCATTGCCCAGCTCACTGCCGCAAAAAGCCCTCGGCCCTTTGTTGCACCTCCATGGCAGGAGGTTTCCCGGACCCCCGCCCAAAGCCCCCACTGGACACTCGCGCAGACGGAACCGCCGAGCAAGATCAAATGGGAGCCATTCCCCAGGCTCCCCCCCTGCCTCCTCCAGCTGCCTGGATAATCCCCCAGACTGAAAGGGAACCTGAACCCTGAGTGGAAACGGAGCTGAGCCCCCGAACCCTCTTTGTGCCGGGATAATGGTCACGGCGCGTCCCATCCCTGCGCTGTCCCGCTCGACGCCGGGAAGATGAGCTCTGGGAGCTGTCACCGCCCCAGCTTCAACCCGGCATAAACCAAACTTTTTGTTTAAGGTAGTAGTTTAAAAAAAAAAAAAAAAATTAAATTACAAAAAAAAAAAAGCAGCATATGTCTTTGATCTTGAATAAAGCTTTTATCACAGAGCCTTCAGTCCCGGTGAGCAAAGGGGATTATCTTTCTCTCGCACAAAAGTTCACCTCCTGGTGCAGGTCACGGGAGGAAGATTTCACTGGAGTGGGAGGCGTTTTCTCCGGGGCATTCACCCCAAGTCCGGCAGGCAGCCGCTCCCAGGGAAAGCTTTTTATGAGCTAACCTACTGCCTCAAATCCTTTCAGATGCAAAGGGATGAGAAAAAAAACCAACAAACCTCTGAAAGAAAGAAGCGGGTGCAAACTCCCTGACAATCACTGCCAGCCTCATTTAGCAGGAGAGACATCAGCCCAGCGTCCCGCTGGCTACCCTAACTCCCAGCAAACAGCCAGGACTCAAAGAAGTCACTCGAGGCTGTGTCCTGACCCAAACCACAGCCTGGATTCAGCCCCGTGCGGGGTATGGTCTGGGTCTGGCTGCTGGCTGTCATTGTAAAGTCATAGAATGGGTTGGGTTGGAAGGGACCTTAAAGATCATACAGCTCCAACCCCTCTGCCATGGGCAAGGACACCTCCCACTAGACCAGGTGGCTCAAAGCCCCATCCAACCTGGCCTTGAACACATCCAGAGATGGAGCATCCTCAGCCCCCATGGGCAACCTGTGCCAGTGTCTCACCACCCTCAGAGTGAAGAATTTCCTTCTAATTTTCAATCTAAATCTCCCCTCTTCCAGTTTGAATCCATTACCCCTCATCCTATCACTACAGGCCTTTATGAAATGTCTCTCCTCAGTCTGTCCCCATGCAACTGCTCTCCAGGCAGGGCAGGCTGGAGCCACCAGCATCATCTCTTTCTTCATCGGTAGGTTAAGGCAGAAGGTGTTTGCTACCTGCAACATGGGGAGCTGCTCTCATTCGGGATGCACTGAGCAGCCTCCCTGCCTCCACCTCCCCTAATTGTGCATCAAGCTGGCAGTGTCATATAGAATCATAGGTTGGAAAAGACCCTTAAGATCATCCAGTCCAACCATAACCCTACTCCACCAAGCCCGCTGCTAAACCATGTCCCTCAGCACCACACCTCCATGGGTCTGAAACACATCCAGGGATGGGGATTCAACCACTGCCCTGGGCAGTGCTTGGAAGCTGCTCCCTGCTTCCAGGATCATAAAATCATAGAATCATTTAGGTTGGAAAAGACCTCTAGGATCATCTAGGATGTGACCAGGAGTGAGGGCAGGAGGTAGCATCACAAGCAGCCTGTCCAGGGCGGTACCTGTGCTCTCCAGCAAGGGCCAGGAGCTGCAGCGAGCAGAGCAATGCTGGACACCTCCATGGCCACAGCCAGGGATGAAGGGTGCAGGGGGAGAATACCAAGTTCCCCGCTCCCAGGACATTAATTGAAGTGACAAATATGCCTTGACATCAATTATGTTGCTTTCTTGTTCAGCTAAGAAGTAATTAACTTAAGTGGAGCAATTAGGTAAACTGATCAAGTGAGGTTTGTGGTACCTGATGCAAACAGCTCATTGGGCTGTGAAGGGAGCAGAGATTAAAGGGGATGGGGATGATGCACCCAAAGGGGTCCTGGGGGACCCCAGGGGCTGCGGCTGCCTCGGCCGCCAGTTCAAGGGGCAGATCCCACCATGGGAAAGTCTGGATGGAACTGTCCCTCCTCCTCCATACCTCTGAGACACCCTGCATCCAGAGCAGGTCGCTCCCCCCTCACTGGCCCTGGGCTCGTCTCAGGATGCAGGCAAGAGGAAACGACACAGCCCCAGGGGTCCCCAAAGAGCAGAGGTAAGAAATAAAGCGATCGATGGGGAACCCCACCGTGTACAAGAGATTCAGACAAACAGGTCACAAAGTGTTTGCTGATAATAGCAGGTGAGGCAGAGGATGGAGCCAAAGCTCAATGATGATGGATTTCCTGCAGGGAAAGGCACAACTGTGTCTCACTCCCAGCCTCCTACACCAGAGAAGCAAGAGAAGGTGTTGGGATGGTCTGCTGGGACAGATGGTCACAGGGCAGCGTCCCACCGGGAGGTGGGCTGGCAACGTGGAGAGAGGTGCTGGGCTAGGGGTTCACATAGCCCAGAAACGCTCCTGGAAGCCACTCTGTTCTTCACATCAGAAGAGACTTAAAACTCTGCAAATGCTGCCTTGAGAAGAACGACAGAGGGTGAGAGCAGCCAAGCCCTGTGCCAGGCTCCTGTCATGGTGGGGATGGGTCAGTCCCCTCCTCAGCCACATGCCGGGCTGGGCTACGGTCACTTTTCAAAGACTCTCGAAGATTTTCTTCTCCATGGTGCCTCCAGCCCGTTTTCCTCTCTCTCAACCCAATGAACTACTAAATTTCCAGCTTTAATTCCCAGCTTTCAGCAGAAGCTGTGGCACGAGCCACTTTCAAAGTTTGCTAAGGTGCCGAATCAGAACGCACCACCATAAATCATTAATGCACCCCTGTGTTGCAACGAGGCCGGAATATTCTAATCACTGAATAATGAAGTCAATACTCACAAATCTCAGCTGTCATTAAAAGACCTGCACGCCTCTGTGTGCCCAGCAGGAGAGGAAATCTTGCGAGCAGACAGGATGTGCCCCTGCCAGGAGCATCACTGCAGTGAGGGGACACCAGGGGCCGGGTTCTGCAGCCCTGGTTTGTGATAGGCTGTGACTCAGCATCCTCCATGGTACCTGCTCTTTGAGCAGCATGGCTGCTAAAAGAAATAAAGTCAAGGTAACCTGCTGTGTGGTGCTTGGGTAGGAATAATGATGACCTGAGCTGCCCACCTTGGTACCTCTAGAGTTTTCTTCAGCCCCACTGAGGAGAGACCAGAGCCAGCCCAAAGCAGGAATGTCCCATCTACAAGGCCAGGGACCATCCTGAAGCTGGAGAGGCCCCTGAGACAGCAGCACGGAGAAAACCAGAAAGGGCAGGTTTGGAAGATGATGAACAGAAGGCAGAAGGGCAAAGTTAAAACAACTCTGCAAATGCTGGGATGTGCCTGCAGGCAGCCAGAGACGCCGTGTCCCCGGCACAGATGGAGCCTGTGGCTTGGAGCTGCAGCAACAGCGCAGGGGGGAAGATGGCTGGGAAAGGGGGCAGGCATCAAGAGTTACCAAGTAAAACCAGTTTCCTTGAAAAAAACAAAACCCCTGGAAGGACAGCATCAGGCTGACAAACAGCCACAGCCAGCACAGAGGCTGGACACGAGGAGCAAGGTGCTGGCATCTCTGCCTGTCCCAAGTTAGGGTGCTCACTGCAATGTGCTGTTCAGGTGCGTGGTCCCACTGCTTGTAGGATTTACCTTGTGGTGTCTCGCACTGCAACAAGAAGCCAGAGGCTCCAAAACTGCAATGCTGGCAGGATGGGGCTGCCATCCAGCCAGATGTTGGGGTACTCATGGAAACTGCAAGGTCAGATTAATATGGCAGGGACAAGAGAGCATTGTGGTCTGGGATGGAGGGAAGTGTTGTTTTAGCACCTCCAGAGCTGGGTCAAAATCACATTCAGTGTAAGATACAGTTGATGGGACCTGTGGGAAGAGAAAGAGGTCAGAAATTGTCCCTCATTTCTCCACAAAGGTAAGAGCAGGTGTCACAGTGCTGCCACAGGGCTATCGCAGTGGGCACAGAGCTGCCGAGGCCACCTGAGGCAAAGGAGACCTTGTTGGCTCTGGGAAGAGCACATCAGAGTATCATACATGTCTTTCCAGATCCACAGCATAACTGGGAGTCAGATATCCTTCCCCTGGGAGCCAGGTGAGACAAATTTTCCACCCTGAGTTGTCCCACTCCATCCCACCTTGGCACCAGGAATGCACTGAAGCCCAGACCAAAGGTGTCTTGGGTTTGGGCCATTTTTCTCTATCAGGAAAACAGTTGCAGCCCTCTTGAGTTTAGGGTTGGCTAGATACTGTTCTGTGCTGCAGTAGGGAAGCCCAGACAAAGCCATGGATTCAATCTCTGAGGGAAAATTGGGGAGATCTACAAAAAATTGCAGTCACGGAGTCATGGGATAATTGAGGTTGGACTCACTCTGGAGATCATCAGGTTCAACCTAACTTTGCTCAAATTCTTGCTGTGCCTTTTTCTTCCCAACATCACTTGGTGATACCACACTGGTGTAGATAGTTCACATTGGGGGTTTAACAACACCCAGAGGCACAGCAGGACATGGAGCGGACTGTCAACAGTGCCCATCAGATTAACTTCTGCTTCACCATGTTTGAAGCCATGACTTCACAGGTGGTTATCCTGGAGAATATATGTCCAGAGCTGCTCCTCTGGATATGAGGGGCCTGGAGCAAGTCCTGCCAACCGACCCCTAGCTTAATTTCAACCTGGGCAACACTCAAAGGCTTTGCAGCAGTGTAACAGGGTTTGGTGCCTCAGTGGGAAAGCCAAGGGGGCTGCAGTGCTCAGGAGGGATTTCTCTCCCCATGGGGCTGCTGCAGAAGTGTTTGTGTGGGTGGCAGAGGATTTTCACCTTTGGAGTATCACACTGGTCGCTTCTGAAGAGAGGACCCTGAGCGAGCTGGACCAGCGTGGCAAATCCCGTTTCCTCATCGATTTTCCTCAAGGATGCTCTGGGGGAAGCTGGGTGTATGTATTTGTGTGAGCAAGGGATATTAGAGACTCGTGCAGCGAGATTATAACCGACACCGAAGGTCGTTCTCTCTTAAACCCCTCTGTTCAGGCGTTAACAATTTTTTAAAAAAGAAAGAATTCTTTGCGCTGGCGATGTCTCGGGCTTCATCATAGACGAAAGGTTTTTTTGGGGGAAAACTGAGACGAAATCTCCATGGATGTGTTCTGCATTATCTGAGCTTAAAAAGAAAAAAATAAAGCAGGGGGGAAAGCGCTCCCTGGTAATACTGTTTGTCATAATCCTCTTCTTCCATCATCCTGCCCAGCAACAGCCGCTGGCTCTGCCACTGCTCCTCCTCCGAGACCAGCGCAATGCAGCCTCTGTGAGCACCTCCCTGCCCTCCCCTTCCCGCCGGAGCTGTTCAGAGCAGAGAGGTGAGTGGCCCAGGGCACCTCTGCATGCCTGGGAGGTGCCCTTCTAGACCACCTCTTGGGCAGGCAGCTGGAAGACTCTGGTCCCCCACCACCACTGCCCTGTTGCCTCCAGGAGAGTTTCCAGGCTGGACCCCCTGCACACACCACCAATAGGGCCGGTCGGAGATGCCAGGACAAGGCAGGAGACATTCAGTTCTTCTGGCCATGCTTTCATGGGGCTGTGAGGGGCTGGCCCAAGCCTGCCCAGTCCTCCAGAGCATGGAGGAAGACTCACAAGAGCTCACTGAAGGCAGGGAGGGACACGGCACATCAGCCAGGGCCAGAAGAAAAGGGAGCAACCCATCGATGAACAGAGACCTGCTCCAAACATACAAGAGCACGGTGCAGGGGGCTCAGGGAGGGTGAGGGGCCAGCAGAGGTGCTCTGGAGGATCAGCAAGCACTGGAGACACCAATGTCCAAGCCCTAAGGGCCCAGCTAGCGTCCCCAAGGTCGGGCAGATCCTACAGCCCCTGAAGAAGCCCAGCAACAGCTATGAGTTGTGTTCATCCCCCTGACCTGCAGCCACTGATCCCAGCTGCTTTTGGATGCTTTCTGCTTTCTACAGCAAGAGGCAGCCTGGCTGCTTTCCTGTTTAAACCAACATCAATTAGTTCCCCCTCAAATTACAGGTCTGAGTTATCCGCCCCCTGAGCCCAGGGGAAGGGATTGTTCCCAACAGGAGACCTCTCCCCGCAAGCACCTGCCATAAGCACAGCCCCAGGAATGGTCTGTGACACAGAAAAAGGAAATTGTGTTCGATCTCTTTCATAGAATTGTAGAATGGTTTGGAAGGGACCTTTAAAGGTCATCTGGTCCAACTCCCCTGCAGTGAGCAGAGACATCTTCAACTGGAAGATGGCTCAGAACTCCATCCAACCTCATCTGGAATGGTTCCAGGGATGGGGCATCGACCACCCCTCTGGGCAACCTGGGCCAGGCTCTCACCACCTTCACTGTAAAAAATTTATCCCTTCCAGCCAGTCTAAATCATTCTTTTTTATTTTAGAACCATCACCCCTTGTCCTGTCCCAACAGGCCCTGACCAAAAACTGTGTCCCCATATTTCTGATTGGCCCTTTGAAATCCTAAAAAGGCCCCAAGAAGGTCTCCCTGGAGCCTTGTCTTCTCCAGGCTGACCAAGCCCAACTCTCCCAGCCTGGCCTCCCAGCAGAGGGTTCCAGCCCTCCCACCATTGCTGGGGCCTCCTCTGGCCCCGCTCCACCAGCTCCATGTCTCTGCTGTGCTGAGGACTCCAGAGCTGCCCCAGCACTGCAGGGGGGTCTCCCCAGGTTGGAGCAGAGGGGCAGGATCCCCTCCCTGCCCTGCTGCCCACGCTGCTAGGGATCAGCCCAGGAGGACATTGGCTGCTGGGCTGCGAGCGCACGGGGCCGGTTCAGCTCCAGCTCCTCACCCCCAGCTCCTTCCCCCAGGGCTGCTCTCCAGCCCTTCACTTCCCGCCTGTGCTGATACCAAGAGCTACCCCAACCCAGGGTTTCCTGGGACAAGGTGAGGTGCCTGCTCCCAAGAGGGGAAAGGGGAGCTCAGGATCCTTGCAGGGGCTGCAGGGCTTTGGTAGGGGCAGAGCAGACAGGCAGGTGGCAGAGGCAGCAGGTGGCAGCTTGGGCACACAACCACACAGGGACCTGGCTGACACATGGAGGAGCAGAGCCCCTGATCATCCCATCACTTCCCAGAGCCACTCCAAGATGCTCAAAATAATCTCTCAGGCATTTGCAATTCTCCACCAAGTGCTGAATCATCCTCCCGCAATGTTTGCATTAGGCATGCAGGAGCCGTTTGCAGGGAGCAGCGGGAAGGGGGGAACAGGTACTGACACACAAGCAAAGAGAAGTACCAGCAGTCACACTCTTCCTGTGCTACCTGCTCTGCTAACCCTCCTAAGACAACACAGAGGAGGGGACAGAGCCTGGCCAAGCTTGGCTCCCACCTGTGCGTATCCCAGGGGGATGCAGGCAAAGAAAGTTTGGCCACAGAGCAGGGTTTGGTTTCCTCAAGCGTGAATGCAAGGCACTGTGAACCCCCAAAGCAAGTCCTACCTGACCTCATCCTCCACAAGAGCTGCAGACAGACCCAACCCCACCTCCATAAAGCTCATGGGATCCCACATCCCATCACCTACCACAAGGTCCCACCAACTGCATCAGCTCCTGGTCACCTGTATCACCTACCACAGGGTCCTACCAGCTGCATCAGCTCCTAGTCACCACTGATCTGAACTAGCCCGTCAAAGGACTATCTACACTTCAACGCTGATGAAGAAAAGCCCTCTTGAACCCCTGAGAAATGGATGAGTAGAAGTGGTTTATTTATTTAGACTTCCAATAAAACTTTTGACAGTATCCTGCACTGGGGGATTTAAAATCTTGCAACGTACCCTGGTTACGCACAAGGACACCGGAACTTTTGTGTGTTTAATAGATCTACTGAGATGTGGCAGATAGCAGAGGATTATCTGGGTTAGTCGATGAGAGAGGCTGGAGGGAGCTGCAGAGGGAATTCTCTGCTAACAGAGCCTGTGCTCGCTGCAAGGGAAGTGTGGTGTTGATAAATGGAAGTTCACACACGCCATGGGGATCATCTGACCTACTCCTGGTAGCGCTGAATTCACTGTGCCTGGAGCCACGCTGGAAACAGCCCCACGTGTGACTGGACAGCTCAGTAACAACAGTGAGTAAACGCTCAGACACAAGAGAGACAACTTAAGGTTTGAAGTGCAATGAGATAAACAAATGTAATATTATTATGGTGTTAAGAATCAACTGGCAGGACAGTCCTGCCTTAAATACCGGCTCAGATGAAGCCTCTGAGCTCGAAGAAGTGAGAACAACACAGGCTGGAAAAAAGGAATGACCCACATGTTTGTAACTGACGAGGGGTCCTTCCAGCCATCCCACCTATCTTCTGCAGAAGGTCAGAATGGGAGTTATTTACCAGCAACAGGAGACTTTCTGGACATGAATCCACACGTAGTCTCTGCAGCCAGCAAAGCCCTGCATGGGGCTCAGCTCATGGCAAGTGTACATCGAGATGAACCATGTCTGTGGGATAGGCCTTGGGGAAGGTGTTCTGGGTGATGACAGACCAGGTGAAGGTGGGTGGAGGGCTGGGGTGAACCTGCAGAGACACAGCAGAGTTGGGGGATGAGGGTGGCTGGCAAGGACTGGGGCTCATCTCTTCCCTACCAAAGTGCTGGCCAAGAAGGCCAATGCCATGGAGTAGGTGGCATATGGCCTTGGCCTCCTTGGGCAGAGAAAGGCAGATTCACATGTCAGGGAAAGCCATCATCATGCCCATTAGCAGGTTCAGCACAGCTGGAGGGGCACGGATTATCTCCACAGGCACTTTGAACCCTGAGGCAGGACTCTGCTCACCTTCTTCCAGCCAAGAGGAAGAGAGCAAACTTCATCTGCAGCAGGAGGCCTCCAGTGGCCAGAAGACCTGTGGTCTGAGATGATTTTGCACAGCACCAAGCTAAATCTAATCTATCCGGACAGACCCATTTCTTGGCAGCTATTTTGTGTTCCAAGCAAGGACGTGTACAACAGACCCATCCTGGCCAGCCCTCCCCATCTGCAAGAGGCTCTGGGGCCAGTGGGAGAAGGTCTAGGAAGCACAGAGACCAGCGCAAGCAGACAGCCTGTCCAGACCAGGCTTCCCATATGCTGCAGGGCTCTAAGTATCCCTCATCCAGGGGAGGAAGGAAATACAGGCCAACAAACTTGACCCTGAGCTCCCCAGGAACAAGACAAGGACTGATTGCTCCTGTTTGAATTGAAAAAGTCACTGTCTGGACTGCCCTCAACGCTGGACATCTCAAAGGTGTCCCAGAGGGGAAGGGAAATAGGGTAAATCTAAGCATTTGTGCTCCGTACAGACAGACCCTTACTAGTGTTGATGCCCTTCAGCACTTTGCCTTTGTACAAAGACAGGAGGGAACAGCCCCTTAGCACGGGTTGGGAGACGGATGCCACCAAGTCACTCCTCAGCCACATCAAGCAATTGGATCCTTTGCTCTTATGCAGATTTTCCAGCTCTTGACATGCACAGCCTTCACTTTGTCATTTACTTGTCATGAACCATGGGTGAGCAGCTGTATGGGAATGAAAACTATTTGCAGTAATGCTCCAAGCAGGGGACAGCAGCAAACACTGCCAGGGTTGTGGATGCTCCATCCCTGAGGGTGTTCACAGCCAGGTTGGATGCGTCCTTGAGCAACCTGGTCTAGTGGGAGGTGTCCCTGCCAAGGCAGGGGTTTTGGAACTAGATGGTCTTTGAGGTCCTTTTCAACCCAAATCATTCTATGATTCTATGACTCTATGAAATACCTCCCGACTTCTGCCAAAAGTAGCTGTTAAAGCTCCTCAATATTGCTCACAGCTCCACACACCTCCAGTTACAACCAGCAGACCTCCGGACGCTTTCAGACCTCCTGACCAGTCCCTTCCACTCTCCACATGACAGCATCACCTCTTCCCTGATGACATTTAGCGGTGCCAAGGTGTTCACAACTCGATGGCATCTGATCCAGGCAGTCTGGATCCCCACCACTCCTTTGTGCTCCTCCAGCCGCTGTCTCGCCCACACGCTTTGCCAGCAAGGACTTTGTTTTCTCACTGGCACAGAGTCAGGTGCCATTGTTCAACCCATGGGTGCTCCCAGGTCCCACTCCCGTTTGTAGACAGGAACTATATATAGCAACTTAACAGCAGGCATGTGTCTCACATTAAATGGACTAAGAGCTTCACTTTACCAGGCTTCTGTAAATATGATTAGAAACCTGGGTGGATTTCCTGCTTTGAGTGATCACAAATGGTGCAGGGAAGGCAAAGCGAGAGCTTCAGCTGGTGCCTTCATTGTGTGTGAAAGGCTGGCTGGAGACCTGATAAAAGGAATTACTGTTTTAATGCAGGAAATTAGGGATTGTGGGGACACTGCAACCAGGCACCACAGAGCTGAGGGTGCTGGGGGATTAGATGCATTAACCACTGCTGGAGAGGCGGCTGAGTCCCCTCCACACGCCAGCCCACTCCTCCCCTTCAGGAGATTGCTGAGCCCAGCTCCTCGCTCTCAGGGACTGCAGCAAACCCACGGATGTTGGGACAGGGAATTCCCTCTGGCTGCTGGAGCATCTCAGCTCTGCCCAGGGAAAAGCCTCTCAGTGTTTGCCGAGTTGGAGGCCATTGGAGCATCCCTTCCCTTTTCCGGGGCTAGAATTGGCTGGGGAGGTGCTGGCCCCTGCCAGAGCAACAATGAAATCTGCCAAGACATCAGCACCAGCCGGGGCAAGGGGCTGCCAGGGCTTGCCTGCCTCACATGAAGGGTTTTCAGATGGTTGGTACCTGCTCTCCTCCTCCTCTCCCCCCCAGGAGAGGCTTCAAGCAATGGCAGAGGCTCCCTCCGTGCTCCCACCACCTCCATCCCTCGCTCCTGGGTAAGGCAGCAGCATCTTTGCACCTAATCACAAACGGGTTGGATATGAAAAAACAAAGCCCAGAGCACAGAACTTGCACATACTGTGTAAAATTAACACCTTGGGGCTGCAAAACTACACTTGGTGTTGGGCAATGCCAAGCGAGGGCTGCTCAGAGCCGCTGCCACACCCAGCAGCATCTGGAGCCTTCAGAGAACAGGACAGACATCACGTCAGAATGAAAGCCGGGCTCACACCAGACATTTCTAACAGCCACAAGCTTAGTCTTGCCCCCTGCATGGCACTAATTAACATGTGGAGATATATAAATCATTAACTGCTCTACCATCCTCCATGGGATGTTACTCACCAGGTTTCTGTTGCAGGTGCTCTGCAGTTTTCCCAAAAGCATCTGACACCTTCAAAAGGAGGACACAGTGAAGGGCAGGATGGTCCCATGCTCCAGCCTGACCCCACAACAGCTCCTCTGCTTCCTTACAAAGGATGGCACCAAGGTCAAGAGGGGCACAGGACCCCACAAAACCCACTGGATCACCAGCACCTGGGAGAAGACCTGAAAAAAAATCCCATTTTCAGAAACAAGAATTTTTCCTTCCTATCAATTGCTTTACATGACACTCTGTATCTACATCATCCATTCTCCATGTTTTACAGAGGAAAAAAAAGGATATGCAGCCTAACAAGAAATTGCTCGTGATCAGCATCTTCAGCACTGTGTGCACCAGCCCAGGATGTGCCCTGGGAAACGCATCTTCCTTCAGGGTAGGACAGAGGTGTTGCTAACACTGCAATTTGCTCTGATGTGTGTATTTCATCCATCAAGAAGCAACTGGAACAGGGGGATCTGAGTTATTATCTCCTCATAATGACACGGGAGATGCTTGACGGCCTCTGTACAGCTGCAGAGCTCTCACAGGGTGTATGCTCCCGGCAGGACTCTGCCAAGGATACACCCACATAGGCTCTTGCATGGTGCAAAGGCAGGAGAGATGGCCCTGAACAGGACACCTGAGCCTCAGCTGTGCCTGTTGTGTGATCTACAGCGTCCCCCTTCAACTGTGACAACACTTGGACAACATGGACCAAAGGGACCAAAGCCAAAACGCATCACTGACATGCTCTTCTCAAGCTAAGTTTGTGACAGGGCTACAAACAAGGGCACTTCTGCCCAAGCCCTGATAAACCTTTACTCTTCCTCCAGTGTTCTTCAGGAACAACGGGAGATCAGCTTCACCCAGTGCTCCTAAACGAAGGCTAGGACATCTGCAAAGCATCACCTGGACAATCATAGAATGGTTTGGGTTGGAAGGGACCTCCAAAGGTCATCTAGTACAACCCTCCTACAATAAGTAGGGACATCTCTAACTAGATCAGATTGCTCAGAGCCCCATCAAGCCTGACCTTGAATGTCTCCAGGGCCTCCACCACCTCTCTGGGCAACCTGTTCCAGTGACCAACCACCCTCATATTAAAGAACTTTTTCCTAATGTCCAACCTAAATCTACCTTTTTCTAGCTTAAAACCATTACCCCTTGTCCTGTTGCTACAAACCCTTGTGAACAGATCCTCTCCCACCTTCCTATAGGCCCCTCTCAGGTGTTGGAAGGTCATCACCTGCTCCAGGGCACTCATGAAGCCTGTGCAGGATTTCCACAGCTCTCAGCCCCCTTGGAGCCAGAAAAGGGGGAACAGCTTCCATCTCCACCAGCCTGTAGGACAAAATCCACCACTTACCTCCCAACACATCTGCTCTGAGACCAGATGTACTTGCTTGCTCTGTCATTATCCCTGGGCTCATCCCAAGCAGCTCACACAGCTCATCTGTGTCCAGGAAGGAATGAGATTGCCTCCAGCAGCTCCCCCTCTAGTCTCCTCCTGGACAAAGTGGGTCCCAGCCTTTGTCACCACTACACCTCAGCAGCAGATATATTTTACGCTCTCCACAGGTGGCCACAGCCCAGTTTCAACCTCTTCTTTAAGCAGCAATATCCAGGGTTTCGAGGTGTCCTGTCCAGGGCCTGGAGTTGTCCTTTAGCTTTGCTCAAGAGCTCCCATGCCAGCCAGCCCAGGAGCTGGGGAAGGCCTGGGAAGGCTAAGAGGAGCTTCAGCAAAGGTGCTGAGGCATCTGGCCACCAGCACTAATCCTCAAGACCTTGAGCACCATCTCCTGGTCATTCCTGGATTCAGTGGCAACTTAACCTCACGCTTCCTCCATTTCACCATCACTGCAAAGCCTGGGGGACAAACCACACATGTAACCGAGGAAGAGAATGGTGGGAGCCCTTCAAGACGTGCAACACTTCAACAGGGTCACACGCTTGCTGCCACAAACACAAAAAATACCATGCAGAACATCAGCTCCACCAAGCCCCTCTCCTGGGAGCACCCCTTGCTCTCCACTTCTCTCCAAGTTCCAATAGGAACATCAAACTCTCTCAGTGGCACAACCTCCTTGGCCCACTCCTGCGTGGCTGTCTCTGCCTGGTGGCTGTGAGCACAAGATGCTGCTGGAAAGCCCCAGTCTGTTTCTCTCCTGTGCTCCTGTGGCTCTGGGCAGTGAGTGCTGCTCACTGCAGGGTCTCAGGCTGAGATGTGGTGGGGACCACCGCTCAGTACGGAAAGATTGCAGTGGCAGAGTTCAACCTTGTGACACGAGGGAAAGGAAGATAAATGCTACCAGTCCCCTCAGAGCCACAGGAACCCTGCATCTATCTAATTGCACTTCATAATGGATTCAGCAAACCATTAATTATCAGATTATATTTTGGGAAACTGCAGATAAAAAAGCTGTATGAAATTTAGCCTTAAAGGGGCCAGCGTGCTGCAGGGAAGCTGTTGCATTGTGCTGACATCAGACAAGCAGGCTTTACAGGCAGCACCTGAAAGCATTTTATGAAGCAAAGTCCTGTGCCATGGGGAACGTCCACGTGCAGTCACGGCAGCTACTGCACACTCAGAAACACCTTCATGAACATCAGTACTGATGCCAGGAGTGAGGGGCCCTGGCACTTGGGCACGGCCCCTTCTCCTTTCTGCTGGAGCAGAGAGGCCCAAACGTCAGCTGTGCACTGGAGGACGTTTCTAGCTGGACAACAGGCAGCACAGTGGTACAGAGGAGAGCAGAAGGAACAAAGCAGCCCTTACCTTTCAGAATAGCTGATACCTCTGAGCACATCACCAATTCAGGCATAAAAATCTCCACCTGGAATCTCAGGACAGCTTTTTATTTGGTTTCACACACCCATCCCACCCCAGCTCCATCCTGCACTAGTCTCTCCTCCCCTGTGCACTGTTCAAGTGAAGGAAGACACATGAACACACCAAGTTCCCATCTTTTCCCCTGATTCTTTATTTCTCTTGAGTCAGAAGAGACGGGTGGTCCAGCTCAGCTGAGCTGGCAGCTGTTGACTGCAGGGAGATGTCTCACGCCCTTGTGAATGTCTACAAACCTCTCCTGCCCTTGGCCATGCTGTGCCTGTCACAGGCCATGTCTTCTGCAGTCACACACCTGGGGTTGCCTTCCTAAAGAAACCCTGAATACGTCCCTTCTGGAGCAGCATGTGGAGGGGCAGCTCCTGAATGAGTCTAGTGGGTACCAGCACCATGCAGGGCACCCACCACTCGCTCTCACTTGGCTTCTTCACAAACAAGAGTGATTTTGTCATCAAACAAGTCCTCCATAGTCACTGCCACCAGCTCAGGGCCGGTTTGGCTCACTTGGGATTCAGGCAACGTCACAAAGACTTGGGAGCCAGCAAGTTGGGTGTCATCAAAAGAGATGATGTGGTCTGCTACTCCTTGCTCTGACGTCTGAATCACCTGTGTGGAAGATGACCTGAGTCAGATCTTGGAGCACTGCTTTCCCCACCATCCCTTTGCTCCCCACATCCCTCCCAGCCGCAGCTCTGGTGATAACATTTAGCTTCACACCAGAGGTCTGCAATTACTACAGGCGTGAGACTAATGGGAAACTGCAAACCACACACACCACTGATGCAAAAGAGAAGACAGGAGAGTAATTTAAATATTTCTCTCCATGAAATTGCTATAATTTAGCTCCATAAGCAGTCGCAGACAATAAACACTCTGTGATTATCCACTGGAGGAATGCCAGCCCAGGGAATCTTGCACACTGGGCTCCCTCATCCAGGGAGCTGCTCTCCACTGATGGCTGAGATATTGAAGAGGGAGTCTGGGTTCAAGCCTAGCATTTGGCCTCCAACAAACCAGCTGTCATCTCACGAGGTATGTCATCTGGGTGTTAATAGGCCCTGAGTAACCAGGAACCTCTGCACACACTGTCAGTCCCTCCTCCTTGGCTCCTGTAAATCACGACTGAGCTGCTTCCTCTCCAGTGAGTCCATCTCACACAGAAATCCCAGAGCACCGTGGGCTGGGGGCTTGTGCCCTGGACTCCTCTGAGAAGGGGGTATCAGGGAGCAGAAGAGGCGAAAGGAGCCTCAGGGCAGAAACCCCAGAGTAGATTTGGGAAGAACAAGAGGGTTGAAGGGGAAGGATGGATGAAAAAACACAGGGGCTGCAGCACAGAGCAGTCCTTACCTGCACAATCTGGGTCGTGGTGGCTTGGGAGAAGACCACCTTGGGATGTTCAGCTCTGCAGTGCCCCTCCAGCTCACCCTGGGAGGGGAAGAGCTCCCCGCAGAGCTCGCAGGTGAAGGTGCTCTTCCTCTGCCTGAAGTGCTGGCTGGTGACATGACTCTGGAGGGCCCCTGGGAGGTGGAAGGACACTGAGCAGTACAAGCAGCGGAAGGGCTGGGAGCCTGCGGGGAGAAGTGAGTGTCCTGAGCCGGGGCTGCAGCCAGGGCCAGCCCCAGGACACAGGGGAACAGCCAGGATATGCAGGGCTGAAACCCACCAGGGACTGAGGGCATGGCATGCCCCATCTGGCTACACCACTGTCTGGTTCAGATCTGCTTCATCTCCAGCTCCCTGAAGCTCTGGCATTCAGAAATCAGGCTGCTGTATCCAACTGTAGCTGTGGTTGTCCCTTCCTGCAGACGTCTCTTCTCCTTGTTCTCTTGCACCACCCAGCACCACTCCTTGTTGGCCTGGCCTGCACCTCCTCATTCAGCTACTACTAACCATTCATCCACCCCAGGACTTCTCTCAGAGAGAGCTGGGGAGCTGTCTAGGTCTTCTTCCTCACTCTCCAGGCTGCTGTTGGCTGCACCCTCCAACATTTCTTGGTCCACCTCCTCTCTTATAGAATCATAGAATGGTTTGGGTTGGAAGGGACCTCAAAGACCATCTAGTTCTACACCCTCTGCGATGGCAGGGACACCTCAAACCCACCCAACCTGGTCTTGAATGCTTCCAGGGATGGAGCATGCACAACTTCCCCGGGCAACCTGTGCCAGTGACTCACCATCCTCAGAGTGAAGAACTTCCTTCCTTACATCCAATCTAAATCTCCTCTTCTCCAGTTTAAAGTCATCACCTCATATCCTATCACTACAAGCCCTTGTAAACAGTCTGTCCCCAGCTTTCTTGTAGGCCCCCCTCAGATACTGTAAGGCCACAACGAGGTCTCCCCAGAGCCTTCTCTTGCTGTCCAAAGGGCCCTTGACAAAGTCTTTCCAAGCTCAGGTCCCTCTCTGATCTTTCTGGTGCTAAACTTCCTTTTTGTCTAGTCTCCCACTAGCTCTACACTCCACAAACCGCAACACTTGGGGTTCAGCTCCTCATTTCCCTATGCTGATGTCTCCCCACCTGCACTTAGCTCTTTCCTGCTGTAACAAGCAAATCCAGACCCCTCCTTGACTCCAGAAGCGTAACAAACATGTCCTAGCCTCACCAAAACCTGTGCTATTCCAGCTCATCCATACGTTTTGTTTCCTCACACTCTGCCTCCTTTGCACGTCCATCTTCACTCTTCCACTTCTAGCTCAGACATCACCCCCTGAGAGGAGCAGTCATCACTCGCAAGGTGACATGAACAACAAATGTAACAGACCTGAGTGTCTGCACTTCATGTGGACCTGCAGGAGAGCCAGCGTGGGGAAGAGTTCCTTGCACGTTTCACACTCGTGGAACTTCACATCTGCAAACAAGGCCAAGAACAGAAACAGATGCACCCAAGATCTTCTACAAGAGACCTGGATCAGAGCTCTATTAATGCTTCAGCAACACCACACATGCACACAGACATGGGGGGCATCTTTAGAGACGAGGCAAAAGGAGGGGCCAAGAGCAAGTGAGCTGCAAGATGCTGAGATGAGACTTGCCAGAAGAGACTGCTACAGGACACAAAGAATCTACCAGGCAACCTTGTCCCACCAGAGTCATTACCACAGCTCTTCCACCAGTCATCACATGGTTTTGTTTGCTAATGAATGAGCTGTTACCTGCGTGCTCTGCCTTGATGTGCTTTCGGTGGGCAGCAGTGCTGGAGAAGGTTTTGTCACAGGAGCTGCACTGCAGGGAGAAGAACTTGGAGGAGCGGTGATTCTGAGCTGCAAAGACATCAGGGTGGTGGGTCCGGTTGTGATACCATAACCCTGACAACTGCTGCAATGATAAGGATCGAATTGTAGTTACATTCCAAAGCTGTTTCAGGGGTATCATGACAGCAAGAAACTGCATAGAAAACAACAGTAACAGTGGGGCTGTCCCACAGGACAAGAGCTAACACCTCACTTCTGCTTCTCCATTGCCTCTGAAGAGCTGCTGAATCTCTCATCTCACTTGCTGGAGGTATTTTCTTTGGTATACTCCTGCACACTCTCCCACTGAAGCAAGCCATTCGCAACCCAAGTATTTTCATTCCTATACTTCTAGAAACTTCAGTGAAAGAGATTCCTGAAGGTCCTGATGGGCAGGTACATCAGTCACAGCCCATCTCTCTCCATGGACCTGCCTTCTCCCCTCTTGATTCCTCCTCCTCTGTGCAATTTTCCCTTCTGCTGACCACAAACTGCTCCACTCTGCACACAGGAGAGACATCCTGGTGCGGGAGAGGGCAATGGCAACCTCTGGCACATGAGACCAAACCCTTGCTGCCCCAGCTCACCTGGTAAGCTTTGCCACAGATGTCACAGCTAAAGGGCTTTCCCCCAACATGGGTCACCACGTGACGCTCCAGGAGTGATGGGGCACTGAAGACTTTAGCACAGGTGGGGCAGGGGTGGCACCCCCGGGAATGGGCTTCGTGGACGTGCTGCTGGTGCTCCTGCAGCGTGGCAAAGCTCAGCTGGCACTTCTTGCAGTCATAGGGGTCTTCAATGTCTGCCACCCAGAAATGCAACAGAAACCACAGGGGACAAAGGAATCAAGGAAAGAATTAAGAGGGGAATTCACAGAGGGAGTAAAGGGAAAGAAACGCTTGTTACTTCCCAGATGAAACTAGCACTAGGGTTTTGTTTTCACATATGGATGTTGCTGCTCCTGCTCACCTACAGCTTCACAGAATGGTAGGGGTTGGAAGACATCTCTGGAGATATCTAGTCCAACACCCCTGCCAGAGCAGGTTCACCTAAAGCAGATTGCACAGGAACGTGTCCAAGCAGGTTTTGAGTATTTCCAGAGATGGAGATTCCACCACCTCTCTGGGCAGCCTGTTCCAGTGTTCTGCCACCCTCAAAGTAAAGAAGTTATAGAATAGAATCACAGAACCTTTAAGGTTGGAAAAGACCTCTAAGGTCATCAACTCCAACCATCAACCCAAGGTCCTCCTCATGTTTAGATGGAACTTTCTATGCTCAAGTTCGTGCCCATTACCTCTTGTCCTGTCACTGGTGACCACTGAAAAAAGTCTGGCCTCATCCTCCTGACACTCACCCTTTAAGTATTTATGAGCATTGATCAGATCCCCTCTCAGTCCCCTCTTCTCTAGGCTAAAAAGCCCCCAGTCCCTCAGCCTTTCCTATGTTCGCTGGAAGCCACCCCTGCCATTTCCTTTGGCACAACCCTACTCATAGCATCAAACCACTGAAGCGTTTCGTTTTTCTTAGTTGGTAAAAATCCCACCACAGGCCCCCCTGCCAGCCTGCAGGCACCAGCAACACTGGCACAAGCCTCCAGTGGCACAGCTGGTCTGCCACGACCCCACAGAAGCCACGTCTCCCAGGCTGGGCTGGCCACACTCACCGTGGGAGGCGCGGAGGTGGATGGAGAGCCCGTTGGCCTGGCGAAAGCCCTTCCCGCAGTGCCGGCAGGCGTAGGGCTTGTCCCCGGTGTGCGTGCGGACGTGGCGCGACAGCTCGATGGACTGGGCGAAGACGGCGCCGCAGTACTGGCAGGAGTACATCTTCCCTGAGGGGACACCACGGTGAGAGCCTGCACCCAACGGGACACGGGCTCTGGCTGCACCAGCCCTCATTGCAAAGGGAGAGGAAAGAGCTCGTGAAGTGGACGGGCTTCCTTGGGGTAGCCAGAGCATCTCAACGCGGGGTCAAAAAGGTCCTAGAGGTGCTGGAGAAAATCACACCTGCACAGGGAGTAGTAAATTACTACAGACCTCAAGTATCCAGAGGTAGTACATACTTCTGGAGGTACCACACACGTGTATGTCTGATGTTCAAAATTAGAGAATCACAGAATGGTAGGGGTTGGAAGACATCTCTGGAGATCACCTTGTCCAGCCCCCCTGCCAAAGCAGGTTCACCTGGGGCAGGTCACACAGGCTCATGTCCAGGCAGGTTTTGAACGTCTCCAGAGAAGGAGACTCCACAAACTCTCTGGACAGCCTGGGCAAAATTTACCACCCAAATGCACCGCACTTGTGCAACAGTGGGAAATACACCTGCCTGTATCTATTACCAACACGGCGAGATCCATCCCCTGTGCCCATGAGCTGGAAGAGGAGTGTCTAAGAATGGGGCTGAATGCTGGGGCAGGAGAAGCACTGGCATGAAAAACTACGTGCAGTTCAGCCAGAGGGAGGGCCAGGAGAAAGCAGGTTAACCAGAGGGAGGAGGACGCATCGCAGGAGTCTAGATGTGAGGGGACAGAAAGGAGCTACTCAGGAGAAAAGCAGAGAATGAGGAGAAAGAAGATCCCCTTAATGGAGAGCTAACTGCTAACTGGGTGGCTAGTTGGAGGACCTGGAGGAGGTGATGGGGGGAAGGCAGAGTAGGGAACTGCAGGCAAAGCCGTGTGGGGGAAGGAGATCTGGGAGCAGCCATAGGTCAGAGCTCCCCCTAAGAGTGGGAGACCAGCCAGGAGGCAGATGAAGGAAGCGGGCACAAAGAGGTGGACGGAACAAGCTAAGGCCATGGCCAGGCTTCCAAGGGGCAGGCTCACCCTCAGCGTGCTTCTTCTTGGTGTGGTAGGCAAGGGCCGAGGCCTGCATGAAGGTCATCAGGCAATGCTTGCACACGAAGGGCCGGTCCCCCGTGTGCAGCCGCAGGTGGTTCTTCAGCGTGGAGCTGGCTGCGAACTTGGCCCCGCACTCCTCGCAGGAGAAGGGCTTCTGGTCAAAGTGCTCCGTCAGCTTGTGGTACTGCATCCCTGGGGAGGCAGGCGGGACACTGGGGTGGCACTGGTGGGACCCAGTGTCAGCCCAGCCTGGCCCTGCTGCAGAGGCACCGCTCCACCCAGCCTGGAGGTCCACCAGCCCACCCACTTCACCAGGGGTCCACCAGCGTGGTGGGTCACCAGGATATTGTGAGCTGCCACAGGGATGAGTAAAAGACTCAACTCCTCTTACTCATCCTGCTAAACCAGCCACAGAACTGGAACAGCTTGATTATTTTTGGAGGTTTTAAAATTTGCCAGTAGCCCCACTTTTCCTTGATGAGCCATGTGGAAAACCAATTAGGAAAGAACTAATCAGAAAGTGGTTGTGCTCAGTGGGGCAGGAGAAATGAGCTGAGCTGCGTTTCTCACACACGGTGCTCTCAGAGCTGCAGGGAGGAGGAGGAGGAGATTTCAGACTATTACTTTATCACATTGTCCAGACTTCTGTCCAAACACCCCTGCTCCCACCAACCTTACCTGAGGCATGAGCAAACTCTCGGCCACAGATGTCACACACTACAGGGAGACGCTTCTTCTTCTTGGTTGTTCCCACCACCCCGTGGACATCCAGCTGATGTTTCTCCAGCTCCTTCTTTGTCGATCTGACCTCGCTGCACTCCTTACACTGGATTTGCTTTCCCCTGGCCACTCGACAACGTTTCATGTGCACCTTCAGGCGACAGTAGAAGTGGAAGGTCTTATCACAGGCTTTGCAGACAAAATTCTTCTTGGAAGAAACTTTTTCTTGGGATTCCTTCAGTTCCTTGGTGCCAGCACCTCCCATCTTGTCCTCATCTTTGTCCAGAGCTTCAACCTGTGATTCACTGTTCACCTTCCACTTCCTGATCCCAGGTTTCTCCCCACTTCCCTCAGTCAAGAGACCTGCAGAAATAGCAATTCTTGTTCTGGTGGTGACCAGTAGGACTGGGCACCAGCCCCTCGGTCTCCCATCTCCTGAATGCTCCTACACAGACAGTTGTCCCTGCAAGGACACACACTGGACACGCTGTCCCATCACAATGATGGCACATGGCTCTGCCCAAAAGTGGCCGTGGCCATGCATGGTACAATGAATGAAAGAGTGGTCCTTGAATTTCTCCACCCACACAGACCAGGGGCTGGATGAGATGGCAAGAGCCAGGGCCAGATTTTCCAAAGAGCTTGCTCCTCAAACAGGAACAACGGTTGCTTCCAAACATCTGCCTCCTGCTCAGACACATGAAGTTACAGCCGTGATTAAATGTTTGAAGATCTGAGCCTCAGGTATGATCCTGTCTAAGTCTGTCATCGAGAGGGGATATCAGGCCATTAATTACAAGAACTCTCAGGAACACTTTCCAAACACAAACTCTTTGAAAGAGAACAGATAATCTTGCTACGACCCTTTTGAGTCTTCTGGTTAGTGCCCTGAGGTGTTTTAAATCGCTCATTACATTCATTTCTTACAGAGTCTAACGCTTTGCTGAGTCCCTGCAATGCCATCATCTCAAAAAGCACAAGCTGGAAAATTCACCGAGGATCTCAATCTACAGAAAAGACCCACAGGGAATGAACGTTTGCAAGGAATCAAAATACAAACAGATATATTTGGCTTCTTTGCTATAATGAGAACCCCGCAACTGCGTGGCCATGGAAACCAGCACAGGCTTCTCCTTCTGCCAAGGCACAGGAAATTCAGCCCCTGCTCACAGAACTTCAGTTCTGCCTTCCTGGCTAAGGGAAGAGCTCAGCACAGTGTCCTCCTGCACGGGGACACTGCTCTCACCTTCCAACGAGCTAGAAACCAGGCGACATACTCCAACAGATCTGGAAATCTTAAGATGTCAAGTGGTGGTCCATCAACCCTGAATACATCGAGGGAGAAAAACAGACTGGAAGACTGGTTTCATTTGTCCTACTCTGTCATGATAGCAATTCCTTGAGGTCCCTTCCAAATTGATATTCTATGATTCTGTACAAGCCTTTCGTCTCTAAGGTCTCTTCCCACATCCCTAAAATCAACAGTAACAGTTTTGCTGACCCAAGAAAAAAAACGTATCTTTACACCTCCCAGAAATCTTGAACATGAAAAAGAGTCATCTTGCTGGGCAGGATGACTGTGGATGAAGAGAAGGCTCCAGGGAAACCCGGCTGCAGCCTATCAGCATCTGAAGGGGGCCTACAAGAAAGCTGGGGAGGGACTTCTCACAAAGGCCTGCAGTGAAAAGATGAGGGGTGATGGCTTCAAACTGGAGAAGAGGAGATTTAGATTAGATGTAAGGAAGAAGTTCTTCACTCTGAGGGTGGTGAGACACTGGCCCAGGTTGCCCAGGGGGGCTGTGGATGCTCCATCCCTGGAGGTGTTCAAGGGCAGGTTGGACAGGGCTTTGAGCAACCTGGTCTAGTGGGAGGTGTCCCTGTCATGGCAGGGGGGGTGGAAGGAGATGATCCCTTCCAACCCAAACCTTTCTATGATTCTGTTATTCTATGAAGATATGAGCACTAAGGGAACCAGGCCTGGGAAGGTCTAGAAGAAGTGCCATGGCAGCAGGGGTGCAATCTGAGTAAGATGAAGCGGAGTTTTGCCACAGACTCCAACAGGCCAAGAGCTGGTTCATGGTCCTTATGCTCTTCTGCCTATGAAAATGCTGTTCAGAATTAAACCTTTAGCCTGGACAACAGCATAGGGCTGTAATGGTATAAAACCAGTGAGAGCTCTTCATTTCAGTCCATCTTCATGGGGAAAGGCATAAAGGGGTCCCAGGAACAGTTTTCTGTCTTCAGGGGGATGCTACTACTTCTGGAGAACAGTTTTGAAAGAAAGCTGAAGCAGATCACATGAAATCAAGTGCACCCTGCAGTGTAACATACATCCTGCATGGCAGGAGGAACCTTGCCTGATGGTGGAATACATCCTCAAAAGGCCTTCAAAGTCTGGCTGCCATGAGACGGGAGACATGCCACCAAGCTGGTGTGACAGTAAGGTGCCAGATGGCAGGTAGCTGAAGATTGAGGTTTCTTTAATGGCACCAAGTACCATGGGCTGGCAGCTGCCTTAACAGGAGAGGGGACACCCAGCACTGCTACAACAGGGCAGAGATTCCTTTCACTTGGCAGCCAGGATGTCTACCCAGAACCTCTCCTATGGGCAAAGACAACACTTCATACCTAGAACAACAGGCGTTACCCACTCATTACCCCATCAGCTTCCATCCTTGGAGGTGCAGGAAGCTTGGAGGTGAACCCAAGTGCACTCATGAGAAATAAGACCAGCCTGAAGAAGTGATTGCACATCAAGTTTCAGAGGCAGGAACTTAGCATGTCTTGGCCATGACCCTGGCTGAGCCTCCTGGGAGTAGATCCTGAGGGTAAATACACACTAGAAAGGTTCCAGACATGAATTCCCAACAATGGGGTCCTCCGTGACTCTGGACTTTGTGTCACTATCCATTCTCTGCTGACAAAGACATTTAGCACTGAAGAAAAACCCTGCTGTTTATTAAGGAGTATTTCATATCAAGTTCTCTTTCCTAAGTGCTCTGCTGAGTCTGTAACCCTGGTGGTTGCTCTATCCTCCCTGAAACGTGCAGAATCATAGAATTGTTTACATTGGAAAAGACCATTAAAAATCATCCAGTCCAACTGTTAATCCAGTGCTACCAAGTCCACCACTAAACCATGTCCCATCACACCTACATATCTTTTAAATACCCCCAGGGATGGGGATTCCACCACTGCCCTGCCAGCCTGGGCCACCCCTTCACAACCCGTCTGGGGAAGAAGTTTTTCCTCACATCCAACCTAAACCTCCCCCGGCACAACTTGAGGCTGTTTTCTCTTGTCCTGTTGCTTGTTGGGAGAAGAGCCTGACCCCACCTGGCTCCAGCCTTCTTGTAGGGAGTTGTGCAGAACCAGAAAGTCTCCCCTGAGCCTCCTTTTCTCCAGGCTCAACACCCCCAGCTCCCTCAGCTGCTCCTCACCACACTTGTGTTCCAGACCCTTCCCCAGCTTCGCTGCCCTTCTCTGGACACGCTCCAGCCCCTCAAGGTCCTTCTCCTACAGAGATGTGGAAAGCAGCTGGCTTGAGGGGAGGTTATGGAGTTGACTGCAAGAGTCAAACCTTATTCTTGCAAGTACCAGCCACCAACAGTGAAAGTGCTCTGAATACAGAATGGACCCAAGGAGAAGCCAACAAGTTTCACATTGTACCTCCACCAAAGAAACCACCCCATTACTTTGATGATGCTGAGTGTGTCTGGGGATGGACACAGACAGTTTCCTCCACTGTGATGTCCAGTGCTCTCCAAGTGCTTCAGTTCACCTAAATTATCAGATTCTTTTTTTTTTTTTTAGAGAGGTAAAAACTGCTGCTTTCAAGTGGAAATGCAAACTGTACACATCTTCATGTGACACCTAAGTTCTTCAGAAATGGAGGATCTCCTCTGTTTCAAGTGGAAGCTCACGTTCCTCAAACATGAGGCCTGCAGTTACCATTCATATCTCGTGCCAAAAGCCACGTAGCTATTAATCCATAAAGCCACCTGCAACGGGCTGGTAAGCAGTGATATCAGAGCTGAGGAGACCAGCCTAGAAATTAAGATCTGGAAGTTCAGTGTAAAGATCTGTAGGATGCCAAAAAGGGACTGGTAGCTGGCAACCCTCCGGACACCCCATACAGGAGGTATGCTTTTGCCAAGCAAACACCAGTTTTCCTGGGCTCTTGCTTTTGATGTTGCTTCTCACTTGATTTTGTCTCAACCTTGGCTTGAAGCCCAGCAAAGACACCCGGTAGCAGCAGCTGCTCTCTTTGATATCGGTGCCAGAGCAGCAGGCGTCTGCCAGAGTGATCTCGCTGGCTCCCCAAGTCCCTCGTGGTAAGCACTGCAAGGTGTCCAGGAGCTGCACATTCACAGGTACATGCAATTGCTGTTGGCTTCCCTCCTCTAGTCACCAGGGCATCAGCCTTGGCACATCCCATGGTCAGACAGGGTCAAGGGGAGTGGGACAAGTGCCTGCAGCATCAGGAGGAGACAGAGAAGGAACGGCAGGTAAGAAGGAATCACCTTTTCTCTGGAAATCCTCATCAGAGACATGACCAAGTGAAAAAGCCAACTGGACTGGTGGCAGCTCTTGGTGGAGTTAGAAGAGAGGACCTAGATCTGAACTAGGCAGGAATACTGGATCTACAGTGTAGGACACCTCTCAGGAAGGCCGCTAAGGCCACTGAGTCAAGGGTGGGGAGCAGAGCATGTGCTACCACCCTCCAAGCCCTACTGCCAGAGCAGACACAGATCATGGGTTTCTCCTACACATGCACTGCTCCCAGTCACCCAGTCCCATCCACCAGCCCAAGAACTTCTCCTCATCGCTCAAGAACACACCAGGCTAACGAACCTCGGGTGACCAGGGGGAGGTCACTCTCTATCCCCTCCCAGCACATGGGAATGTTGGCTTCATCCTATCACTGTGAAATGATGGTAAGTGTCTAAGCCATGAAGTCTGTGTTTGTTCACAAGGACCAGTTGTGGCCTTGACCTAAATATTCAGACAAAGCAATTAAACCTTTTACCTCCATTACTAACAAGCTGCTTCCTCTACCCAGCAATCTGCAAGTGCTTCCACACTGCACCGTAAGCCACAGCTCTGGCACCACGAGCAAACAGGGATGGATTGAGCTGAACCAGCCTCTGCTCAGACAAAAATCACACACAAAATCCCAGTGGACTCTGCAGTTCAAAGATTCAGGATGTGCTGGAAAACACACTGCCATCAAAATGGATGTGAGCAAACAGAGCAAGCAAGTCACATCTGCATCCTTTCATAGCATCACAGAATGT
>VYZX01023398.1:0-45106 GCA_013401335.1 Brachypteracias leptosomus | reverse complement strand
ATGATTCTATGATTCTAATTTGACAGGAACAGCAGCAATGTCTTTGGCCATCAATTCTTTACTTCTGTTGTTGTAGTAAACTTAGTGGTCTTGAGAGCCAAATCTTGCAGAGATCTGTTCTTTCCTGATCTCCCTTTATCACTGCTATTGGACACAATGAAACTTCTTTTGAAAATCTTTTATTGTGCTTCTATTAGTGGTTAAGTCCCCTTTTCCCTTATAGGCAAGACTTTGAGCAAGAATCTTGCTGAATGGAAATGCAGAAATAAAGGGATGTCTTCTCTTCCTTTAATTTCTCCTTTGTTTGAAAATCCAAACTTTCTGATGCTGACTTAGCTCAAATTGATCAAACCATTTTCTTAGTTCCTAATCTACTTGACCTGGCTGTGAATAATTTAACAATTTAGTTGATAGCCAAGTTAGTTAATAATCTTGTTGAGGCACATCCTTGGCTTCCAGATCCAGCTTCTTTTTCTGTCAGAACTGATTGCATTTTGTATGCTTCTTCTGCTGTGCTCCTCTGTCACAGCAGTCACAGGAAACAGCACTGGAATCTCTACAACAGTTTTATACTTCTTCTCACTGCTTTTATGCTGCAGGGCTTAAGACGTGTTTTTCTTAGAGATCTATGGTGAACTTGGCTTGGCATGACTTGGAGCAAACTACCCTAAAGGCAGGTACTTGAGCTCTAGCCCTTGTGATGCTTCTGCTTGTTGGATACCCACCTGACAACCTAGAATCATAGATGGTTTGGGTTGAAAGGGACCTCAAAGATCACCTAGTTCCAATCCCCCTGCCATGGCAGGGAGACCTCCCACTAGACCTAACCTCTTTTTTCTAGAAGAAGCCTTTCCCTGTGGAGGTCTGGGGTAGGAAGTCAGGCTAGAGTCCATGCTGCTGTGCTAGGGTCAGTAAAGAAAAATGTCTCACTCTTGATCTCTCAGGAAGGGGCAAGTGGCAGTTGGGAATGAGGTTTGGGGCTACACCCTGCAGAACTACAGCCACCAGCCCTGACACTGTTCTGTTGCCCTTAGGGTGGAGGAGGAGAAGAGGAGGAGAAAGAGAAAGAGGCAGTGGTGAAACTGCTGAAAATAGTATGGAAGAGAAGGGAGGAAACAAGATGATTGCTGGAGGTTTTCCTGGCTTTTTAATTGTGCTCTACTCTCTCATCGAAGTCAGAGTTGCACTCCTAAATCTTGTTTAGTGCACCAACCTCCAGATGCTGGGTCAGTGTACAGCTAGTGTTAAAGAAACTGTAAATACAATCAGCGGTTGCTCAAGTTACCTTTTGCTTTCTCAGGGAATTGTCACATCCACTGGAGCAAAAACATTGAGATCGCACTGGCTTCCTATTCAGTGAATATGAGTGTGTTATCCTCCATGCCAAAACGAGCTGTAGCACATTATAGCACAGAATCATGCGTATAGTTACTCAACACCACAAAGCCCATAAGCAAACAGGGCAAGTCCACTCTACTCTTGTGCTTGGTGAATGAGGCCTCAGGAGACAGCCAGAATAGGACTGAAGAACAGCACAAGCTGTTGTGATGCTAGATTTGTAACTTACTCTCCCCTCTCAAAATCCAGCCAGTGTACTCAGGTACTCTGAGGTGGTGCCTGAGAAGAGGAAGCTTTGGAAGCTTCCACACTTCCTTTCTCTTAGTAGGGAACAATATATAAGACTCATTTTTGAAACGATACATAGATACCATCATTTATTAGGTATAATAAGCATAATGAAAAGATTTATGACAATTTTTTTCCTGAACAGATAATATTACACAAAGAATTGCAAGCCATTTTACACAAACTGCTTTCTCAACTCTATTTCATTTTAATTTCCTTCCAACTAGGAAACATCTTCTTAATCTATTTTCAGATTCTTGCCTAACTACTCCCTGTTGCATTGGTCTGATACATTTATCTTATACATCCCTCTTTCCATTGGTCTGGTACATCTCTCATGTTTATTGATTAAAGTTAGAAGATATTCCATAAAAATGAACGGAGTTAACTGCTTAAAAAAAAAAAAAAGAAAAAAGATTAAGTTCTATGCCTTTATTAACTTCAACTACCTGGAGGTTTTATTAAAATTTTTTTCTACATTTCATTCTTTGCTGCAAAGAACACTTCTCAGGGCAGTTTTCACAAAGTACACATAGTTAACAAAATTGCAGATGTGTTACAAGCCAATGATCCTCTGTAGCAAAGGATTTGATGAGACTTCTTTTTCCACATAACACTTTTATTCTATTTTCACTTAAGAGAAGAAATGAAACATTATAAAGTTAGGATTAACAAGGCAGAAACGAGCAGAGTCTTGAGTATACTTCATTGCTTGCAATATGTTGAGGCTTGCAGCATTGTGGAGTGTAAGATACTGAAAGGTGATTTATGATGTGATTTTCTCTATGAGAGGCCTAGTATGAGATAGTAAGGCGTATTTATGCATTTCACAGTTATGCACAACAGTATACACTTTCCACTTTTAAAATACTTCTGATCAGCAAACCAATGAAAAAGGGGCCTCTTAACAAATCTGTGGTACCTACCTACGCTCACACTGCTCCAGCTCAACTCCTGATGTGTAGAAGAATCATACCTTGGTTTAAGTCCTTCCTGACCCTTCTGTGCTGGATAAAAGAACTGGACCAATATAATAGAAAAGGCCACAGATTTTGATACAGTGGAAAAACAAACAGATGCCCATGAAGAAAGTCACGCCAGGAGTCTCTCCAAACTAGGTCTTTAGGTTACAGGAGTGGCTTGAAATTCCTTTTGCCTCTGCCCACTCTGTGCTGGCCCTGGTAATAGCATGCCAGGATTTTTAAGGGCTTGCTGATGAACCTTGCTTACTCTTACAAATATTTAGAAATAAATATTTAAATTCCACATGAATGGATAAAAGTCAAGATGCTGGCTTTGGCAGTGGGCTTTGCCTCATCCTTTTATACCCTGTCCCTATGGCTTAAGTGAATGAATGAGATATGGAAGCAAAGCTATGAAGTATTGGCTGACTAGTTAACTACTTTGGCAGTCAGTGGATAAATGTATTTGGCTTCTTGAAAAATGTGCAAAATCTTCAGGTTAAAGATGATATATACAAAATGGGATTTTTGTGAGCTTCTTTCCTTCAGGAAGATGGTACATGTCGTTTTGTTTATTGGCAGTTTAAAAAGCTTTTCTGAATTTAATTATGAATACATTTAAGATGCAGCAGAATCCACATACATCCCAGCCATAGGAATGAATGAGGAAAATCAAGGTTTTTTAATGTTTAGATTTTATCGAACCAACCCACATCAGATATGAATGTCCAAAATAGAGTAGATAACTTTATTGCAGAATGCTAGTACCGTTTTTTCTACACACATTTGAAAACTTCTTTTCTACTAACATCTAATGACAATATTCTGGAAAATGTAGTTGGTCTGTCAGATACCTTTGGAATATGAATGAATTTTTCCTGGTGCTTATGGGGAAGAATAAAAATATGTGGGCTTCACGTTACCCAAGATCTGATCTTCATAGTTAGGAAGGCAGCAAAAGAAGAATCCCAGGCATATTTCCATAATGGCTGTGGTCCAGCCAAAGCCATATGCCCAGCTGAACATATTGATTCCCGTCATTTCAATTTCAGATGAGAACTTTACCGGATAAATGACCAGGCCCATGATGGAGAACACAGCTGAAGAAACAGGAGAAAACAAAAAAATGTTTAGGCTAACACCTATCACATTGCCTGTTTCTATAATATGTGTAGCTAAACTCACCCATGTTTCAGAAGATTTGAAAATCCATCAACTCTCATGACAGACTTCATATTATTTTTCACAGAGAGCTCAAGTGCACACAGACAAAGACTTGGGCATAGAATCAGCTGAGGGAAATACCGGTTCTAGTATGGATATACCTGCACAAGCTAAACTCGACTTCATGTACTGACTTACCAGCAACAAAAAGCAAGCCTCCAATCCCACGTATGAAGTTGAACCGAAGTGTGTCAATGGCAAATGCTATGATGGCCAGGGCAAAACAGATGACTAGAAGTATAAAGCCAACCAGGTACGTGGCAGCAGCAGCTCTTCCCCATGCTGAAATCAGAAGGAAGATACATTAGAAAGGAACAGGAAAATCCCAAAATTCCTTGCTGTGTTTTCTCTGGTGTATAATGAAAGGCTAATTTTATGCAATTCTGAAAAGGTTAGCTCCCAAGAAGAAAGGTTGGGAGCTTTCTCTCATCTCACAGGTAAACATTTCATTTCTACAAGAAATCATTCACTGAGTGCAGAATGCATAAAAACACCTGCTTTGACCTCTTATCCAGAATGAAATGGGGCTTGCATGCAAACCTCCTCTTTAGATTTCACAATTAAGAATTGAGATTAAAATTAATTATAAAGATATAAGAATAGACACTCTCCTTCAATAACAAATGACATTATCTCAGCAGATGCCATAAAACCAGCATCTTGCATGGACAAGGAGAATTAGACTGTCCCTGAAACGAATTAAATTCTTCCTTACAAAAAAAAAAGTGTTTATACAAGCACTAGCTCTCTGGCATACAAATGTAAAGGTATAGCAATAGTCCATAAATGTCAAGATTCATCAGTTACTGCCTTTTCAGCCTTTGTTTAGCTCTGTGTCCTAAATGGGGCTAGACTTGGAATTTGTTTTGCAGGAAAATTGGACCTCTGCTTTTGATCCAAATTCAGAACCATTTCATTTTGAAAAGTTTGCCCAGGATATTAATACTTTCATTTTCAAATTATATAACTTTATGTTGCAACATGTCAGAGCAAAGCATGTTTTGTTGGTGTAACAGGGAAAATATATTATTTTATTTAATATTTTAAGTCTTGGAGAGCAACTACTACTGATGAGCTTCACCCTCTTGCCTACACTACAAGTTTGTAAGGTGTCAGCTTCTAGCCAGATATATACAGCAGCAGTGCTGAAAAATTATCACAGCTCAAACAACCCTGATGATAATTATAACTTAGCTTAAATGCAATGCACAGTGTTCAGAAAAAGTTTCCTCTGATACTGAATAAGTTAAGATTTTTGATACCCAGTAACCTGTTGATTTGTTTGCTTTGTGCATGCAAGTAGTAGAATGCAAAGTGTCCTATCTTCCCACTGGCCAGTGTAGGTAGGCATGAAAGCCACCACCCCACCCTTGGTGAGTGACACCTTGGTGCTCAACCTCTCTTCCTCTAGGTCCCACATAACCTCTGCTATTAGAAGAGAAAAATGGATCAGACTTTCCAGCTCTACTTTTCTTTCCATCAGTTCATCAAAACCAATTTCTTTTTTGTTTGCTTCTCACAATCCCCCTCTACTTTATGATTCTTGCTCCATTCCAGTTATTGCACTAGGTTTTCAGGTTTATGTCATGTCTTTTTATTTCCTTATGCCAAAAAGTTCCTGTTTGCTTATAGGGCTCTTCAAACTGTATTGTTTTTCCTGTAAACAGGCAGCTGCCTGAGAAGAATGAAAGGAACAGCAAAGATGTGCCTACATCTCATTTTTTCCCAGTATTTTAGCCCAAACTCTTCTCTCAGGGAGTTTACATGTGGCTGGGAGGTAGAGTATGCAATGTGGAAGTGCAGGTGGGAGGGCAGCACTTCAGAGTATCTAAGGCTGCATATCAAAGGAGACAGCCAGGAATCAGAATTTCTCGTACTGCCACAGCTCAATTTATTCTGTTGAGGATGTTCCTGCTCCCAGCCTCTGCCACCCCTCTAAAACAGCAGAAAAAGTGGTACCTGACCATGAGTGACCTCACTGCTAGTGGAAACAAGAATTATAACTTCTGACAGATGGGTGAAATGGCAAGGACATCTAGAGGTGATGGGCTTTGCTAGGTGCACAGCTGGTTGTGGTTAGGTGCAAAATTCCTAGGCCAAGGGATGGTCTTTTCTAGAGCAGACTCAGAGCACAGCTGCCCACCTAGGAAGTGCTGAGACACCATGAGGCCTGGGGGTTTTGTTTCACTCACTGCCATCACCACTACTGTAGGCAGCAAACAGTTTGCCAAAGTTCAGTCTTGCTTCCCAAAAGCAGCTGATGGCAGAGCACCAGAGTGGGAAACGTGGCCTGGGCCGAGGTGTCAGGAGTCAGTGCCTGGTGGCCACGGCCCTGTGTGGTCGCACCTTGCCCATGCCAATGTCTCCTTCCTCTGCCAGGCTTGCCCAGGTGTTTTTCCTGAAGTATTGTTGCAAATACTGTGACTGTATGAAAGCATATTGGGTGTACGCCCAGCCTGCCAGGCATTGACTATATGGCAAGACGAGACATGCTTGCTGCAGGATGCTCACATCTTTAGGAGGCATTGCTTAATCACCTAACAGACAATTTTGTAGCTCTCACTTCTACAAAAGAGAAAAAAATTAACTCAGCATTGGAAGAAAACAAATACACAGCTCTAAGTAAGGCAATAGAATTGCATAGGAAAGGGTTTTTTTGAGGAACAGTATCCTAACTTCAACTATCCTTTACAGAAAGTAGCAGTTATCAGTAGTCTAAGACCACAGTGGGCAAACATCTTACCTTTCTAGGGTAAAAGATAGCAAAAGCTTTGTGTAGGAATAATTACAACTGTTCCTGTATCTGAGATGTTTATTTTTCCTTGTACCAGCCAGGAGCACTAGAGTAGCTTAATGTCTTTACCAACAGAACTAAGACTTACAATTCCTTAAATATGTCAGAATTAGAAGAATTAAATTGGTCAGAAAACACTGACAAATGAGTGGCTAATCTGGTCTCAAATACTTTCTTATTTTCCAATATTGTGAGATGTTTTGTTATAACACAAAGCAAGAGCATAAATAAATTGTTGTGACTGCAAAGTTTTTTTTTAAAAATGTGAAGTCCAGGCCAAAGAGTCATTTCAGGTGCAACACCATTTTAAGGTCCACTTGACTCTAGTCCACCTGTCATCAAATAAAAAATAGAAACAGAGTAGCAGGTGACACGGCATCAAGCTGAGTCTGCGAAAATATTCAGCAATTTGTGAGGTCTGTTTTCTCAGCTCCCGAAAATGGCAGTGATGTTTTGACTGTTTAAGAGTCAAAATGTGCTTGTTAGAAATGTGTGTTTATGTAAGTGTCCTTAAATACCAGCAAGTTCCTGTAACACTTGTGTGCCAGTTCTATTCCTCCCCTTTCAGCTTCTCTATCAGCTGAAAGAATGCCAATGAACACTATGAAAGGGTTTGTAGTAAACTACACGCCATCCACTCTTGAAAACTCCTTCTAGCTCAGACAGGTAAAAGGAAACCATGTGTTCATACCTATCTCAAGCACAGGAAGGACAGCACTTCTATTTACAGGGTTTTGTACGTCAGACAGCAACTATTTGTGAGAGTCCAGACTACCCACAGTGAATGCAGTAATATGTGACTATTGCAAAATGAAAGAAAGTGACTGCCTCCCAAAACTCCCTACTGTGCAAGAAGACCCCTGAGCTAATTTAGAGACTAGAAAGAGCCCACCCATGCCAATACAGAGCTCACTGTAGTTTATGAGCAATATAACTAGCTGAGACAGTATACAATAATAACACGGCTTTATTACTTTGCTACTAAAGCTAACTCAGTTTAGAGGTAGAATGACTACTTCTTGTATTGCACCATCTAAACATATTCTAGATACCCATTCACAATGATTTTCTCATGTTTTCTTTGATCTGGTACCCCCAAGCCACATGAACTACTGAGTCTCTCTCTCTTTGGGTGATATTTTCTGTAAGCAACACCTGAGAGTTCAGAAGAACTTCTCTTAGTCTAATCAATAAGAACATGTTTCTCCATATTTTTCTCCTGACTTGAAGCTAAATATACATCTAGCACTGGAAAGAAAAACAAATCTTTATTGCCAGCTTGCAGACACCTACAATTATCTACATGTTCTTGCTGACTGATTGTTTTAACCTATCAGCCACTGCAGTGAATTGTGCAGCAATTTTAGGAAGGATAGTTTTCATTCAAAAGAAACAGGGAGGAGGGGAAAGAAAATTCAACAGACTAATATTTTACTCTGTTATCCTTCATACCACCAAGGGAAAGAAACACAAACTCTGCAGTTCTGTCTCCAGTCTTCCAAAGCATTTCTTACAAGAACTAAAATCTGTCGAGGTGGTGATTCATCTCTGTGTTGTACATAATGAGAGTATTTCTAGGCTGAGTTAGCAGAGCTCAACCTGTTTTACATCTCTCTGATTAAAGGGAAAGAGCATTATTTTGGAAACAAAGCTGAACTCAGGTTTCTCAACCTGATGTTCTTCATCAGGGCGTGGTGAACTCTACAGAGCACATGCTTCACTTTGAAAAGGAACTGCATTGGCCAGGTTTTATCCATTTCATTTTGTTTTTTTCTTCTGAAGAAACTTTTCATGTGAAAGTGAGCATGTCTGCAGCAGAACATATGTTCTCGTTAGTTTAAATCTAAGATGGCCCATCAAGCTCATTAACCCACACCCTAATTTATCAGCTGAAGGGTTATGAGCTGTTGGTGTATATGCAAGCCACTGTCATCCAGGACTCTGGATACCCTGTGCAATCTGCCCACTGGACAGTGCAAAATTCTGTCTTCTGGAAATCATCACTCTGTAACATGCCAACTATGGGAAAATTCTGTGCTCATTTTGAAAACAAGTGAACAGTGAAATCTCTGCAAGTGTTTGCTGATCACATGAGCTATCATTGAAGTGTCAGTGTGCATGTGTTTGTATACTGCCAAGATAAATCACAAACTATTAAAAGCAGCTTCTTATGAACAAGCTGTATGTGCAGACTGAAAGCTATTGGCTGAAAATAATTTCAAAGGAAGGCTATGTGACTTGAGAAAATCACGTTAGTCATGAATAATTTATGGACAGAATAAAATGTGGGGAAAACTATCAAAGGTGTGACTGGATGTGTAGTATTCTCCGAGCTTCTGTCTTCATTGCATCTGGATCATTCTTAAAACAACTGCGTTCTCTGAATATCTTTCCAGTGAGGACTCAATATTGGATGCTTTTCTTCGGGGTTTTTTGTGTGTGCGAATTTGTATCATTTGGAGTAGAATATAAAAATTTCAGTCCTTCTGTTTGGCATTCTTTTTGGTAACTGTATTATCTCATAACATGTAAGCCATTCTTATGTGAGCAGGAGCCAGCTTTTAGCTTGCCAGTAAATAAGAGACAGCCAAGGAAGCAGATAATAACCTATTTAGGCTCACACTGAAATAATGTCATTGCAAAAGTTTCTTGGTGTTTAATAGCAGGTCCCATAAAAATGAGAAAGGATTAATACTTTAAGAAAATTACCCTGTAATTATGATTTTAAATGACGACAGTATGGAAAAGAACCTTTATGCATAGGCCATCTATCAATAAAATACAGTACATATTAGCAGAAAGCAGTGTCTTGACCACAGCTTAGTGGTAAAGTGATAGCTCAGTTTGGCTTGGTGGACTTTAACTCCTTTAAAGCAAAAAACTATTAATTCCCCACCACTGACTTTACTCACAAACACATACAGGCAAAGCTTGCATCCAAGGCTTTATGTACTTCTGCAAACCTCTTATTGAGGTAAGCAGTTCAACTTAGAAGCTATTCCAATTTGAATTTGAGGGGAGGAGCATTTACATCTTGGAGGAGTGGTTCAAATTCATCTCATCATAAGCCCAGGCATGTACAAGCTTGACTTAGAAGCTGGCTTCTGCAAATCTTGTATTAATGAGGGCTGCTCCCTGATGCTCACTTAGTGCTAGGGAGGCAGAAGTGGTAGAGGGCATAGAGTCATCATCAAAGGGAGCACCAAGAGAGGAAGTTAGCTATTAAAAATAATGTGCACACAGTGCCATCAAAATAAAAGGTTTGGTCATGAGAGAGACAGGGAGTACCCGCATCTCACATTATCTTCAGAAGCAGTTGCATATATTGACATCTCAGCATTAAAGCTCAGTCTTATACATTTAAATGCTATAACATTTTTTCCTCCTATTTTCTCATATTTTTAAAAAATGAAAGCAGGATTACTTAGACTTGGATGTGTATATGGTGGTTGGGAAGGTCAGGTAAATAGAACAGGTAAGATATTGATTAATCATTAATTATACCTAAGCTCAGTTAATCAGAGTAGCAAGATGCACCTGCTCCCTAACTACCCCTGAATTAAAGGTGGATTAAAATATTTAATGTGAATTAAACAGAATCCATTTCTAAGATAACACAGGCTATGAAATAGGACTTTCAATGGAAACAGCAGAGCGGAACCTTTCCAAAAATTTCTTTTTAGGTTTAATATTCCCAGTGCCATTTGAGGCTGAAGAACACTGAATTTACATCTCATTTCCACATGCACCAAGTATTGTTCTCACTCTTGATCTGCAGTTTTCATGCTGTGAACAAATCTTGTTCTGAAACCTTGCTGAAAGTCATCTTTTGCACCAGGGAGTTTCTTTCTGATAGAGAGCAGCTGAGAATCTGGATCTAATTTTCTATTAGAAGCAAGATTTTACCATTTGCAAAAGCAAAACACCAACAGATAAGCAGAAATCGTACTTTGTGCTCATAAAATACATCATAAGCTCTGTTTTCTCGTGAATGAAATAGTTTTTACAACGCATCTTGAAAGTCTTCATCACTTGCTGCATATTGCTGATGGGGTTGTTGATGAACTGCACAGAGACTTGCTACATTTGGACCTGGTTTGGGCACAGTGTGCATATTCAACATAAGAGGTGACATTAGATGTATTCAATTGCAGATTAGTACTTCAGCAGGGCTGTGTATGATCTGAAGTGTTATTTAGTACCAGTAGAAGGAAGCCAGAAACCTCTGGGGCATAGGCTACCATCCTCACTCCACAAACTACCTTGAGCTCCTGGGAACTTGAGAGATGTTGCAATGGCATTTGACAAAGAAGAAACATGGCATTACAACACTCACTCACTCAATGTGTTCAAGTTTGCTCAGAGCAATGCAAGCTGTCAGTGAGAAGTGATATGGAAATGTGAAAAACCAGTGTTTTGAGAGTTTTGCTTCTTTTCCTCCTCACTCCTTTCCTGCTTAACTAACCTGAATGTTGAACCCTACAGTGGAATTTGAAATCCATCTTGCAGCCCTTACCACTATTCAGACTATGGAGAGTATATTATAGCCCTGCTGTATCAGATTATCTCAATAAGCTAGAGGAAGAGATGAGGTGAAGAGAAACGAGAGTTTAGCCACAAGTTTCCATACATTTTCAGCAAAGATGCCTTCCCTGTGTGTATGAGTGAACGGTATCCTCTCAAGGACTTAAGGTCTTGACGACACAGTGTCATCTTCATGAAGTCAACACCAGCAGTTCATACCTCCTGATGGGGAGATAAGAACCCTCCACATGATTGCCATTTTTCCACCCAAATTGATTGTAATTATTAAAGAAAGATTGGATAATAAACAGCAGGATGACATCTGCAATTTCTCTATGTAGAGTTAATTGCTGAAGAGCATAAGTATTATTTAGAAAAGAGTCTGATTAAATGAATCTGCCACTAAACATATAAAAGGACAAACCCTAAAATTACATGGGAAAGTATGTTAGCTAACAGATGAGGAATGAAAATTGCCATGGTAATTAAATGCTCTGGGCTTGATTCCCTTCTCTTACACTTCTTTAGTAACAACAGAGTATCTCCTACAAGTTGGAGAAAAATCAAATTTGTTCTTTCTTTCTAGCATTAGAGTTCCTTAAATATACTGCTGTTGTGATATTTTCATTACTATATCTATTTAATTGAGCTTGTATTTGCTAGCATTCTAGGTTTTGAAAAATGCTAAACTTGTATCTCATTTCTCACTAGTTAGTTCCAGGTAATGTTACATTTTTAGGAGACTGATGACCTAGGAAATTATGTGCTTCTCTATACACTGCCATTAAAACTACTGACAGTCACCATGTATAAATATAACTGTTTCATGCTATGATGCAGCAGGAACAGCAAACAGCTTTTATTTTCAGTTCACCTTGTATCAAAGGAGTAAAAGATTGCCCTGTAATCCATGCAATGCACAGAGGCTCCATCCTGGACTCTCACATGGGCTTCCTTGAACTGGTCAGAAACCTCCTCAGCCTTTTTTTCCTAAGCACAAGAACAATTTTCCAAATTCTGTAAGCCTTTAGGTACAGAACTTTGACTTTAGGGAAAGTCTGCAACAAAGGCCCTATGACTTGAATTGGTCTCTGCTTCAAAAGCACAGTTACTTGATTGCTTCATTTCTATTTCTACGTGCAGACACCTGCAGATGCCAAGGAGTCACCAGGACAGCCTGCTCCTCCTCCCAGGCCCTGCTGAGACTGGCTGTTTTCCAGCCCATCCCTGTGGAAATATCCACATATCTCTCTGCTCAGGGTGCTTACTTCAACTTGAGGCAAGTGAGGGCTTCCCCCTGCCTGGGATTGGGTGCTGGCTGTCAGGTGTGATGGGAATGTGGCAAGGTAAAACAGTTTTACGTAGGCAGCAGGGCAATGGGAAAGCTTGGTGTCTGGTACATCTTGTGCCCCAGGTGTGATGAGTCACTGGTCTGCTGGAGAAGTTAGTTTTCCATAGAGAGAGCTGTGAAGCCAGCAGTGCTAGACCAGTGGTAGATGTAGTACCAAGAGAGGTCCTTTGGTCCCTGGAGACTGCTCCTGATCACATCATGTACCTCACTCTTGTATCATAAGCTGGAGATTTTTAGCAAGTAATTTTCATTTTCTTATTCCTCCAGAATAATAAATGGTACTTCACCATAGCAAAAGGCTCTCCAGACCCAAGAGCCTGATATAGGCAAAACAAGGAAGAAAATCTACTCATCAATGGGATTCTTATGAGATTAAAGCAGACTATTTCTTTCCTTTTGCAGCATTCTCTTTTTCCACTAATCCTGTAGACATACGCATCTGCTGCCATATTTGAAGCAATTTTTTTGTCCATTATAATCATACTATACCAGCCATCCTATCTTCTAGTATTGCATTAGTATTCATGGACCAAAACAAAACTGGAATGAGCTAGAACAATATTACCCACTACTTGCCTGGAAGACAAGATGCAGGAAGATGTCTTTTCCAGATGGCAAAATCACTCATTCCTCTGCTGATCTCCACAGCCACTAAACTCTCCATTGGATACTATGACGTGAAAATAACTGAAGAACTGGATTCTAATTATCATGTGGAAATGCCTTTCCTGATTTTTTTCCCAAGATCTCTATTTGCATAATGCAAATGAGCCACCCACTTCAACCTAAATTTAGAGCCTTAAGCTTGCAGTTATTCTGCTCACAGGATCTGTACATGGAAGAGCTGCAAAGCCAGCTGGAACATAAGGTGGGATAAGTGCAGCCATGAGTTTTTCATCTTACTGTGCATCACATTGGGACTAATAAAATAAAATTTATTTATTAATGAAACTTACTTTCTCCTAACCAAACTCACATCTTCAAAACAACTTCAAAGCCTGCAGTGGAATAAGTTACACACTGAAAAAATGTCTTGTCTGTGAGACACACCTTGTTCAAGAGACGTTATATAGTCAAAATCAAGAAAAACAGAGGAGTGCTCTGCCAGCTTCATGAAGGGATTTAACCTCTGTGTTTTCATTGCAAGCTCAACCATGTCCCAGACAGATACATTCCATATTGTGCTCATTATCTATTCAAAAAGTCTTTGTCTCTTTCTTTGTAAAGGTTCAAGCATGTTATAAGCTTAAAGTCTTTATTAGTTCCCAGTGTCAGAACATTGCAGAGCTCCAGTTTGCGTCTTTCAGTTCTTCATCTGAAACTCAGTGTATTTTGAGTAAGTGTCCTAACACAGAAGATATTTTTTTCATAGAAAGTTCTACTTAGATCTAAATATGCTTGAAAAGCAAAAAGAATTCTGATAAAGTCTAGATGAGTGTTATATGGTTAAAGCAGAAGATCTGAACTCTTGAAGAAGATAACAGTGTATAAACTTTTCGTATTCTTACTTTCCACAAAGTTCATAAACTTTGCAAAAGACCAAGGGTGTGAAGATACTTTCACAGAAGATAACCGCACCAGTGGAGTTACTCCACTGGCTTTTTAAAAAGTTTTTAAAAAATTTAAAATGCACAGGCCTCTTGTCTTCCCTTTGAGGTTTGAATTCTGCCAGTTTCAGCAACTCTTCAGAGACTCCAAACTCCACTAGTTCAACCAGTGAAGTGTTAAGCTTCTTCCCTTCCAATCTGACTGACCTCAGTGGCATTGGATTTTTGTCTTCTGTCTGTGTATACAGACATGTTAAGCCAAACAGCAGAGATTCAAGGGCAGTTACAAACATTGCACATGAAGAATTTGATTTGAATTTGCACATAATACTGAACAACTTTCAAGAATGTTACAATTATATCTAATTATGATAGGAAGAGGATGTCTGTAGTGGATTAAGATAGCTACATTGTCCAAGTCATATTCAGAATACTTGCTGGCAGCTGCTGGGGTACACATGCGCATCATATATGTCAGTGACCATTCCCACAGGGAGAACAAATTTCAGAACCTATTCAGCCTGTGGCAGATTAAGCAAGGAAGCTGAAAGTAAAGCCCGGAGGAAATGAGATAGTAACTCTGGAATAGAGAGGGGAGAGAGATCATCTCAGGAAAAAAAATGGAAAACACTTCTGTCCTTTCTGTTTACATCACATCTTTTGTCTCTGTGCTTGGGAAGGCGTTTAATTACACTTTGTTTATTGAACACTGTGTTTAGCTTGGCACAAGACAAAGTTAAGCATCACATAGGACATGATGTTGAATGCTTCTTTTCTATGACCTTTCTGGAGCACTGTGGACAAATGTAATCCTAGAATTATTAAATCTTTATGTTTCAGTACTGAGGCAGGTAGAATCAGGCTCAATACAAGACCTGGATGTTCACAGTGAGATGCTGTCTCATGGCCTAGTCTTTTGGGTAGAATCCAAAATCAGCATCAGGCATCAGCATCCTCTGTGAGGAAAGGCAGGAGCCCCAGAAGAAAAATACCAACCCCATACCAACTGAGCAAGGACAGAATGACAGGAAAAACGAAAGACAGGATTGAATCTGAACACATCCTGCCTCTGGAGAGAAGGCGTCTAAAGAAAGGGGCTGGAAAGGATCAGGACAGTGACATGAGTTTGAATCCTTAATCATCAGGTCTACAGCCCTCTTATGGGTAACCCACCCCTACAATGTCCAAGATTCACATTGCAATGGCATAATCTCGCAGAGGCAGAAAATTGGCAACATAATCCACTGTCACTTGGCCTACGCACACTTTTTTAATACACAGGCTTTACATACTCTCCCATTGGCTAAATGACTCCATTATCTCAGATGTATCTTCCTTTTCCACCTGGAAATTTTGTCCAGGGGGATTTCAAGGATTCTTCTAGGTTTTCTGGGTATTTAGCAAACTTGAGGAAGTCAAACAATAGATGCATGCCCATTGAGAGCACAATGCAGCACATGGACAGCATTTCTAATGCTTTCAGAAGCATCAGCTGATTCTCTAACGTACACATTGGAGAATATTCTACATGTGTGTACTAAGTCCAACATTTCTGTGTTAGAAGTGCTGTACTTAAGTGTGGATTCGAATCATGGTAACCTCAGATAGTATACATAGAGGATGACCTCCTTGGTTTATCTGTAGATGCTGTCAAGTGGGAAACTGCATCCAAATGCAGAATTTAAGTGAGGCAACATAAGGAAGTGAAATGCCAAACAACCATGCAAGGTGGAACTTCTCTTGTATTATCAACAGAAGCAAGGTGAAACATCATATTATTTTCTGTCCAGTTAAAGCAGACATTCATGACATAGATAAGGCTTAACCTGGAGATCAGGAAAAGAGCTCACTTTTCATGGAAACTGAAAAGCCCTTTGGGAAGCATCATGGTTTCTCTCCTGCTCTCCAGCACTGTGTATCAGAGGCCAATTTGCTGGCTTGATCTATGGACAGCTGATACAGGAGCTCTGGGAACAGGACTGGGCATGATGCTTAATGAAGCTTGTCTTGTCCTGGAGCCCTATGCCCACAGAGGCCTGCTAAATTAACTTGTTACAGCTGAATTTTGTGCATAGAAGGGAGAGTTTGACCCTCTATGATAAACTTTCAGGAACAATTTTGAAAAGCTGTAATAAATGATATCTGAGATTGCTTCTGCAAGTGTTTTTACACTCATTTTCAGCAAGAGCAGCTGAGATTCTGATCCTTAGAGAAAATGTTCTTCCTTTTAATCTGAATTAGCATATGTTGTAAGAATGTTCGAACTTTCCTGCTGGCTCACGCTAACAGCCCATCACTCACAATAAGTTGTTTCAAACCATTGCCAAGAGCAGATATACAGGGGAACAAAAAAACCAGAAGAGACAGGGCACATACAGAATGATCCTTCTCTTAGCCTATTCTCGGTGGTTTACATCTTTTCAAGAGGAAAGGTTGCACCTGGGTCAATATGTTTAATAGCATACTTAACCAAAACTCAGTACAAACAAGAAAACCTTTCATCTTTTAAAGCTTTCTTTCATAATCTTGAGAAGGCTTTTTGACAAGACCCACTTACCGGAGCAGTTTCAGGGCAACATTCTACAGCCTGACACACATTCTGCAGCCTGACACTCCCTAAGAATATCTTTCTACCATCTTACATTTTTACTTCCCCATTTCTTGCTGGCACTCAGGACTGGCTTATCACACTAATGCCAGGCTTACCTACACAACTGCTGTTTGGACATTCGATCAGCAGTTGCCATTAAGTTTTGGAAAGCAGTGATTAGTGAGAAGAGGTTATTATCTGCTTCTAAGAGAGGAAGAAAAACTTAAATGCCGTAATATTTTCTGCACTGGAACATTACCTTGTGTAGTTTTTTTGTATTACGCAACCCACCATCTAAAGCAACCAGGTTTCTTTCCACATATGGAAGCACTTTTCTTCTTCATCCTGTTAGTCAAAAGCTTTGATGTATTTCAGTGACAGTCCCTATTGCCCATAACTTCATATATAAATGACAGATATTAAGCAATACAGTTAGGAGAGCTGGGGGAAGATAAGCTCAGAGATGTGACCCACTGCTTCAGAGACTGCTCCCCACCACCCTATCGAGTGCTTACCGTAACCCATGAGGGACTCGCAGTTCCAATCCCCACCCTCCTGAGGCCTCCTGCAGTTCTGCCATAACGACGCTTGTTGCACATAGGGCAAGGTCTGCGACTCCAGCCAGCCCCTGCCTGACAGCGCAATGATACCAAAGATGACACCTATGCCCAGGAGCAGGGGTAGGATCCATCGACACCGTGTGTAGTCAAGGCCGTACTTCACCATCTTCTAAGGCCAGGAGAGGCTGGTGGGACGAGGATGGCCGTCACTAGCACGGACTCAGTGACGTGAAGCAATGAGTGCTTCGGCAAAGCTCCTGGAAAGTGAATGCCGGTACCTATGAGCGCATGTGCAGATGTTTGAAAAAAACTTTTTAATCAGGAGTGACACAGCAAGGAGGGAGGAAGGGAAGGAGTGAGCTCCACCCAGATGCAGATGAGTAAGAGCTGCTGCTTAGCAATAACCAGTTGAGCTGGGAAGAAGCTGCATGGCTGGGTTTAGCTATGGGATCCTCTCTGCCTTGCTGACTAGGTAACAAATCGGGTGCTGTTTACCCTCGGTGTTTAACGCTTTCCTTCCTGCCACTCCCCCGCCAGCAGGAGCATCTCACAGCTGTGTTTACACCTTTCTGCCTCCAAAGAGATTTGCATTATGGCAGGTGAAAACATGAGACAAGCCAGGTAACTATTTGCGTTAGAGGGTGGTTACTTCTGAAATTTGTCATCTGGAGGCTGATTGCTGCCTTTCCTGGACTCCATTTAAAAATAAAATGATACCTTATTTTTCACAAGGAAAAAAAAAAAAAATTCCCTAGCTGCTATAAAGCTAAGACAATAAAGAACATGTGACTGCCTTCCCTCTATCTTTTAGGACATAGCTGCAGGGGAAAAAGAAACAAAGTTTTATCATTAAAAATATAGTATGGTCTAGATATAGCCTTGGTAAGAGCACAGAAACTGAGCTGTGATTTTACCATGCCTTACAAACACTCCCTGCTTGTGGCTCAGGCTGTACGTGTACTGCCTGAGGCCTGTCAGAGCCTGTCTGCAATGTGCTGTGAGAACAATGCAGAGATGAGCCACCACCTTACCATGCCCCAGGAGGCCACCCAGCCGAGTGCTGGGCAGAGGTCTCCATCAGCTCAGAAGCAGTATAGCCATGCTCATAGCACTCTCACTTTGAACTAACACGTGCTGCAACCTAGTATTTTGGTAGAGCCCAGAAGCCTTCACATCTGTTGCACCCCTTGGAGATCAAAGCTGTTTTCTGTAAAACATGGTTAAGCACAGGAGATGCAAAGTATCCTTTGCTCCATGATGGATTTTGTAAGGCGGGACTGCATTCAAGTACCGACCTCATTTACTCACAGAGATTTACTACCGTATTTCTGCATTCATGTTGAAATGTGACATCTGTACTGAACTGCAAACTCCATATTTTTCTGAGTTAATATTAATAAATCAATAAATGGCCTAAATAAAACAAATTAATAGTTTGTGTTGACTTGAACTAAACACTGTACAGGGGAATACCTGAAAAGGTATTGAGCTTATGCAGACCCAAACCGGAATATCCACAGCAATGAGCTGCAGCAAGGTAAAGGGGCAGTAGCTCTGTCATGAAAGCAATTTGAAGGGATTGATATGACAACGTGCCTAATCTACCACCAGCTTTTTTAGCAGTGGTGTGGCTGCTTTGCCTCTCATTCTCTAGCTGGTGTAATTCTGGCTAGCTGAAGCATCCTGCCAGCAGCTCCTCAGTAGTACGAACACAGCCTGATATCCCTGTGGTTGTGAGAGGTCCCTCAGGGGTGTTCAACAAATCTCTGTGAGAGCAGGAAACATATTAACACATATGGCCTTTGAATTTGAATGTCACTTTAAACAAAATCCAAATATGAAGACATCTCAGCTGCTCTTTTGTGTTGAAAATAAGGGACAATCTCAAGTATTTTTGTAAAAGGATCTTTAGGGAACAATCATTTCCGTAGAATATTATTTATCTTCCCTTGCAGTCCACATTCATACTGTCCACAAATTCAGTTATCACAAAATTGTACCAGTTCAATATCAATGTGAAATATCAAATTTTATGCATGATTTTTAAAAAATATTTGCATTAAAAAAAATATAATTTGAAGCTCACCCTTAGTGCAATAAACTGGTACCTGCAAGCTGTCCAGGTCTGTTTACACATGTTCTTTCTCTTGCCTCAACTGAGGTAAAAATGGGCACAATAAACTCCAAAAGACTGAGAGAACAGGGATTTGGATATTAAGTGGTTTTTTAAAGATTACTTCAAAAGTACTCATGCACATGGCAGTAGACTGTAGCCCTTGCTCAGCTGTCTATATCCAGTCTCTGGTCAAGTTTCAATCCTTCAAGATAGTTACAGTTTTCTAAAATCTCAGCCTTTTTTTTTTTTTCTCAGAGTCAAAATCAAGTTAAAGCAATTTTGTAGCTGAAATCCGGTATCAACTTAAGAACTGTCAGGTATTTGAGAGCCAGTGCTTGTTGAAGAAGAAGATCCTCTTCCCTGTTTCTTGAATGCTCAGCCATGTTTCAGGTAGGCATTTATGACTGAAGAATTTGTCATCGGTTTTTGTCATAACTCATCCTCGGATGAATGCATATTTTCACAAATGCAAGATGATACCACAGAACACATTTATCATGCTGTGAAAGAGAGATGAGTAGTGCTCAGTCACTACAGGTGAGACTATCTTTGCCGGTTGCCTGGTGGGCTACTTGCCTGAAGTAGGTTAAGACTAAAAGCAATCTTCACATTCAATACAAAGGTAATTTGTGATATCTGAAACAGCAGAGAGGGAGACATATTCAAAGGTGAAAAGATGAAATATCTCATGTAATTCTGATGCTCCTACGCCAAACGGGAAAATGACTAGAAACCTTTGTTAAGGACTCTGTGATTTGAAGTGATGACTTACCCTCAAGGGACTTTGTCTTTTTCAGTATACAAGCTGGATGTTTACAAGAAAACAAATGCTTGAACTCCTTTTCCTTATCTGTGGATAGTCAGTCCTGGTTCACACCGGCATCATCTCTTGAAAATGAAGATGCATTAGCAATGTTAGAACTGTTAGACTGTAGTGCACTTATTCCTGATGAATCTTCATTGCTACTTGAAATAACTAAGTAGCAGTAGAATATTGATAAAACAAACAATTCTACAGCATTAGAGCTAAAAATAAAAATATGCCCTTATCAGTCAAGACACAAATGGTTTTCTTAGTGGAGGAAGGAGCTAAGAAATGATTGGCAGCACATTTTCATCAACCCTTACTCTGCTGACCTGGTCAGCTGAGCTATGTAAATGACTGGATTGACATGGGCTGACCAACTGTTGTGTGTGTTCATGACTTTTGCAGCAAGCACATTTTCATTCTTTGACATTCACACCACTTATAAACAAGAAGTCCCCAGAATTCATTTCTTAAAAGCCTTGCTAAGATTATTTTATGATCAGTTCTCCTGTGTGCTATCTTATATCTAAGAAGTCACACTGAACAACTGAGAAACATTTTCTGCATGAGCTATCATAAGTCTTACTACTATTATTATTATCTTTATTAATCCACTTACAATCATAGGTCTTTTTTTCCTGATATTGCCAGTTTGACAATTCCCTTTGGAGAGGGCTGCACCTTGCACACTGGCTTGCAGTAGGACCTCCAAAGCCTGCTCCATGAGCAGCACTTGCTGACTCATGTCAGTAAAGCAGGCCTACCTCCACAAGACATGTGCTCAGACTTAAAAGGCACTTTCTTCCTTTCCTTAGCAAGGCCACATGTGCAAAACCAGATTATCAAAAGAGTAAATTCCAATGACCAAGTTGCAAACATGGACTGTCTTTATGAGAACAATTTAAGACCGTTTAGGACAACACAACCTAGGAAACCACGAAAGTCTCTATGTGCCTGAGCATGGATTTCATTTTCAGCTAGTTATTGCTAAAGGACATGGTTTCTTCAGGGTAGGCTCTATACTGAAACAAGGTTTAATCCCCAGTTATTTCTTACAGATACTCTGTAGAAGTTTGAGGAGTTCTGTCAACCCCCTCCCCAGGCGAACAGCTGAAATCAAGGGTGTCCTGTAAATCCCATTGCGCAGATACCAGCTGAGATGGCTTCTGGACATTTGTAACCACTGTAGGGGTCTGTATGTTCCTTGGGCAGTTGCCAGGAACACAAACTCTCTGATGGGCACACGTGAAGTATGTTGCATATAGGATTTTTACGAAATGATGTGTAAGCAGTTAGAATGGTATAGCATAGCTCTGTTATACATATGGGATAATTTTACTTAAACTACTTGATTTGGGCCTGACAACTTCTCAGTGGCTTAACTAGGCTGACTAAATAGTTCTCCTATTATAATGGATCATAACAGTAACTTCTTGTAAAATATATAGCCCAGCTGCCTTAGGAAAGGAATAAAATCAGCCTTATGTAGGTAATTCCCAGGTGCCACACCTTTGCTACTTAAATTTCTTTGTCAAAAAAAAGACTTTCATTTACTGTGTCTTACGGGTCAGTTGGGAACAGCACCAGCTACTTCTTTAAGCACTTTGAGATTTACAGATAAGAAGACATGCATACCAAGCATATTTTTAAGAGGTTCAGCCATAAATTTTCACACTGAGATTCTCCAGTCAAAACTAGGGTTTCTCTCAAACAAAAGAGTTACATGGGAATGATCTCTTCCATTTTAAATGTTTGATTATAAATTTGGGAAACAGTCTGAAATGAAAATGGTGGTCTCCTATCGCCATTTCAACTCTTCCTATTGTCTTGACACAAAATGCCAATTATGATTTTCCTGAGTTCTGTTTTGCAAATTATTTTGTCTTCCTATTGCAAATCAGAACGGAAATTAATTTTCAAATATGAGTCATCCAAATTCCTTTTCACTATAACTTCTGCTTATGTCTTGCTAACATGAAGAGAGCATAAAAATAGGCTATTTACTGAAAAGGGACGGTAATGGCCACCTGTCAGCTCCTGCCCCAATTATATGCCTCCATATGTGTTCAAGATCATAACAGTCAACTAATGTCTATGATCATTTCCCAGGACAGCACACTGGAGGACAAGAGTTAGTTGGCTTTCAGGCTCACAATTTCATTTGATTGCTCATTCCAAACCTTTCTGGGCCCTTTCAAACTCAGGAGACATTGATTTCTGATGTGTCCCCTTGAGGCTTAGCAATTTTTAATACTTATTTTATGTAAAACATATTATGTACCTAATTATTATTATACTTATTACTTCTTTAAATATTATTTAAATACTTATAAAGTATTATTATAATACTTATAAAATATTATCTTCACAAAGATCTCTGGAAAATACTATATGTTGCCCACATACCCATATATAAATAAAAAGCTGCAGTCATACCAATCCTTCTGGTAAATATTATCCAATCCTGCAAAGATGAAGCCATAAGGAATACCATTCATGGAAACATTCATATTTATTCTTTTATACAGTGCATAATGTTTATCATGCATTATTTATTTATATTGTTTGTAGTTATAATATTTATGTTATAAAGCTCTAGATGTGCCTGCATTTTTTCTGCTACTGTCTTTATTATAAATTCAGCTTTATTAAATTTAGATATTCAAAAATCATAGTAAAAACCCCTTTGTATTATTCTGTCAACCCCCAAGTAATTTAAAAATAATTTTATAGATGTAAAATTTGAGGGCATTGGCTTTGTGCCTGGAACTTCTGGATGTCAAGCTCCAAAGCTGGAGCATCTTGTCCCACACCTTTGGACACCAGGAAATCCCAGACAAAAGGCTGCCTACTGTACCAGCACAGACCTGTGCTGTGGGTGCATCAGACCTATCTCACAAATACACTGCACCCTCACACGCTGCAACAAAACTAACACATTCTTGGTCAATAGGATCTACACATGTAAACTGCTGCACCCATACAGTAACACTGACATGTCCCAGGTGCTGTGAACTCATTGCACATGGATTTTGCTACTCCTGTACAGACACCTGTTAGAGGAATCAGATTCAGAAACTTGGCATCCTTATTTTTGGCAAGCGTATCCTCCACATTTTATTATGCTTTATTCTGATTGTGAGTATCATCTGCCAGGTTCATTTTAAAATCTATGCAGTTCCACCTACTGGCATTGAAAACCTTGTTTCTTCCAGGGTGCTGTTCCATATTGCCAGTAACCTTCACTGCTCTATATTGTGGGACCAGTACCTCAGCTCTCTCAGCTGTTATTCATCTTGCTGAGCATTTTGGTTTCCTTTGATATATGTGCTTTGTTCATTGCTAATTCATAATCGCTCAATTATCTCAGCTGAACTCTTTTTCATGTGTGCATAACCTTGCCTGTTAGCACATGGGTATTTTTGTTTCTATACTGCTTATCACCATAACAACCCTCTCCAAAAAAATTGCCTTGAATAATCTGTTACTACACTGTCTTGATTTATGTATGTATTCTAGATTCAGAAGTCCTTAGATGGAGGATGTAAAGGTCAGGTGAATACTTCTTAAAAGTTCTACCTTGTCAAGGAACTGTCTAAAAAAGTTACTCACTAGTTACATCAACTAAAAATACAAAATGCCAGTGAGGTGTGGCAGCTGTTTCTCATATCAATGATATTTAAGCATTAATCATCCCATTCAGGTCAATTACCCTTCCCTAGTACCCAGTCATGCATGGTTTTGATTGCTTGTAACTCCTCCTGAGACAAGAGCCAAGTGTGCTCAGATTCCCTGGAATTGCTCTCTCTTCTTCAGGGTTGGGGTAGAAGGAGCTACCCTGCAGCCTTAAGTTCGCTGGAACTGTTCAGTGGATTTCAGCAAGCACAGACATAAGCTACAACTGAATACAGACTGCTAGGTAAACAAGAGTACAAATGTTCTTCATATAAAAAAATGGGCATTATACAAACTCTTCAATTACCTTCAAAGCATTTAGGAAAATCTAAAAAGAACAAAAATATTTTCCCTAGGTGTGTATTTAAAATTAAGAGTAACTAAAGGAGAGAGAAAATCCCCCAAAGAAACACCTGCAAGCAACCAGAATCCAGGATGGTAAGTGTGTTTTAAAACAAAGACATTTAAGGAAGAGGACAGCTAAAAAATCAGAAGCCACAGGCTAGTTAAGGCAGTGGCGGCCGAAAGATTTGCTTTCTGTAAAAGCACAGAGGGAGAAAGAGTTGCTCAAGATACAGAATGACACCAGCACAGGGCTGTAGGCAGGCCATGCATAATCTGAGGTTAGAAAGGGGAAGGTTTCTAATTGCAGGAAGCAGAGTCTTCCACTGAAAACAGCAGGCAAGTCCTCCATCTTTTTCTCACTATTTAAAGTTCTTGATCAGTATAGGAAAGGTACTTGGCCCAGTTTTGATGGGGGGGGAGGAGGGGGGAAAAGAACAGGCTTCCCACGTCTGAGACCTCCTGTAGACTGTTATGTACTTCAAAATGTTTAGTTCCCCCAAGCTGTGCTTTGGCTTAGCAAAGAGCTTCCTATGCCTAGCACCTCTAAGGAAAGTGCACAGACCTGTTTGTAGTGTAAACTCAAGCTTATTTGACTGGAAAATGAAGTTGCTGTCTCCTGGACATGAGTATGCTTGATACTTCACAGATACCAATATCCACTTTAAGAGAAGGAAAAAATGGCTATTAGAATTTATGAAATGAATCCATTTGAACCACAAAGACCACCAAGTTTCTACAACCATCAGTTAAAAGTTTTAATTAAGCCACCACATCTGAAAGGAGTGCCACATACATTAGTATCAAATGAGAGTGATTAATGACTATGTGCAATAGCTTTCTCCCGAACATCTGAATTGTGTAACATACTTGCTATGCTTCTACCCCTCCCAGTATATTCAGAGCCAAGTTTATTTCACATTTGTACTTTTTTAACAAGTTTTGACAATGTTTATAAAAACAAACATACAAAAGACTTAAGTCATGCTAAACTGTATTACCATACCATCCTCCCTCTCATTAGGGTGTCCATTTTCTTATGTCTTTTCTCCTTCTCAGCTTTAGCTGTGCAAAAATTTTCCAGACTTGGGATTGTCTGCTTTGTTTTGAATTCACTAGAAAGTAGGTACTACAAATAAGTCTACACAGTATACCCTACCAGACAGTACTGTACTGAAAAGAAAAAAAACAAAACCAACAAAAACCAAACACACAAAAAAAGACCCATGTTTGTCACAGAAGTCTCTTCTTTAGCAAGAACCATAAATACAGTTGATTGTATATGCTATAACTGAGCTTGTAACACAGTTCTGAAGTCTGCAGATGTTTACACTCCATAAAGCTATAAAACACAAGCCTGAAAAGGACCTTCAGAAATCATCTGGTCTTTCCAAAACGCATAGTATTACCAAATTTAAAAAGGTGTTACAAAACAGAAAGCTATACAATATATAATACAGGAAATACTGGGCATTGAAAAAGCTTAGTTCTAAATGACTTTAGCTTTACAGTATGCTGGTTAACGCTCTTTAACTTCTATTTTGTACATATGCATGAGTACATATATCCACACACTCTCTCTTAAGTACTGAGTAACACAGCATCTGTTTTCCATCCTACCTGGACTCCCCTCTGAAATCTGTCTCTGCTAGAGCCACTTCCTCCATAGCTGGAAGAGGAGCTCCACAAATGAGCCCCTTCCTCCCCAGCTGAAGAAAGCGCTGACAGGGATTACAGACCATAAATAAATCTGCTGTAAGCTGTTGCAGGTCTATGACCAACAGATACCACTCTGTCTTGCTGGAATATTTATTTGGAATTGCTGGCTCCAGAAACACAAGCTAGGAGCTGGCCTGATTACTCCCCGAGACAGGTGTCTCTATGAAGTTTGCATACCTAAATTGCTCACGGAACTGCTTTTCTGTTTTTACCTGTTATCCCTAGTGACTCACAAAGCATCTCCAAGTTTACTTAACTCTGGATTCCTACAGTGTGCTTTAGAAACTTTTGGAGGTTTTCAACACCTTGTGCCAACAAGATTTCCCTTCAAAGATGAGAATTAAAGCACTGCAGTTTTAAAAATGTAGACATGGAGAACAGTATATGTTTCTATTCAAAAGCATTTTCTAAATCAGCATCCCACAAATACCATGTAAAAATGTATGCACTTAACATCTGACAGCTTATTGATTCTCTCTGTGAAAATGTATATTAAAATATATGTGGCTCTATCAAGTCCTGCAGTGGCCACAAAAACACCAGTGTTACATTAGTCACTGTTACACACACTAGCTCTCCATCTAACAGCACCAATTGGTGGAAAATAAATTTCAATTTTATTTTGCCTTTAATTCAAATAGCTAATAGTCAACAACAGTCCAGTAACAGGAATGTGAAGAGATTCTTAGGCACCGGGTGACTGCAATAGTCTCAGGGAAGTTCCTTCCTTGAGACTGACTTTGGTAGAAGAAAAAGGATTCTTTGGAAAGTTTGTGGGTTTTTTTTCTAGTTCCATTTAAGGCAATTTTGTCAGAGGTGAAAATAAAGTAACTTGCAGGTCCCTTTAATGGGTTGCTTAAAGTCTCACCTCTTCCTTTCTACACTTGAAACATTGTATCTTTATTCATAAGCAAATGTTTTAATAAAATAAGAATGACTCAGGAGGGGAAGGAGCAAGTAAACCACCCAAACAGAACTGACATAAGAACATGTAAATAACACTTTTGGTAAAAGCTATTTGCTTAAAGGTGCCAATGTTTTTACTAATTTACTGCCAGGGCAAGTAAAAAAAAATACTCTGGAGAAATAAGGTAGTGTTTTCAGTCTCTTATAATCGCACCAAATTGACATAAGAGTTACTCCTCTGTTGCTCTGTCAGTTGATTGTACTTGGATTTAAACTTTCAATTTAAGTATGGTGCTCTCTCTGGGGAGGAGTAGTAATAGGTAGGCTTGATGTTTCCCAGGACTTCATCCTCCCAGTTGGGGAGGCAGCAGAAGAAGAAAGCACAACCTATTACAACAACAGTGCTGGCCCAACCAAAGCCATAGGCCCAGCTGAACATGTTATCTCCCGTCAGTGGAATGTCTTCTGTGAATTTCACTGGGTAGATGACCAAGCCTATGATCTGGAATGCAGCTAGAGAGAGAAAGAAAGAAAAGCAGGAAGTAAGTGGCAATGAAGGTAATACATTTCAGACTAAAAAAGGGTACCTAGAGATAACTGCATACCCTTTTAAGATATGCAAGGATTAGCTTCAGTCCTACAATCAAATCTGCATTCTTACAGAGCTACACGACTTCTGGCCTAGGCAGATCTCCACACCTATCTGACTGTGGCAGCTACACCTGACATTGCCAGGTTGCTAAGGCATATATCTGCATGCTGTGACCAGCCCTGTCCTACAGCCAGGTATGGTGATGGCTGCAGAGCCAGTTTCCTCCTGCTGGTACCATAGCCTCATCACTCCTCCTCCCCTCAGGAGGGTGGGAAGCACCCAGAACTCCCAGCTTGTAAATCATAGCATGTGACATGCAGGGTCAAAGGTGTGGTTGCCCCCATGCACTGCTTTTGGGAAAGTGTGAACTGACAAAGGCCACTGGAGCTTTTTTAACCATTACCTTCTCAGAGAAAAATCAGCCTTCCCTTGTTCCCCATGAAAATGAGTCATAAACCAGACAAAGACAGCTTATTTCATAAGGGAGGCTTCATCTAGCCTGTTTTTCTGCTGATGCCTGTTTTAAATCTAGAAGGACCTTGTCTTTGTGCCCAGCCTTACCAACAACAAAGAGCAAGCCTCCAATTCCTCGCACAAAGTTGAAGCGGAGTATCTCAATCGAGAACGCGATGACTGCGAGGGCAAAACAGATGACCAGGATCACAAAGCCAACAAGGTATGTGGCAGCTGCTGCTCTCCCCCATCCTTGAAGAGAAAACAAGAAAGATGTTACACATAGTGCAATGAACTGTGGGTCATTGCAGGTCTTTGGTTTCCTTTAATCAATCACTTTTTAAGTCCTTTACTGTAAGAAGCATGCCCATGTCAAAGCAATACTGGATGCCCCCAAAGAGTACAGCTGCTGAAAGGTACCACCTTTGTTGGAATAGCACAGAACTTCCTGCTTATTAAGTTGTCCTGCTGAAAAGAGGGATATAGTACAGCACGGTAATAGAGATAACACCTCCAAACTCCTTATACATATATGTAGGAGAATCACAGACATCTGAACAGATAGGGCACACAACCACTAAGAATGTACTTCATCATTATTGTTCCTGTTCAACATGCAAGTTTACAAAACCAATTCCACACACTGGGAAGTATGAGAGCTGACTAGAGAGTACCACCACAGGAGGTTACTGCTTGGAAATACTAGTGCTATTGGCATACAGCTTCTTATTTGTTTGTCGATTACAAGAATAATGCATGTAGAGCAAAATTAGCATGACCAAAAAGAAATAGATTTGGAACAGCTGAAGTAAGAGATAACAAAAGAGAAAAATCTATTCTATTCACAGCAGAAAAAAAATTAGAAACAGATAAAATGTAGCAGGTGGAGGAAAAGTAGCAGAATCTGAGGTAAAATAGAAGAGTCTTCTTTGATACTTGATGGGATGCTGCAGATTCTTAGGATCAAGCAGCTGCAGGCTGGAAAGGCTCATGCACAAAGCAAGTGGCTTTATCCCAGCAGAGCAGCACCAGTGCCCAGAGCTCACTCACCACAGGCCAGGACCCTGGCAATAAAGGTAAGAAAATCTCAGAAAAACATCCAGCAAGTCCCCTTTTGCAGTAACATGGGCTTGCAAAAAGGCCCTCATTATGGCCAGATCCTGTCCTCTTTAGAAACCAAGCAGGAGTTCAGGTAAGCCCAATGCAAACAACAAGCAGCAAAGGTGTTCCTTCCCTGGGGGCAGGATACCTGCCCACATGGGCTAACCCATACCGGCTAGTGCTCTGTTTTCCAGTCAGCTGTCATCACAGCTCACTTCCCACATCTGCATAACATGGGTTTCTACTTTCACACCTGCAGAGAGAGGTAGGGCCAGATCCCAAGCTCCCTCTAATGTAGGAATAAAGACAGCAGTGAGACCTAGGTCAGAACATTTTCCAAAATAAATAAATAAATATTTTAGAGCTGTCTGTTCTAACATAGCAGAAACAGCTCTGGAGACACTCTGCTCTCAACACAGCCTCTGTTCTTCCTGTACAAAAACTAAGAGGAAGACTGTGAAACAGAGAACCTTTCCCTGAAGAGTTAAAATCCTCCACCTTACCTCATATACTTTACTAGTTTTTTACCCATTTACGTAACTAGTAATTTGAGACAGAGAATGCTGTAAAACTGTCTCAGGCACCTCTATACATCAACTTGCTCTCTGAAAGCAAAGCATTGTTTTACAGCTATTTTCATTAGATCAGCCTGAACTGGCTTCTTTCCCCCTTATTCCAATAGCAAAAGTGAAATATAGCAGCCATCCATCAGCCAGATCTCAGTCCAGAACCCCTAACCATGACCACTTCCACCTAGCTATGAGCATAGAGACAGTAAGGAAAAGAGTATTCTTTCCTTTCTCCCTTCTTGGAGCTACTTAAGACAGAAAAAAAACCCCCTTATCAAACTAGGTCTCCTTCAGCCAGTTGTTCATGTTTCATACCCTTTCTCTAAGGGAGTGCTGCATTGTGAGGAGGAAGGGAGGACACCTGATGAGGATCTGGAGATTAAAGCTACGTCAGTAGTCTGATAAAATCTCTACACACAAAATATTCTCTGACATACCTATAATGCAGGTACTGTCTCCACAACAGGATTTATTTAGGCATAACTAATAAAAAGGGCTGGAGCACCTCCACTATGAAGAAAGTCTGAGAGAGTTGGGGTTGTTCAGCCTGGAGAAGAGAAGGCCCTGGGGAGACCTCATTGCAGCCTTTCAATAATTAAAGGGGACCTGTAAGAAATAGGGACAACCTTTTTAGCAGGGCCTGTTGAGACAGTACAAGAGGTAATGGTTTTAAACTAAGAGGGGAGATTAGACTAGATACAAGGGAAAATTTTTTTTGCTCTGAAGGTGGTGAAACACTGGCACAGGTTGCCCAGAGAGGTGATAGATGTCCCACTCCTGGAAACATTCAAGGTCAGGTTGGACGGGGCTCTGAACAACCTGATCTAGTTAAAGATGCCCCTGCTTATTGCAGGGGGCTTGGACTACATGACCTCTAAAGGTCCCTTCCAACCCAAAATATTCTATGATTCTATATTTAACCATTACATACAGCCAGCCAAGGGAAAGTGATTCAGATTAAACAACCTAGGAGTGCTATTTATCAGTATTTGCCCTATTAAGAAAAAAGCATCAACAAGAAGGAACACTTAGCTATCAAACGCACATTCCCTTTCAGATGTATTGCATATGCCGGCACAGTGTAGGAAGCCAAGTCTAGCATCTACCTGATAAAATTTAGGTTGCAAACTCAAATACACCTGCAGGCTTTGTGCAGCACAAACATGACTGAAGGGGATACGGGCCAGAAAGCCTCCTGTGCTATCTCTGCTATTTCTATGTCCTCTGTCCTCCAAGTGTAACAAGCTTTTGGATGTAGGTTGGCCCTGGAATCCACTCACAGTGATTTATTTCCTTGTCTCTGGCAATATGATAATGACAACACTTAGCTGTAGGAGATGTCTTGTCAGGAAGATTAATATCAAGCCCAGCTTTGTTTCAAGTCTTCAGAAACAGGGCAGTAGTAGGAACCATTGTTATGAAATTCAGTGGGGTTTGTGCTCACATGCGACAGAGCTTAGTGTCGGTGATCCCATACCTTCCCCTCTCCTACTAGACTATCTTCTCCAGCAGCAGTTATCAGCAGGTTGATACTGACAAGACCTGATACATCTGAGACATAGATGCTGGCCACAGCACTGCATGAGCCTACTCTGGACTGGACTAGACAACAGCCGTTGGATGGCCAGCCTGCCACATCAGCACCTGTGGGAGTCATGGGAAGAGCAGAAAAAGCTCTGAAATTTTATATATACACAAAGTTACTTATGCCTAAATAAATCCTGATGTGGATGCAATATCCAGTACCTGCATTAGGTATGTCAGAGAATATTTTATGTGAAAAGATTTTATCAGACTCCTCAACGAAGAGTTTAATTCTTTGCATCTAATCAGCAGGAAAGTATTTATCAATTAGGTGGTGTTGAAAGAACATTTAAGAAACCCAGCTCTTTGAGGACTGAAGGTCTATAATTATTAGGAAGGATTAAGAGTTTTATTATATAGCTTGATTAACAATGACTATGGAAATTAACTAAGCTGCAAATGTTATCATGCAAATAATTAGGAGGGGTCAGGTTTATTTAAAGTCAAATGATGAGCACCAGTAACATGATTAAAAGAAAGAAGCAGAAGAGCCTTAGTGTTAAGTATATTTCTTGACTTTATTCAGTTGTGCCTCAGCCTTACCAGGAGTAGATGGAAGCTCTGCAATAAAAAGAAATAAACCTAGATTTCCCTTTATAAATTAATAAAAGGGCTGAGAAAATAGTCTAGCAGGAAAATGGACTGCTACAGGATTTGAAGTTACAAGCCATTCTCATCTTTGTTTGCTTATTTATAAAAGCAGAAGCTAGTTTGTTAGCCTATGAATAACTGGAATCTTTGTATGTAAGTTTTTACCATGACATGCATAGATGAGTCTCCTTTTTTCACTGCAGTTACAACATTTTTCTGTATATAAACAGCAGTAGAAATTCTCATTTGACCTTGAGAGCCCATTAAACAGAATTCCCAAAAATACCTGCTTATCTTGACAAAACAAAGAAGTAGTGGACTGCGAGCAAGGGAGTACTGTCAGTAATGTTTTATTGCTCACACAATGTGCATGGTAGCATGACTGGTGAAGGGAAGGTATGTGCATACCCACAACGAGCACAGGACAGCCCAGAATCAAAGGTTTGTCAGGAAGGCTGGTTGGGAATTAATACTGGGAATCACTGCTCTGTTTTGGATTTAGGAGTGTAGGAAAAGCAATTGCTATACTATCAGAATTACTAAAAAAAGTCCACTAGTACAAACTTCACTTCAGCCACCTGGTTCTGCCAGGAGCTCAGAAGAAGCACAGTCCTGTAAGTTTCCAACTTTTAACATCTCTAGGTTGCTAGCAATAGAAGTGCTCCTGGCCAGGAGCTAGCAAAGCCCACTGTCAAGGACACCAGCCTCACCTGATCACTGGGATCTTTTACTGGGGAGTTGCAGTAAATGTTTTCTGGGTGTAGACAGGAACATCAACTGCCACACCTCTTCCACTAGCATTTTCCAAGTGCTTGTGCTTGGCTGACACTATAAACTAAGTTTGTCTCAAATACATCCCAGCATCATAAATCAGACAGAAGCATGCCTGAAAAGAGGCATACTGAAAAGATGGGTGTACAATGTAACATTCCTCTTATTTACCTGACCCCTAAATGAAGTCAACACACACACTCAGCTTCAACAATAGTTTGTGGTATCAAAGTCCATGCCTCTAGGGACACAGATACAGTGGCACAGGCTCAGTGAAACATGATTCACAAAGGCTGGGCTTCTACTTTTTTTTTCCTCTCCTCTTTTTTTGGCACTTACTAAGGATCCAGGTGAATACTTCCTTTTTTCTAGGTCAACTGCTGTGTAATTAATGAATGCAAACTGGCTGTTAGGGATATAAGAAAGGCTTAACCTCCATGGGATCACCTTTACTGCACACATACACACCCATATTTTATAGTGTTAATTCAAAGCAAAGTTGCTGGGAGCAGCCATTCAGAACCAAGAGGACAAAGCCCCCTCCCCACATTGCTCCTAAACTTACAGCCTCATCCTTATAAAGACAATCACTGTCTCCAAGTAACCACACTGCAAACAATCCTTGTCATATCTGATGGCTCACTGATATGTTTTAAGCACACACTCAACAGTTTAATCCTGCAATGGTCCAGACTAAGTCATCTTGAGTCATATTACAGGGCAGTACAGCAGCTCTGCGTGGCAACATTTTGATAATACACAGACGCTGCCAGCCTGGTACTTCCCAGTCACAAACCAGTACAGAGCTCTAAACAAAATCCCTTCCCCACCTCCCTACCAAACGACATCCTACTCTGCTTTTTGCCTTTCCACTTCTTCCCTCATATCACGTTTTCAAATGTGCATTAAGAAGCAATGCAGTTTAGGAAACATTCCTATTTGCAAATCTTTGTTTGTCTGTTCCTGCCTCCTTTTCCCCCCATTTAAAAAAAAAAAGTGACTTGGCTGCTTTTTCTCTTCCTTTTCTTAATACATATATGCTGCATCTCAGTCAATAAACTGTCTAATGAAGCTTTCTATTAATGGGGATCCAATCTGAAGTTTTCATTTCATCAGGAGCGGTGTGTAGTATTTATTGTATGCAAAACACAACTTATGCATCTCAATTAATTAACTTTTGCTTTCCTGCAGCAGTGCTGTAAATGCCTGCTAGGCATTTTTTCCTTTGTAAATGCCCTCACCTACTTTAAGCCTAATTGCATTAGCATAGAAGAAAGGAAACAAATCAAACCTGAAATCATACTTTACATACTGTCTCTAGATGTAAATAACATTTGAGTAGACAGTAGCATTGATGTCATGAAAATTAGAGAAGAGGCAATGTCAAGCCGGTATAAATAAGCCAAGGATTTAAATAAGTTTTTGCTTACATTAGCCAAGGCATAAATAAGCAAAGTCAAGGGTACTACTCTTCTCTGACAGCTTAAGTAGAAAAACCAGCAGAGAGTTGCTTTTGTCCCACAACACTCAGAGCTGACACAACGCACACACCCAGCAGTACTCGGTGACAGGAGAAGTTCCAGGCGCTCTGCTGGATGAGCGCTTCTTCCTTGTGCAATGCAAATTTCAGCAACTCTGCACTTTCTTCTCTGTCTAATGGGGGAGACGGATGTTTTTGTCAAACCAGTCAGATTTCTCCAACCTACAGCAAAACCTGCAGTCATCACCTGGCTGAGAAACAAAGCCACCGCTGTTACAATATATTCAGGACTGAGCTTATGTATGAGTGTTGTAATGAAAAGCTGCTGGAAGTCAGCCCGCCCTGCTCGGGAGACAAGGGATCTGCGCAGGGAAGCGGCCCCGGCTCTCCCAGCTGAGACACGCCCTTCCAGCTTTCCAGTCCCCAAAGTATCCTCATCCAGGATCTTAAGGCGAGTCTGCTTATTTGTCCAGAAACATTTTGTTTGAAGGAAAAGCAGATGTAATCAAACCCACGTGTTCTAGAAAAAAAAAAAGTCGCCCACAAAAACCCTGAGACTGGGAGTGTGCAGTAAGAATGTCAGACTGGCGATGCCAGATACAGAAGCAGCTCAGCACGCCAAAAGAAGCACAATTATCCCGATTTAGGCCTCAGTGCAATAGAGAGATATACAGAAGAAACAGCAAAGTTTTTTCTGCCTGCAAACCCACATAGGGCATTTTAAATTACAGGTTGGGAAGCGTATTAGTGGCCACATTCTCTCGACCAGGCAGGCATAGTTAAATTAAGGTGCTCTCTCTCCCATGGGAGAGTCAGGAAGAGGTCATTTTACTATCGTCCAGGTGTGGTTCCGCATAGAACACCCTGTTATGAAGGTTTCCATGCTCACCATCCGATCATCGAGAACCCACGGGCAGAAGGAGGGGGAGCTACCTGGAGCCAGGTGCTGCTGGGACTGCAGCCTGCAGATAGTTGAGAGAAAGCAAGCTGCAGAAAGGACTTGTGGCCAGCTGGCTCTCTTACTTTGGTTGTAAAATAACTTTTAAAAACAAAACACCAACACCTTAGCTTATCAGCGTTGTACTGATAGGAAATATTTCTCTGAAGCAGTTTAGACCTGCATTTCTTTGCTGGTTTAAGCCCTGGAAAAGCATTAATACTGGTTCCACATGCGGAACCCCCTGGCAGGGGGGTTGGAACTAGATGATCTTCAAGGTCCCCTCCAACCCTGACAATTATATGGTTCTATGAAACTCCATCCAGAAAGCAGCTACTCCACAGCAGAAGTGGGGAGACCGTTCACGGCGCTGACACCCTGCTCTCCAGCCGCTGCCCCCGGGCCCCTCGGAAGTTTCCTCACTTACCGTAGTCCATGAGGGACTCGCAGCTCCAGTTGAGGTCCTCCTCGCCCCGCGTGCAGCTCTCCCACAGCGACGCTTGTTGCACGTATGGCGCTGACTCGGATTCCAGCCAGCCCCGGCCCGCCAGAGCGATGATGCCCATGATGATGGCCAGCCCCAGCAGCAGGGGCAGGAGCCACCGGCACCGCCAGCAGGCGAGCCCACACGTCACCATCCTGCCCAGCCGGCGGGGCACCGAGCGAGCCCGGGCGTCTCGGGGCGCTGGGACGGAGCGGGACGAGGACGCTGAGCCGGGACGAGAGACCGTGTGCGCGTCGGTCCGAGCGGGTTTTTAAGGCGCCAGGGGAGGAGGGAGTCCCACCCACATTCCTCTGACTAAGCCCGACGGCAGCGGCGGCCCCGACCGGTGGGTCCGGTGGAGAGGAGAGGGGAGAGGAGAGGGGAGAGGAGAGGCATCGCGGGGCGGGGCCCGGGCCCGGGCCCCGCTCCTCGCCCTGCCCCGGCTCCCTGCCAGCCTCGCGAAACCCCCCAACCCTTCGCTCGTCCTCCCCAGATTCAGCCTTGCACTTAACCCCTTGCTGGCTGCCATCCTCCTGCGCCCAGGCCCCCTTCTCTGTCGTGGTCCTGCCACCGCAAAAGGTAACCACAGCAAAACCTTCCAGTTCTCGCTAGGTTTCACAAGCCCTGCCCTCCTTCCGGGTGTTGAAGCTCATCTTTCTTCCCTCTGTTCACTAGATAGACCAGCATTGCCCATTATTGATAATACTAATGTTGTTAGCCACTTCATACCAAAAGCTTGCCATAAGCTGCTTTGCAGCTGAAGTGGTCAACCTCTTGCCCAGTTTTTAGACAGTTTTAGTGCAAACGAGAAGAAGAAAGAAAGGTGTTACATGAAGATGGAAATACGACATTCTTAACAAAGAAGCCATCACTTGTCTGGCATCAAGCTCAGCATTAAACAAATGCATGTTTCCTAATAGCTATCAAATGAGTGCTGATGGCACTTGTGCTCTGGCTTCCAACCAGGCCATGCGGGGCACAATCCAGGAGTGGTACTCAGGACTCATACACCCTGATCTTTTTCTCCATCCCGTCTCTGGAAGTGCACCTCTGAGAAGACCAAAAGGAAGGCTTCTCCAGCACATGGCATGAATTAACACCCAAAACTTTGGTCATGGGAGAAACACTTCTCCTCAATAAAATCTACACACATCCTATCACGTCATCCCGTTGCCCAGGACCAATGCAAACTCTCATTGTATGAGCAGATATGTGCCTACCACAGGACTAGTGGTTCATGCGTTTTGGGCATGTAACTCACACGCACTTGTTTGAGTCTTTGATCAGCTTCAAGACTTCAGCAAAGAGGTCAGTAGGACGACAATTCTTTGAGGTCTAAAGTGCTGAAAAAGAATAGCAAGTAGGTGGGAGTTACATGAGTTTATTGGAGGATGGGAGCATATGAGTTCTTATTGGACTGCATCAAATGGGAATTTGTCACAGCTGTGTCAAACATGATCAACCTGTGCCTGATGTCAATTCCTCAAAAGATACTCAGGGAAGGTGTCCTGCGAGGAGAAATGGTCAACATTGCTGGCAAATGTTAGGGAATGGATTGTGATGCTAAAATCAGAAAAATAAGATGGTATCACCATAGGCAAGTTGCACAAATCTCAGGCAGGTTACCTCAAACCATGCAGAATTTCACCAGCCCTCTCAACATCTTCCTCAAAGTTCCTGACAGAAAAATCATGAAAGATACTATAGGTATCTAGAAAGTATATACTTGTATGTACTTGCTAATTCAATGTAAGTGAAAAATGGGATTGTGAGAAGTTTTAATTCTATCAATAATAAAGTAGCTTTAAAAGATTATTTGCATATTTGTTGCATAGCATGTGGCTTTTGAAAGAGTGCAAATGAAAAGCTATAGCTAGGAATTATAACATTTCCTAAAAACTGAAAAAAGAGTATTTTTAAGTTGAAGCTTTTAAGAATTTCCATTTTTGAATACTGTTGAGGGACTACTTGCCATTTAACTGTCTCAAGGGTTTTTACTGGCAAAGGCATATTAACTGGCAAAATAGTGAAAGGGTGTGAAGAGATGGTTTTAATATCTAATCTAGTTTTAAATCACCTATCTGGAAAAATTAATAGCCTACATATTCCTGCATAGTAAATTGTATTGTGACAATATATCAATTTTCTGTTTAATCATAAACATATATACTTTTACACTCAGATACACAAAGGAAACTCCCGTTTCCTTGCAATATCAGTTCAAATGATATCTACATTTGTATTATTCTTGAAGCCTTAATTACCACAACTTTGTCCTTCTCAAATCTGACCAAATCATCAGTACCACACTACAAACAAAATAATCTTCCTCCTTTATTCCTGATGGTTATTCACACCATTCAGATTTCATTCCAAATTCATAATAAAGAAAAAAGCTGTAAATAAATTTTGCCTGAAGTACTTGCAATATAATTCATTAGCACACAATTTTTGCATAGAGCAGAAGGGCGGGCAGAAATGGGCACCATGATCATCTTTTTTTGTCACTATAACAGAACTTCAATGTAGAGAGGTGATTTTCTATCAGTCTCACAGTCAGCACTCAAGTCACCTCAGACGAAGAAGATATTTTCTTCACCATAAAAACTGAGAGCTGTTGGAAGAGAAGGAAGGTTGATTTTCATCCATTTTATGAGAAATAGGGTAGGAACGCACCACTCAGGAAAGTGCTTGCTTCATTACAAAGTCAAGTTAGAGATTTTTCCCCAGTTCAGGCAGGAGCAAAGAGCTGGCCACACTTTTTAGTAATTGCACTAATTGGTTTCCCAAGGCTGTGCCTGCACCTGCAGTGCCTCAGTGCCCAGGCGCTGCAGTGGCTGGGAGAGCACCATGAGAAGCACTAAGGGCAGCCTCCAAGCCCATCTCTGGCATTAGTGGCTCTCATGGCCTACCCTGCTGCTCCCAGTTACCCCATGAAGAGAAGACTGCCATCTTCTCTCATTTTAAACGTCCAGTTTTTAAACAACTGGGAAATCTAGCTGACGTCAGAAGATAATATACCAAAGATATCATTCTGTGTGACCTAGGGCCTACAACACAGTCAGTGAAGTTATCTGCCTTCAGTCCTGATGTTGTTTGGATTCAGTAGTGAGGAGATCTAGCAAACTAATAAACCAGTGCCTCCTGCAGCAAAATAGGCAGCTTCAGCAGCATATGTAGTTTTTCTCACCTCCAGGCTATGTAGCCCACATCTTCACAGAGACCAGATGGTAGGAGTCAACTCTGTGGGGCTGCAACAATACACGCATCAAAAACACATAGTGCTATGATCATGAGGAAAAGATGCTCTAATATGGAACAAAACAAATTGGAGTTTTGCTTTACAAAACAATCAAAAAAATGCCTGAATCTATCTGGGCCTTCTGGATCAAGCTGCTCTGCCAAAAAGTACATTATCATCATCTATGAACAGAACTATGAGTTCTGTAGTAATTATGAAAATCTAGACCCTTTCCTCAAATTTTTCTTTTACCATGGAAAAAAGGAATCATAAGCTTCTTTCACCACCACTATACTTACCTTTAATTATTTATTATGTAAATAATCAGATAATTTCATAATCTTTGGGCCTTTAGTGCAGTATTTTTTCTCTGCAAAAAGGATATGCCCCTTGAGTAGATGGTGTTTTACGTGGAGTAAATCATTTACCACTGCTAGCAATCATTCACTCAGCTATCAGAGAAAACCAAGTGACACTGAGTGAAGGTCAGAGATCGGCTGCAGGCCAGACAGGCAGGGCTGGGCTGTCACTGGGATGGCTTTGAAATGGTGGGAAATGGCAGACTTGTTCCCAAGAGTGCATGTTGGTGGGCGACATGGTGGGTAGCACAGTGCCAAGGGCAATCCCCCCTCCCTGCAGCAGGCAGCCATGGGGCAAGGCAGGGAGTGCCCTCAGGGCTGGGGTTCCTTTCCTTTTTCCATTTAATCTGAATTTATTTTTCTGACCTGTTTACCTCTCAGCTAAAAACATCAGGAAAAAAACCAGTGTCCACAAACTGAATACCTGTTGTAAATCCAATTATTTTATAATTAATGGGTGTTGTGCTTCAACAGCGTTTTATGCTCACTTTCCTCCATGTCCAAGTGCCCTAATTCTATTTAATCTCTCTTCAGGCATCACAGCCATAATGCCTAATTAGCATCACCAAAACAAGGTAGTCATTCAACCCATAAAGCAGGATAGGGATGGGAGGTATTTGGTATGACCCACAATAACCACTCCAGCAGTATTTCCAGATCAAATTTAGATTTCCCCATGTGTGCTGAAAAGATGACATTATCTGAATTTAAAAGAAAGCAATTTTTCTGACCAGCTCTTGTCAGTAGCCCTTGGTTAAACTCATCTTATGTTAAAGACTCATCTGTGGCTGGCATAGCTGAAATAATAAGACTCTGTGCAATTGATGTGCTGTTGAGCCTGCTCCAAAAGCCTTGTGAAAATACTAGGACATGGCCTGCAGAGGTGTGACTAACCATTTCTCATTCCAGCAAGAGACATCCATCAGCCTAAGATGACCTGAAATCTTAGAAATAAAAGGATGGTAAAGAGCTCTCCTCCTTCTGTGCACACTGTGCCTATGATTAGTATACAGGTAGTCATCAAGGTGCATATGAACTCACTACTCAGCAACTCCAGTTTTCTGCACCTAGTTTGTGCAGAGGCTTCTGTATTGTCCTGGAGTTGCACTGGATGAAAACCCATCTCTGTTAAAGGACATGGCAGAATCCCTGGTGGCTGGAATTTTACCCCAGAGCTCTAGAGGCCTCAGGCTCCCTTAGATCATGCCTACACCATATCCAGGATCTTTGGACAATTAAAGTCTACAGACTTGTTGCTGCAACTTTTCCTCCTTTACCTTATCCCTTCATTTGCATTTTCAAAATGTAAAAAAAAGCAACAAATAACTGTGTCATCCTTGACGTCCATACTAGTTTTGGTTTTGTCTATAAGACCTTTTCCAAGGCTGCAAAGTGACCATCTTTGTGCAACAAAGCATTAGCAATCCATGTAGTTGACACTGAAACTATTCCTGCAGGAATGGGAGCTTGGTGCAGCAAGTGAACGTTATTTCCTAGAGCTGCTAGTATTTCTTCTTGAACCATTCCTCCAAGAAAAAACAAGGTATAGTGTATAATTATGTGCAAAGGTCTGGAAGTTTTCACTGGCTTTTAGCTCTGTTTTCTTTTAATATAAATTTGTGTTTACTCAGAAGTACAGGGAAGACACAGCAATTCTTGCACAGCAGCATGCTTGTATCTATTCTGATCTGTATATTCACATCAAACGAGCTGAGAGAAGATGTGTTTTGGAAAATATGGTATTTGTGCAATATCAGATACTAAGCTGCAAATGCAATTATTGTCACTCTGATCTGCAGGGATGCTGTGAGTTTTTCACACTGTTCTGAGTATGGGCGTCAGATTTGAAACTCTGCTTGAGACTGAGACTTGTTCTCTATATTTAAAAGAGTATGTGATACATATATACTCACTGATGCATTTGCTGCTTACATGGCAGTTAGCCCGGAGGCACGGGGGTCCATGCTGCAGGTTTCGGGGTGCAGTTGGGGTGCCTGTGGCAAGCCCGTGCCACCAGGGGGCAGGAAACACCTCCCAAAAGCTGGAGATGCAAACGGGGGCTTGTGCTGGTCCCGGGATCCTCAGCCTGGCACCGCGTAGCCTCCCGAGCACCTTGTCCAGGCTCGGTGGGGCCCTTTCATGGGCACAAAGTCAGCTTATTCCTGCTCTTGTAGCAATGAGATATTTAGATGCTTAACTACCCCTGAAACTGTAGGCCACGAAGCCAAAGTGGAATCCTCTCACCCGGCTATTTTATACTGAGGATGAAATGAAATGTCTGATTGTCTTCCTACTGATGATGGAGAGTCACCCAGCCTGTGGAATTAGCTCCTGTCCATGCCCTCACACCACAGATGGGTATAAAGTAGAGCCTAATGCCTTCCAGTGGGAGTCTGGCACTGCCTCCCATCTGTGGGCATGAGTTCACTTAGGGAGCCAGATGCTGCTGTCCATTCTTAGCACTTAGATTATATATATATGTTTTATATTATTGTGTATATATATATCTTTATCAATGATCTGTATAAGAGAAACAAGGGCAACCTCAGTAAATTTGCAGATGACACCAAGTTAGGCGAGTGTGTTGATCTGTTTGAAAGTTGGGAGGCTCTACAGAGGGATCTGGACAGGCTGGATTGATGGGCCAAGGCCAATGGTTCAGCAAGGCTAAGTGCTGGGTCCTGCACTTGAGTCACAACAACCCCATGTAATGCTACAGACTTGGGGAAGAGTGGCCGGAAAGATGCCTGGCAGAAAATGACCTCGGGGTTCTGGTCCACAGTCAGCTGAATATGAGCCAGCAGTGTGCCCAGGTGGCTAATGAAGACAACAGCATCCTGGCTTGTATCAGAAATGGTATTGTNACAACAGCATCCTGGCTTGTATCAGAAATGGTATTGTATCAGCAGGACTAGAGAAGTGATTGTCCCTCTGTACTCAGCACTGGTGAAGCCACACCTTGAATACTGTGTGCAGTTTTGGGCCCCTCACTACAAGAAAGATGTGGAGGTGCTGGAGTGTGTCCAAAGAAGGGTAATGAAGCTGGTGAAGGGTCTAGAGAACAAGGCTTATGAGGATCAGCTGAAGGAACAAGGGTTGTTTAGCCTGGAGAAAAGATGGCTGAGGGGAGACCTTATCGCTCTCTACAACTACCTGAAAGGAGGTTGTAGAGAGATGGGGGTCAGTCTCTTCTCCATGTAATAAACGATAAGACAAGAGGAAACAGTCTCAAGTTGCACCAAGGGAAGTTTAGATTAGATATTAGGAAAAATTTCTCTACAGAAAGGGTTGTCAAGACCTGGAACAGGCTGCCCAGGGAAGTGGTGTAGTCAACAATCCTGGAGGTATTTAAAACACATGTAGATGTAGCGCTGAGGGACATGGTTTAGTGGTGACCTGGCAGTGCTGTGTTATTGGTTGGACATGATGATCTTGAAGGTGTCTTCCAACCAGGGCAATTCTATGATTATGTATATATACATACGTTACTTGATATTTTTTAGTAAAGAGTCAAATCCAGAAAGAGTTTTTCATTCTAATATCTTGAGGAAAAACTGGCTTGATAAAGACAAAGGTTTCCTTTCAACCAATATTTGCATTTGCTTGTATTAATTCATATTTCCTGTCTCAGTACCTCCTTATTCTCTGTAAAGCCATGCACATCTCAAACCTGAGCATACAGCATTGTAGAAAATTGACATCTTTTCTGTTCTTTCAAGCCTCAGGAAGCTCTTGTAAAACAATGTCTTGGTTCCCAGCAGTGCCATCAGGACCTTTAGGGATAAATTTAATCTCCATATGCACATCCAGAAGCAGGCAGGGTATATTTCATTGCATGGCTCCACATTAAAGACCCTGTTTAGCTTTTATAAATGACTCACTCAATAACTCAGTTCACCAAGGCCTGATTTCTAAGAGACAGTCTGGTCTTTAAGTACCTGCTTAAATGAGGGATCACAACACCAGCACATGTGGATGTCTGGATTCACGCAGCATGCATGAACGTCAATACTTTGCGTCATTATTTCCAGGGGCAAATCGGGGGTGCTGCTTCTTACGCAATCTCTCCCAAGCCTTGTTACAGCAGGAGCTGTGTCCGTGTTCCTCCCTGGCAATGACCCACTTTGAACTATTATTATGAAAAGCAGTAGTTATAAGTAGTTATAAATAGTTATAATGCTGAGTCTTCTCTCCCATAGTGCTGGACAGATAGGACAAATTTTCATCTACTTGTCTTGCTGCAAAAGACTCACCTTCTTCAAATCAGCTTGATCACTCTTACAAGGTTAGCTTCCCCTTGCAGAAACAATAGTCTTCCTCCCATTTTAAAAGCACATCTTTTTTGAGATGTGATAAAGCTGAGTGCACAAAGATGAAAGAGGATTTTGCAGAAGGTACTGTCCATAAATGCCTAAAAAATGGGAGAAAAAGTAATTTTAAAACAACACACACAAGCAGAGTTAACACAATTATGTATGACTAAAAGTAATTGTTGGGAGCAGTAGGAAAAGGGTGGGAAATGGAGCAGGGAGAACTGGGAAATACTGTACTTGGGGCGAGAAGTTTCCATTTTGGCTACAGTGCTGCAGGGAAGTGTTGCTGCAGCACATGATGTGTGACAATATCTATCCATTTCCCTCAAGTGTTGGTGACCTTATTCTGTATTCACTTTTGTGCTTTAAAGTAGTAAATACTGTGATGGAAGCATCGGACTCATGTAGAAAAGAGTGGAGATGAGGGGTTTAGTTTAAACACTGTCACCAATAACAAGTAAGCGCACTGAAGATATGTGCTTACACAGAAAGAGAGGAATGGTAGGTAGGGGAAAAATATCCTTATCTTTTTGCTTCTCTCTTTCTAGTTTACACATCATACAGTAGATAGCAATTAAATTGAAATATAACCTGTGATATAGTGTGATCAGTTAGAAAAGTGAGACCATGAGAGACTTCAGTTGATCACACAATAACAGATGGGGTAATAAAACCTAGGACAATAAGGAATATTTGCAGAACAAATGAAAGATCAACTTCCCTTCTGCTGCAGAGGCAAGAAAATAGGCAAGTGTTAAAGAACAATCTAAAAGGCAAATTGATGAGGGAAAAAACATATGGCAAAGATAGAAACTGTTAAATACACACAGAGGAAAATGTATGTTTTAAACCATCTTTACAGCACAACAGTTTTCAGCCTTTACATGTTTGGGGGGTTTTTTGCCAACACTTGTGAAGAAACAATTCCTTGGATCTCTGTAGTACAAAGCTTGAAGCAACTAGGTCCAAAATATAGGTTCAGCAAGATTTTAAAGAAAAGCACAATAGGCAAAAGAGAAAATGAGACTTCATTACAGATGATCTGAATGAAAATGCTACCAAGATTTTTTTTCCTACACATGCTGCTGTAGAGGCAATTATGCCATGCAATTAGAAATAGGATGGGCATCAGCTCTGTTTAGGAAATTGTTATGCCTTTCAGTACAGTATCCAAACAGCATCCAGGTATTTCATCCTCCATTCTGCTGGGAAAAGAAGAAATACAATAAACATGGGAAGTATTGATAAACTACTCCAATCCTGGACTCTCTTGCAACTACTCAAGAGTCTGCCAGCACAGTCTGCTGCAGGGCCAGAGGAGCCTGGTGGGTGAGATGCGGTGCCCATGCAGAGATCCAGCCCACAAGGGCAGCTCCAGACACAAACAAAGCTTGCTCGCTCTCAGTGGGACATGCAAGACCTCATATGTCCAGCACCTCAGCAGGCCCAAATGGTCTTCATCTTCTGGTTAAGGCAGATGTGAGGAGGAGAGGTACTCAGGTCAACGCTCACTGCCATCCCCAGCTCAGAGTATTCAGAGCAGCATGGTGCAGTCAGTGGTCCTCATCCAGCAGTGACAGCTCCAGGGCTTGGTTGTGAGGAGTTCATTGCAGACTGAGCACTGAGCAGCTCTGCTCCTAACATAGGTGGGAAGGCTGTCTTTAAACATGTGCTGGAACTGCAGATTTCAGCGAGAACACCAGGCTCCCTTGTTCCCTCAATCTATGACCAGCTCTTAGTGAGGAAAGGTCCCCCAGAGTTCACAGAGGCTGTCCTATATTTGAAAAGAAGACCTGACAGCTATCTGCCAGTTGCAAAAGTGACAGAGCTGTGGTTCACACAGGGGCATTGCCCACTTGTGTGGTGGGATCATAGAATCATAGAATT
>VYZX01023369.1:0-36264 GCA_013401335.1 Brachypteracias leptosomus | reverse complement strand
ACTACGTAAAATACCAATAATGTGGTTAGTTTGTCATTACCACAACCTACTTTACACCTGTAGGAAACCTACACTACTCACATGGCATAGAACAGTGTAAGAACTAAGGCAGGTATTTTCAGCATGTGGACTTTTCAAAATGTGATTAAAAAGTCAATTCTATAAAGAACTAGTAGTCAACCTCTTTCCTGACACTAGTACTTAAAAAAACTGTGTATTACTTTCTTCTGAAGCTAAATGAACTTCCCACTAAACTGAGACTTTCGGCAGCATGTATTTGTATAAGCAGAGACTTCACAGAAAACAGAAACTGCAGTGTAATTTAAAGAGCACGTTTCATTTTCGTTCGTTGTATCCGAACTCCCCTTCCAGTTTCTTTTTGAATTCTCAAGACACCCTGTATAAAAATGGAATACCCGCATGACAAGAAGGATCATTCTTTTGTAGGTATTTCAATTGCTCCTGCTGCTCGTTTCCCTGTTTAAGCACCAATCCCTGGTGGTGACATCGGCTCTCCCTGTAGTAACCAGCTTTCTGTACCAAGGGCTGCTTAATTGCCAATGCAACCACAGGACCCATGCAGACTAAGCAACTAACTCTGCCTTCATGAAGTGCCTCACATATCGTAAAATTGGGGAAAGAATAAATAAATGTTTCACTTCAGGGAGTCTTTTCCACACATTTTTGCAAGATTTGAATAGGAAACAAACACCCCTAAGTAGATCTTCATCCAAATAAAGCAAAATATAAAATTTATGTAATTTATGGTTTTGTCTGGTTTTGTGTTCTCTTTCATAAATAATGAGCTAAAGTCACTCATTTTTAAGAGTTTTATTTGTTCTGATGGATTCAAGGTCATTCAAAGTAAAGGCAAACTTTCAGATCACTTTTTAAAGTGCAAATAGCAAACATTCCAAAAATTTGTAATATAACCTCCAGTCAGTCCCTCATTCATCTTTATACAAAAGGACTATTGCAATTTTTTGTATAAAAGAGACTAATCCAATAGCTGAGCAGCAAAGTCTTAGAAAATTCCAAAACCTCAGGATACAGAGATCAGCAACAGATGTATTAGCTTCTATTAAAAAAGTGTCCCCATTTGAACCTGAGAGTTGATAACCTGACAAGTTAACATAACAAAAATTTATTTTCTTTAGTGTTTACTTCCAATATAGTTGTTGGAAAAGTTTATTTTAACATTATATATGATACTCATCATAAGCATTCTTCATATTATTGTAGCACCTAGCAGAGTTCTCATCAAACCACACATGCTAGTTTTGCGTGAAGAATGTGCATTCAGATAAAAAAAGCTTGTTAAAAGTGAACTAATACACTCAGATATATGCTAAAGATACCAAATAAACCTTTATAATTCTAATAGAAAAATCTAATTCAGTGAGATTACAGCATTATTTTCAGTTAATTATTTAGTTGGTTCACTATTTTGGAATAGTTATGCCACCAGGTTCTATTTACAATTGTCAGAACGTGAAGATTAGAGTAAGTCAAAAAAGAAAGGAAGATATCTGATGAAAGATTATGAAAAAAGCTTCCAACATTTGCAGTATTTATGATTTACAATTATTAAATACGTGCTACAAAGTCATTGGAATTGCAGTAGAAATAGCTTTGGCACAAGGAAAGCCATTTTGCATGTAACATTTTTGATGGCATACACGAGGGTGCTATAGCTATATTGAGGTTTAGAGCTATAAATTTCCTGGTAGATCTTTATTTAAAGACTGAACAACAATGTTGCCATGGGGCTTTTTCCTAATAAAAAAATGCAATGGAAAGAATTTAACATATAAAAACAAAGATCAAGCATCTGCATCAACTGCAGATCCAAATACATAACAGACACAACCTTATAGCAATCGACACATTAAACTCCTACACACACTAGTGACCTATTTAGCGTGTTAAAAGCTGTATGACTGGCTCTTGCTGTTGCGTATTGAGCTTGCTCAGCAGTTAAACACATTTCATATCTGACTGTTGACTATTTTACAAAGCATTTGCAGCAGCAGCCTTGAAATTTTGAAATATTTATTGTTTCAGACTTTATACTGCTTCTAGGAACATTCTATACCCAAAGAAATATAACACCCTTATCTTGGATTATTGCAATTTTAGGCTAAGGAACATTCTCTCATATACTTAGAGTTTAGGAAAACAAAGCAGGACACAACCAGAATAAAAATAAAAAATAACTGAATATCATTGTAAACTTTGTCATTAGGCATTTTGTAAATCCTCTGTCCTTTTTTCTAGACATCAACAGCAGTTGTTCAATTACAACAAACTGTTCAGTTCTCTCTTGTCTAATGAACTGAAGTAAGAGCTGTGGAAAAAAAAACCCATCAAGTGGAACAGAGACTCAGAATTTTAGTGTGGAGAAATCAGCTAAACAAATTTTAGAGTCTAATTTTACTACACAGATAATTACCAATTAAGTTTGTTACAAAGTACTGAATTTGGAATTATCCCTGAAAGTGCAAAGCAAGGAAGTTATTCAACTTATTAGTCAGCTGCATCAATGTACTCTGCAGAGTAATGTATGTAATAGATTTTATTCCTAAAGAAGCTTTTCAACCTTTAAAGCAAGATATTGAAAATAAAAAATGGGAAACATATACTTCAAAAGTGTTCCCTAACAATAAAGAGCCATTCCTAGAATATAATTTTTTTTATACCATTCTGTATGGCCTGCAAGTTCAGGAAGCATTGTATTGTACTACTAACATTCTGCAATCATATAGTACTCAAAATTATATGGGTTACGAAAGGAATAGTAGGCAAATCAGTATCAGGAGGAAAACCATCAATACATCCTTACACATTTTTTTCAAAATGCTGATAGGACAAGGACAGCAAAAAAAATGTACAAAAATTTAGAGCTTTACTTCTCTTTAAAGTAGGCTTGTGTTTGTCTGTAAGTACTGATAGTTTTACTAATTTAAAAATATTCACAAGAATACTCTATATTTTGAACCAAAGTAAAAAACACAGTCTATCATGCAATACCACATATACTTTTTTACCACACACTCATAAATATGCCATTTCAAAGTCCTGATAATGGAACTTGGTCATCTCAACTAAAGCTGATGAATATTTCTTTCTAAAATCAAATATCAATGTTTAAATGCTGCTTTAAAGTAATTCCTTCAGTATAACAAAGGTATTGAGAAGTAAGCACAATGTTAGAAGTAACCTTCTAGCTCTATACTGCAACATAGTTTACAACCAGTAGACACCCCTAAACATTTCATCCACAGAGTCCAACAGCAATACTAAAAAAAAGACACAGTTAAGCTTTTGGTCCACAAAAAAGATTTCAAGATTGGGCCCTTAAGCAGCAGAAAAAAAAAAGGTTGTCAGTATTAAAAAAAATAAATAAGTATTCTATATTTCCCTCTGACTAGCTTGCTTGAAAAAATCCTCTAACATTTTGCTTTAATATACTTAGCTATAGAATACAGCTTTTTTATTAAAGAAACTCAAAAGAGAATCCAATATGATAATACTTTGCACATTGTAAAAAAAAGCACACACATAAACCAATAAAACTGATGCAGTTACATTTTCATTAGAAGAGGTTCCCTTACTACCTGAGACAGTTAGTTACACAGGCAAGGTTAGGCAAAGATAAATTGCCTCTATTCTGGCAGGATATTAAATTCAACCTGGATCTAGATTTTTAACAGGTATAGAAAAATCTTGTTTAAAATCATTTTAACACAATGTCTTCTCCTCGAGAATGAAATTCAGTGACCCCTTCCTTGGCTGTTTTCCTTCCTAAACACAGGAAGCAGAACTGAAGACTGCTGGTACTGACTACACTTTTTATTGCTGTAGTAAGGCAGAAACCTAAACTGTGGCATTTTCTGGCTTTCACTGGAGTCAAGAATACAGTACAAATTTAAAGGACTCCTTCATTTGGAGGACTGCTTGTTTAATGTGCTCCTGAAAGACACAATCCATGAAAATTCCCAAACAATTGACTTAGGCACAACTAACTAAAAAGAATTCTTTAATCTAAAGGAATTTTAAACAGAAACACACTGAAGGTAGTACAGCTCTGGAGAGAATCAAAAGCAACATGGTATTGCTAGAGTCAATTTCCCACTGGAAGGATATAAGTAAAAGATGATTTTTCAACACCTTCAACAGTGAGAAACCAATGTAAGGAAATGAAACTTCCTTGAAACACAGAGAGAACAGGGAAGCAGTAAAAGAAAAAAGTCTGTGTGCCATACAGGAGATACGCTTAAAAATGGCCAAAGTGCTGGCTAAACTTTGTGCAACTTACTTTCGGTAGTTCTGAGTTTATAACAAGGCTATTTTTACAAATATAAGTTCTTTTATTCTTACAAATATAAGTTTTTCTTAGCAGATAGTGACTGAAGTCTCAAAATCACAGGAAAACTTGTTAAGAATAAAGATTTTCCTATTAGAAGGGGCAGTTAGTCCAACTTGTTATTCCAGATCTCTAGTCAAAGACAAGCACATAAACAAATCAAGAGAGTTTCTTCAAAGAAAACTGTCTACTCTGAAAGGTCATTATTTCCCACTGGGGCAAAAATTTACAGTTAGCTTCAATGAATTAGGAAACCATCAGTAAAGGACGTGAGCAACAAGTACAAACAAGAGCATCATACCTGGAAAAAAGTGACCCATTCTTTGCAAAGTCCATTGCAATTATTCAAATTCCAATAAACAAAAGCAGGCTGCCACCAAGAAACCCACGACATAGGATGGTTGCAGCAGTTGCCACGAAGGCACACCACCCAATGCAGAAGAACACAAGATACAAGCCTGATCAAAACACAGTGTCAGAGTATCTCCAATCAGAAGAAAGGAGTTGAAAACATTCTCTGTGGGCTCTGCTCTGCTTTTATATAGGACAGAAAGTTATCTTTCAAGAAGAGGAATATCTAAATGACAAGTTGATGTTCAAAACATATTTTCAAAATGCATTCCCTGCAATTACAGAAATGCAATAAGGTCTTGCACAGAGAAAACTAAGAAGAATTAGCTAATTTACAGGGCATCGCTTTTAAAACTCACTGCAGATAGCACTGACAATATTGGTGACAAGTTCAATGTCAAAAAAGCCAGCTGTCCAAGAGAAGGCTGCTATCCCATTACTGCTGAAGGAGATTTTTGTATCTAGTTAACCAGCCAAAATAGTTCAACGCCTGTGATGTCCAGAACCAGATTTATATATATTTATTGAGTCAAACAAGCAGTCCTCCCATACGAGAACCCCACAGCACCATGTTTAGCTGCAGTTTGTAGAAGATGGCCATGGACAAATTAGGATATAAATGGGCCTCAGACTGGGCCCAGAAATGGCCAGAGCAACGACTGTAAGACAGGCACTCTGGGGGTGCTCAGGCACTAGAGTTATAGCTGAAGACAGTTTTGTTGTAGAACACTGTAAAAGGATAATACAAAACATGGTATCATGATGCAGCAACTCCTGAATGAAGAAACAGTTTTCTAATAAAAAAAGCTAGAGGAAACACTTAGTCCTTTCCCTTTCATCTTATTAAGCAGCATATAGCAGACTGTCAAGGGTCAAAATAAGGAAAACCCCCTTATTCATGTTGTAATGAGATACAGTCTGAACAGCAAACAGCACCTAAAAGCTAGATAAAAGATCCCTTCTGTGGTGGGTTTACCTTGGCTGGGTGCCCAGTGCCCACCCCTAGTCNCCTTCTGGCTTCCAGTCTGTATGGGGAAAATCAGCTCAGACAGACCCACTACACCTTCTTAAATTGAAATTCTCTTTAATTCCATTTGGGAGGTATAGTTTTTGATATTCGATTCTTCAGTAAACAGCTGGAGGACAGCAACAGCTTAAAGGCTAATGACATTCTAAGAAGTTTAGTACTTAAGTTGAAATTTCTAGAGTACACTGCAAGCAAAGGGGACAAAAATAATGAACAGAAATAATGTTTTCTCATAGGTATTTGCAATGGCCGGAGCAAAGAAGAGTGTGCATATTTCACAGGAGAGAAAAGTGAGACTAGTCAACTTTATTTTTGCTTGTTTGCACTAGCTTATAACCATTTCATGACAGAACATGCTATAATATGCTTGAAGAAAAAACAATAGGCAAGCTACTTGCAATTATTTCTCTACTGTGAAATTATCTTTCATGACACAACAGTCTAATTTTTCAAGAATAGGAACTACTTTTGATTTATTTATAAAACACATCAACTTTTTTTTAAATTAAACAGGTTTTTTTAATAAACAAACAAAAAAAAAACCAAAAAAAACAAGCCTTCAAAGGGACCGGGAAGAAAAAAATGGCAAGAAAAATTATATCCTTTAAACTGTAACCCAATGACAGCATTATCATTATATGTGCAGAACATCTTTTTTAAACTTACCTCTCCTCCGTTAACATACTCCATCACAAAACACAAACGATCCTTTGTCTGGAAGGAATATTTCAAGGACTTGCAAAGAAAACAGCAAAACCAAACCAATTACTATCTTGTGTTAACCCAATTCTTGCACTTAAACTGTAACAAAATTTGATTTTATCCTTCTAAGCAGACAATTCTGACTTGGTGAGAACCTCCAGAATAATTAAAAGTGGAGCTTCCTATGTGTAGCTTGAGATGAATTACCACAAAAACCTTTCATGTCTTCCCTCATTTCTGCACATGGCCACTGACACAAAAACATCATTCTTGTTATAATAAAATACTAAATAGTTACTAAAATACACAATTTTACACTGCATTTCCCAAAGCCATACATGGTACCAGCTATTCTAACTCATCATATTTTATGCCCATGAAGAGACAGATTACCATATTCTTTTTAATTTCTGCCAAATGAAATCTTAAAAGTGATCTTAACCACCAGCCTGTTTCATTTCCAAAGCAAGGACTGTCTAGTTTCACGTACTATGCAATGTTAAAAACACTGAGTGTCAAATGAATATATTTATCTACATATCGTTTTAAAATTGTAACAAATGTTATTATCTTAATTAACATTTTTGACTTATCAATGTTGATTTGCTTTTGCTTGGAAAAATGATACCAATCTACAGATGTAGGCTTGGCCTAAAAGAAAGGAAATGCAGTAGAACCACACATAACAAAATCATAGGGAGACGGAGGTGAGTTAAATACTGCATGTCTCCTTAAAATATTTGTTTAATAATATCAAAAAGATTAAAAGATACAACTGCAGCAACACTGTCACATGCTTTGACTGGAATTACACCTACTCCTGCTTACCTTTACACTCAAACTTAAGAAACTTTGGAGGATCTCGTTTCTGTTGACTGAATTAAGAATATTTTGGCCAAGCAATGTAAATGCAATCCTCTACTTTCTAAAGGGTTTGTTTATGATTTGCTAAATAGGAAATTTTCCATGTTACACTTTGATATTTTAATACAAAATATCTTCCCTACCTAAAAATACATGCTAATTATCTTTTGAAATCAATGAAAATATTTTCTAATATATCCTCAAAGGAATCAGAACTCCTAATACAGAAGAAAGACAGTTGAAAAATTAAGAATATTAATCATAATTCATTATCAACCTCAAAGTTTTCACCTTTAATATTTTCCTTCTACTAAATATTAGCCATATGAAAACAAAGATATTGAAGTAGTGGGGTTTAAGTTTTGTTGCTCCATGGGATACTTATGTTGAACAAATAGGGGGTTTTCTCATTTTACTGAATTCTTAATTAAGTTTTCTTGGTAAAAAATACTTACTTAAAACTATGTGAAATCAATAACTTTTATTAAAATAGTACTCATATACAAAAATCATACACAACAGTTACAATCTACAATTAAATTTGTTTTCAGTGCAGTTAAGCTTTACAAAATTATTATAACCTTTATTTCTGAACCTTTAAATACATATTCTGATGAAGGCTGTCATATGCACCAGATAACTATTGCTTGCTTACAAATCATCATGAGAAAGACTTCAACATTTGTTTGCAAATTGTGTTCATAATGGAATACTCATCTTGCTGATAATTACCTGCTAATGTTCTTACAACTAATTCCTAATACTTACTGTTAAAAAAGGGTGTCTGGTGTTTTTCAATACTCTGCTTTCTGTAAGCGTATGAGCCACTTCATCCTGAGAAACAAAGAGCAGAAGACATAGGTCTGAATTAAGATATAAAATTGCTATTTAATTAATTAAGAGGAGAAGGTCAACATTTTTGAAAAGAGAAAGCTACAGTACAGTCTTGGAAAATGAATGAACCTAAAAAACCAGGAAAAGTAATTCAAGTTTTTTGAGAAAATATTTTAAAGTAAATTTAAGTTTGGCAAAATACAATTTAACATATTTTATTTTATTTCATTATTTTCTTGCTTTAAAATGAATTTTTTAACTTTATATCCAATGCAAGAAAGGAAAAAATTATAATACTGGATTTGATAGCTTGAAAACGTAGTCATCATAACTTCTCAGTTCTGGTCCGACTCATTTGAACAACATAACTACAGAGAGTTTGGATTGATTTGGAGGAACATACACAGGTAATAACTGTCAAGCAACTACAAACTTAGTCTAATCTAGTCTAATGTCAAGTAAAGCCAGTTTTTCTGTTTTTAAACATCTGCTTGGTTTGGTGTTTGTTTTGTTTTCTTTTAAAACCCTTATCTGCCTGGGCCATCCTTAGAAGCCAGGCAGGCAGTGCTCCTTGGACCTCCATCCATGGGAGGCAGGAGATGTCCACACCACCCCTGCCCCATTTCAGCCAGATTTTGAGGAAGGAGCAATTCAGACAGAGACAGCAGCACTCTCCTGTCTGTGAGCCTGAACGGGGAAGATTAAAATGAGCCCTGTGCCAAAGGGAGAGAGAGAAACTGACCCACTACTAACTAAGTTACCCCTATGGTATTATACGGAATTGAAGACTAACTTAGTGTGACTCAAACTTCAACTATAACCCTGTAGAAGTATATATATTTAGTCAGAGTCTACTTTATTATTGCCACAACTAATATAATATTATTGTACTACACATGCTTACCAGACTATGTTCTGAAGATAATGTATTACTAAACTAGAAAGTAAACACAGATGTCAGTTTTAAAGTAGACTTTAAAAATTGTGAAAATAGGAAGCTCAACAACAAATGATGATGTCAGTTAATTGAATAGCAGTGCAACACTGAGTGTATGCACTACAACCACATACTGGGGGAAAACCAAAAAAACACTTGAAGTAGAAAAGCAAGACTAAAGTCTTATTTTTTTTATTCATTTTTAAACCTCTGTGGTTCACAGAGGGGCAAACAGGGGGCTTAAAAAGCTGGCAATGGGCAGATTTTCTGTCATGGCCTCAGAAGTTTGCAATTCTGGTAGTAATTTCCTAGTAAGTGTAATATTAATCTGTCACAAAAAATTTAGGATCAAATTTAGTTTAAACTGGGCAGATGCTATACAACCTTTTGGATAACAGCTGTCAATGCACCACTTTTCTATTTCGTATCATGCTGTTACAGGTATGACCTTCTAAAGTGTATAATGATATCACATTATAGGTCAAGTTGGGACTGCAGATCTAGTCTACTTAGTGACCATTTCCTTAGCACTGATTTCCAGAGTTAAATGTTATTGATAAATCCTCAGAGCATACTTACACACTGACTGGGCTAGACAGCTAAGTTCAGGCTCAAGTCTGCTTTTGGTTTTTGTTTGGGGAGGAGTGGAAAAACTAGTATTTGGTGACTCCATGGAAAAAAATACGATCATTTCACTTGTAAAGGTGTAAGCATAGCCTGTTTTTCACTCTTTCATCACTATACAACCATACTATGGAAAAATTAGAGATGTCCTTCAAAACAAAGCTCTACTTCTGAGGAAGTAAAATTTACAAGGCTGATGTGCTCTCATTTTCATCACAGGATGAAAGGCATCTTTTCTCACACACTTAATCTTCTTGTTAGTCTACAAATAGGCAAAAAAACCAGATCCTGGTCTGCTTCAGGAAGTGCCAGGTTCTGCCCAATCTATCACTGAGCTAGCTTTCTGTTTTCAGGTAAACAGATCAATGAACAGTTGCATCCCTGATCTCATCATCTTTATATATACTTCTAAAAACAACAATCTTTGCTCAACAGAGACAAAGTTATCCAAGAATAAGTTTCAACCCTTCTAAAAATTCAGTGATATTGTAGCAACTAGCAAAATAAAAAGAAAAACCCTAAAATTCAAGAGTGTGGTTTGTATTTTATTGATACAAAGAAACAAGCTGAAATGCTCTGAAGGCTGGAAGGGTATAAAGGAGCAGCAGCAGAGCAGGAGCTCACAGCAGTCAGACATACAACTCCCCTGAGGAACCCCTGGGTTCCATGGGTGGGCAGAGCACTGGGGAAAGACATCAGGCTGGAAACTGGGCCACAGCATATAGCAACCAGGTAAGACTCTGAGACACAAGGGCAACCTATAGAGACTGTTGCCACTTATAAAGTCTTACAAGGAGGGCCACTGAGATGTTTCTTCCCATGCAGAATCAGGAGAACGCAGCAGCAATAGTCTCTTTTCTCTCTGTGTCTCCTGATTATGAAGAAGAAAAGGGCACTGTCTAATGTTGTTAGTCCAAATCAGACACATGCCGACTAGCCTGCCAGTGCATGCAAGACAGCTGCTAAGGGCACACAGAACTCCAGGTCAGTCTCTTCTCTGCTGAAGACATAAATTTAAATTCTTTCTCCCTACATCAGGGCTGGTTTTAATGAAACTCAAGGAAATATAATTGTCTTTGAGGTTTCTATTCCTCTATCAAATTTAATCAAAACTGATCAAAGCATCCAAAAGTTATTAGAGTGACAGATATACAAATGAACACAGACTGCAAAACTCTGTAAACCCTGTTTTCATAGGCCAATAGGAAAATTAGAAAAATCTGAAGGCTATTTTAAAGTAAAATATATGCAAACCACAGTAGTTCACATTCAGTTTTTACAAGTACTGGTATTGTTAGCCTCAAGCATTCAGAAATCTCATTCAGATCCACATCCCTCAAAAAACCTCCTTACTTAATAATTGGGGTTATTTTTAATTGTGTCTCATGGTGGTTAAAGCATGTATGTTTCTTGCTCTCAACTTGTGTGCAAGTGGGATTCAAAACTTCAGAACTGCTAGAAACAAAGCTCAGAATAGATGATCTTCAAGTTTACACTTCATAAAATTATGACCAAGCACAAGAGCTAGTCACACTAAACTAATCAAGCCTAAGTGACTGGACAATGTTAGGTTAAACCAATTCTTCAGACACCAGCTTCAGACTTTTCTTGTTCCTCAAAAACTGAAAAAATGAAATTGTTAGTTAGTCCCATGCACAGCAATCTTACCTAATATAGCAGAAACAGAGGACAAGCTCAATAAATTGACTGCATTCATTTGAATAAATGTGCAGTTGGCTTTCAAAATTGTTGATGCAACATACCCTACAATGCACTTTTTCTTGTTTTAAACTTGGAATGCACTATCTTCCTGCCCAATGAACTCTCTCAATGCTTTAGCACTCTCTAGATTATGAGGCACTGGAAAAAAACCATGCAAAATGGGTACACATACTTTTTTTGTATTCTTGTTTTCTGAATATACACACATATTTCTATCAAACTCAGTTACCATCAGAAATCAAATATACCTTCTGTACTACATATTATTCCACTTTAAAGAAAAAGATCCAATATTAAAACTATAACCTTCCTTACCTTTGCAATAATGACTTCTTTTTTCAAAATCTTCATAGCATAGTATTTCCCACTAGCCTTCTCTCGGACCAGGATAACTTTGCCAAACGTGCCTTTGCCCAGTAGCTTTAAATAGTCAAAATCATTCATTGTCTGTAAGGAGCAAAGAACAAGGATTAGCAAGACGTATGCTAGCCAGTCCCAATATGCACACAAGTGTGTCTGCATATAAGCAAACACTGTTACCAACACAGCAAGAACAGTTTACAAAAATAGGTACAATTCTATGATTAAGTTCATAATAGTTAAGTGTATCTTTAAATCACTAAGATGTATTGCTCAATAGTACCATTATAGTTCTCTAAAGTCAAGTACTACACAGTATACTACACACACACAAACTTATTTTTACAAAGCACACACACAACAAAGTCTTAGTCTATACCAGCATTCCATGAACACTCCACAGCTAAGAAAGCTGATGAACTCCTGTATTACCAGGGACACAAGAATGTGGCACATCAGTAGGTTTTGCATAGCACCAGCCACTGCAATGATGGCTTTTTAGAAACATACATGGTCCTCGCTGCAATATTATACCAGTACAATGGACTTTCCATTAAAGGTGACTCTAAAAATTTGAGTACTGATTATGATTATATGGCTTTTACATTAATCAATCTGGCTCTGAAAACAAAGAACTGGCAAGTCTTCCTCTTTCCCGTTACTCCATTATAGTAATCATCCAAGCATCACCCTAGTTTTGCAGGTTAAATGTAGTACATCCTGAACTGGTTCAACCAACAGACAATTTGAGTCTAGTAGGTTTATCAGCTCAACTGGGTTGTCACATGTGAGAGAATATGACCAGATGATCTCAGATCCCAAAGCAGTTTAACCACTTCCATGAGCACAATGCTTGAGTCAATAATAATATTAGTCCTGCAAGTTCATTTCACAGCCAGTTCAGAAGCTTTAACTTTATGGTCTGTACATCAGATGCAAAGATGAGGATGTAGAAAAAACAGCATAATATTGAGAATGCAACGACTGCATAGGGCCACCTTGGATTGACAGCAGGGTTTCTTTGGCCAACTCAGGGTCAACCACTGGCTTCCACTGTGTGTTTCCACAACACACCTTTCAGCGCACTGTGTTACTGGCTTGGTTGCAGCACTATATGACCACACACAGACCATCAAGGCACCCTGGAACCTTGAGTAAAGCAGTTAAAACCTCTGAAAGACAACACACTTATCTATTCTTGTTATAGTGTTGTCCTGCAATATCAACAACCTTCCTTCCTCTGTGAATAATACCCCTCAAAACATTTATAAAGAGCAGTTGTACTCCAAGTCTCAGTTTTGCTGAGTTAAATACACTTAAGCCTATTATGTGCGGGGAAAATAAAAATTCATGCCTTATCTTTGATCTTCCTAGTATCTCTTTCTACCACTAATTGCAACCTCAGGCAGTTTTCTTGAATACTGGCATCCCAGATAAACTTCTACTTGTGTCTTCCACAACGGAATTAGTATTTTCCTCATCTCTACCAAAACACCTTTAACAGTGCCTATATATTTCACACACATCCCAAGCATAGAGCTACTGGGCATATCCCCGGTGTGCAATCACAAGTAGTGGCAGTGAAATATATTCTCTTGTGAGAAAGAATAAAGGGCAAAATTTCCTTCTGAAATCATTTATTCCTTGAAGCTGAAGTGCGTGATACTATTACTGTGGATCTGAAGTTACTGTCAACAAACTGTAAAAATAATTTACAAAATTGCTCAGAGTCAGTTTGAAATCTGCTCACATAAGGGGTAGAACTGAAATTCCATCAACTTTAACGCTGTAATTCCTTAGCTTTTAAGTGTTTAACCTGCAACTTAAAAGCTGCAGAGAAAATTGACAAATAAACATGAAAAATTCAAAATTCATTCAAAACACATTGAGGAAGAAGATGAGTAATTCAGGACAGAATCCTCTGTATCTTCACTCATAAGCTATCACATTCCCCAAAAACGAATGTTCAATAGCTTTAGTGATAAAGAATAGCTGTTAGTGACCGCAACAACTTACCACTTCTAACATTCAAAAATGTATGGGATCATAAGCAGCCTCACAGGGGCAACTTTTTCCCATACTTCTGATCTTCTTTGAGAGGTTGGACTTAGAGAGGGACCATCAGAGTCTGAATAAAATCATTTCAGAAAAGCAGACCTTTGCCTGCACACAGAGGGAGGATCTTAGCTTGACTGATCACAGACATAAGTTTGCTGCTAAAGGCAGCAAACTGGAAAGACTTATTTGCTCAAAATTTGCTTACATAATGTTGATCAAAGCAAACGTGAATCTAGCTGCAAGCTCAGTGAAAACAAGTTTTTAAAATCTATGTATAGGAAGAAGGTAATAGGTTTGCAAGATATTGAGCTGTGGCTTAACAGCAGGTTGTGACAGTAGTGCTAGTTCTAAGAATAAAGTCTTCTGATGCTCTCATTCTTTAGAAGCTCAGCAGAAGGCTTAGAGATGATATGCAGTGCATGGTTACTCAAAAAGTCTGCCAAAGAACACAAGACCTTGGGAGATAAAAACACAGATGCCATAGCTAAGGGTGTGCTGAAAACTGGCGGTAAAATGGAAATACTTTCTAAACCTGAGGGATGTCAGTAAGCAAGTTTAGAGGCTCCTGTAAGACTGGATTCTTGCTCCTTGTTGATTTTCCCATCTTTTTCATTCGTACCAAACTCTGAGGATTTAATCTTTTTCCTCATTATATTAGTTCTCTGTTTCCTCTGAAAAATCTTATCTTTCTCATCCTGCACCCTGCAAAACAAATTCGTAAACCGATGAAGGTACTGGAGACTACGCCAACCAAAGAACTGTATGGTGTTCAGCCTTCTGAAAAGCCTATTTACTTCCCTATAAATGATCTGTTCAAAAGAATACACCCCACTACAGATGTTGAAAATTCCTACCAAGGAACTAATTTTTTTTAATTCCTGATTTGCACAAAAATTATACCACTTGCAGTTTTCATCTGACTTCATCAGAAAGAAACTCTACCTAAAAGGAATAGTACAGCAAGCAATAAAAGCAGTTTGCTAAGGATTTCTAGTGCTCTGAATTTTAATGATGTTATTACTGTAAAACTTAAGTAGCATTATCAACACCACTATAAAAAATTCCAAACAAAAAAACAGTGCTTTTGGTTCTTCCAGCTAATCTGGCCAGGGATGTACGTTACTGTCATGTCTGTTCAAATCAAGTTCCACATCCTAAGGACTGTTTCCTTCATAAACCTTTTGCTACCTTTTTAGAGAAGAACAGGCCTCTCTCTCTTGTTTCTTAATCTGATTATGCTCTTCTACTCATATGTATACCATCTGGTGCATGCACAAGCAAAATTCACTGGGCTTAGACATAAAATCAGGTGACAAAACAAGCTTGTAGGACACGTGCAAAAAAACCCTGAAATGAGAAGAAATCCAATACCAAAAAAAGAAAAGCAATAAAAATGCATTAAGTCATTATAACTGAAATGGTTCTGATTATATTAACAACTACAGAAGTTTTTCAGAAACATTTCTAGAAAACAGAAACAGTCCTAAAAAGATATTTTTTTCCCAATTTCAATTAACACAGAGGGAGTGGCAACTCCCTGTCATTACGTTCACTTAATTTTATTCCAAAAACTTCTGATGACATGTTGCTAAAGTCTTCCAACAGTCAGAAATCTTCAGTGGGATTTTGAGTTTTGGCAAAAAAAAATCCTTGCTGTCATGAGTATGTTCTTTGGTGGTTACAAAAACTCCATGCTGCTCTACTATTAGGTGTCAAATGCCACCATTTTTCATTTTACCTTTGTTTTGTAGAATTTGCTTTTGGCTTGTTGCCAAAGCTGTTAAATATTCTGCAGCACTGCACATGCACTGTCCCAGCATCTTACTTCAGCATTTCTTAAAGCTTAAGTGGCAAGACAGAAACAAGACTGAACTTCCTCCTCCTCCTGTTCCCACAACCCCTTTTGTTCTACGGGAAAATGTGCTGCTCTGTGAACAAGCAAAGCACACATTCCACATAAACTACTTATATTAGACAGCATTAATTTTGACACCTTGAAAATGCCTGTTGTTATGCAGCAGTTTTGTACTCCACTAAGAGGATACACAGGCTTGGAACTGTGCTCAGATCTTTAATAGAGCAAACCCAAATCCCTTCCACATAATCACACTGCCTCTCAGAAAGACTGACACATCTCGAACACTGCCTCTGTCTTGCTGTCACTTATCATATTTTACCCAGGAGCACAATCATTAAACATCTATGCCGCAAGGCTCAAAGTTCAATGTCAACCTGACAATGTACGACGATAGTATTGTTACAGCTGTATATCATTAGTTTCTACCTTTTTCTACAGTGGAAAAATGTTGGAAAATCACATACAATGAAACAACATGAAAGAACTCTGTTTGCGCTCCAAACACTTCTCAAAAGTTAGGACACGATAGAAGTAAGATTTCCTACGGCATCCTTGTTCTATTACTCATAAGGGTATAGTTTTCAGCCACTGATTTTTCTAGGATTCTTACTTCACATAGTGCAACGAAAAAATCATGGTCTATGAGTAAAGGCACATGTCCACTATTTCATTTCACTGTTCGTCCTTCAAAGGCATTCAGTTACATCAGTTATAAGACCATTTTTCTCTGTCAGCAGACTTCCACTTAGTTTTCTACAGGTTTCACTTCTAGCTAGAAAGAATGAAGCCAGTCTATAAAAACAGGTTTTTACTTCTCATGCAATTTCAATGCATTTCTTGAGTCATGTCAATCCTGTACAGTAAATGAAACATCTGTTTGAATGATCCATTCTTCAAGAGTAGTCCGTATTTACAGAAACACAGGACAAAACGGAAAATTTCTGTGTGGCACTGAATCTTTAAAACATGCTCTTAGTTGTGTGTTTGTCCTGTTGACTCTGGAGATACAAACTACAAGTATGCTATAGCCAACATTGTACATGTTCCCACTTACACCAAAAGCTGTGAAGGACTGCAAAAAAAAAAAAAGTTTTCTCTTACTTCACTGAAAACTAAAGCAGAGTTATTTTCCCAGATAGCAAAAAACAAGATCATTAAAAGCCAAATCCTGCTAGCCTTTCTCATGCAAATTATCTTATTCATACTGGGTATTATTTGCATGAGAAAGGGGGAAAATCTACTTGTCTAAAGAAAGTATTTTATTGCCATACTTCTGAAAGAGTAAACAAACAAAAATCAAAATACAAAAATAATATTCAAACAATAAGCAGAACATTAACAAGTGCCTGAACGTTGAACTTTGGTTTTCAGAAGTGTTGTATCAGGCAGAATAACAAATAAATAAAACTAGAGCACTTCATCTTTACTGAAATAAAACAAGTAAATACTTTTATGCTTGTAATACACAGAAATTTATGTAGAAGTACTATTACCTGTATATTGTTTTACCCAACTATACCATTCTATGACAGTTATTTACATATTAGTCTTGTCAGCTATTTTTTAATGTCATTACCTTTCTTTTATGATGGGTTGTTGAAGCATCCATCTCTTCTTCTCCTATATTGTCTATCTGTGAAGTTGGACTACAGTTCATCCTCTCCTCCTCTTGCCTCTGAAGTCTGTCTGCTACAGCCTGGATTGCTTCTGTCCATTCTTCCCTATCATGAACAAGCCAACATCCCTATTAGAAACTCATAAAATACATCCAAATAAATGGTTTATAATGTTTTTCACACGCTGCATTGCTTGAATGTTCAATTTTCATGTTACACAGAATTAATTAATCACTTAAATTTCTTTCCAAAGTGCATTATATTAAAGGTGGTGAAGTTGACCAGCATCAAAAACAGCCACTGCAGAATTAATTTCAAGAATTACCAGTGTCTGACTCTGTAAATATTTTAATAGTGAAAACTGGAAAACACTTGCTCCAGGTATAATACAGCTCAGAGCATAGAGTGTCACCATCTATCCAATACTATCTGATAATAACTTGCTATTTTAAGAGACTTTTTTCATATTCTCCCTTCCTGCGAGAAGTTTTCACAGAAAATAAGTAAGATTTATTAAACCCCACTGTGTGTTCAACTCTTTGTCTGCCTTCTCTTAAAACTCAACCTGTTGCCTAGTTTCAAATTCCTCTGAGAAAGAGGCCCTCAAAGATAAGTAAATTCCTACAAGCATCATAAAAACCCATGGCTGCACAAAGGGGCAGGCCCAGATGAGGGTGTCCATAGAGGGACAAGCAGGGGCAGCTGAGCCCATGGCTATTCTGCCCGCTGGATAACCTGCACAGGTCCACCAGCCAGCCCACCAGGCCAACATAGTCCCACATCAAGTGCAGTACCTGCTGCTTTTTGCTCAGCCAGCAAGGGATACAGGAGGAGTCTGGTGGTATTAGTGAACACAGCAGGAGGTACTACGCTGCGTACACAGAAGAAAGATAGGGTGGAGAAACAGTACCAAGGTAGAATAAAAAAATTCTAAGTGAATATACTAACGAAAGAGAAACCACAGAAAAAGCAAGGTCGTTGCTTATTTATTGATACAAACAATATGAATAAAGTCTCAGCAGGACAGATGCCCACAGTGGGAAGACTCAGGGCATCTCACCAGTGACACGTTACAGAACATTTTAGCAAGTACACCATCCTATATCTCCTACATGCTTTCAGTGCATTAAAAAGTTCATTCTTAAGAATTCATATATGTTTACTGAAACGAGAAAAACTAATAAGCAAACATAAAATAAATTACAACAAAGTTACTGCTTTCTGTGCCAAAAAAGGAGCATATTAGGAGAAGTGAAAGGAATATTTAAGGGCGCAAGGTTGGAAAACACTTCAGCACAGGCTTCTATTGTTCAAAATTTAACACTTCAGAGACATATCATGACATAGTTTTGGCTTATTTGAGCACACTCATCCCACCTACTCACACGCAACTCTTATACTACTTATGAGCTCCATAATACTTTACAGAAGCTGACTTATAAATTCTTCAAATAACTGTTTGGATACGCTCAGAATGTCACAGTTCCAAGTGCTGATTGCTGTGCAGTCCCAGCAGAGACTGTGCTGATGTTTCTGCCCAAAGAACATGGAAAGCAAGACAAAAGTAAAACCCTCACCGTTCCTCCGGAGTGTCTACATGGAACGTCCTCTCTATGACAGTGGTCCACTGAAGACATCTGATAATGAATGTGTTTGGCTTTGGTCGCTCTGTTTTCATTAGTTGGCATTCTAGAGAAATACATGACATTGCCTCTTTTATACATTGCCAGTTCACAGGTGAAGAGGAGATAAAATTACTTAGAAAAAATACATATAGATTATGTACATCTATCCAGCCTGTATCCAGCACGTATAAGGCAAAATAACCATGGGCTTGCACAAAAGGTAGCAGGTAAAAATCATAAGGTGAAGAAAGTGTCAGAGGGATTCATGGAACTTGTACTGTTGCCTATATGAAGTGTGCAATCTTCATTTGCAAACTACATCTGTGCTACGAGGGCAAGAAGAGTATTAGATCCCGGATTGCTCAAGTATGCCAAGGTAACAGCAGTAGCCACAGGCATATTTTTCCATCTGTACCTGGGAGGAGGAATATGGCATTTCCTCTTCAACGGTAACCATGCCACAATTACCCACGCTACTGTCACTTCAGGATTAGATTTACTGTAAAATACCCTATCTGAGAAAATTCAGATGTTAAAACTAGTGTGATTATCAAATATAGAACAACCCTCCACATACCCGCAGTGGGTCTGCCCCAGGAAATCATCTAGTTCCCGTTGTGCTCCAGGGCAGAATCAGGTCTACCTATGCTACTTCTCGTATTTCTCCAAACTCTTTCTACAATCCCTGAAAAGTAGTAATTTCAAAACCTCTGTAAGCAAACTATTCCATCCAACTATAAGGAAATTCATTATTTTCACAGCTGGAGGATTTTTTCCTAGTGTTTAATGCAACTGTTCATATAATTTAAGAACATTGTTTCTTGCCCTATTGACTGACTTATTTTATCTTTTCAGCAGCTATCCCTTTTAGACATTTGAACACTATTTTATCTCTCTTCAGTCTTCTCTGGCCTAAATCAGTTCAATCAATCTGTCCTCACAGGTCAAGCTTTCAGATCCAAGATTTTCCTTGTCACACAATTCCAGACATACAATGGACTGCCTATCACTCCTTTTTCACAAGACCACAACACTGGTAATTCAGACAATGGTTCAATGAGACTGAGTGTTAGATTTTATGACATAGCATGCTGCATTAAACATTACCTTTGCAAAAAACTGACCTACTAGGACTCTTTATCCATGCAAATATATTTAAACATTTCTGTAAAGTTAAGGTTACTCTGTCGAAAGTGTAATTTGTTTCCCTGCAGCTACCACAAAATACACACAAACATCACATCTCACGTTCTGCAATGCTATTGTCTGTTCAAAGTTGAACCAGATAAAAATGTGTGATCTAAAATGATTTATCAGGCCTAATCAATAATGAATATGGCAACAGAATTCCTGTCCACTTATGATCCACTGTGACTTTCTTTTGGTAGAGCTACTAAAAGCTCTACTTACACCTTTTACTGATGTAGCTGACTATTCTTTAGCATAAAACCTTGCACTTGTTCCTAGAGAATTACATTTTATTTATTCCAGGTAATGTCAACACTTTTAAAAAGTCATGTTATATGACCTGTAACACTTCATAAGGCATGCTATTCTTTAAAAGAAATAAATTATATTGGTTTGATGTATTTTTGCTTCACAAATTGAGGGTCCTGAAACCTCAGCTATCATCCACAATTTTAAAGGAATGAGTTTTAAATATTCTGCAAGGAACTGCATCAGACCCAGCAAATTTCTAAGCACTCAACACACAGAAGTACCCTCTACTCTGCTTTTGCTTTCTCTTTTATGCCTTTGTTGTCGGTGTTAATTGTACAAGATGCATATTGATAGCTGACCTTCTGAAATGCAGCTGCATATTGAAAATACATTAAGCAATTATCTCAAATATTAATAGCTTGGAAGGAGCTTAAAGTCTTAGTTCAAGGCATTAATTTGTATGCCTGAACACCTAAACAATTTGGGACATGATTATCTAAGAAAAGGCCTCTGTCTCCAAGATATAAAGCCACAGCAAGTATCAGCAGATTTACTTGTACTTGACCGTCCTTAATACAGGCATGAAAGAATTGATATTAGGAAAGTCTTTGTGAAGACACCTTAAGAACTTTCATTCATACAGCATTTTTTTTAATTTGAAAAAAACAAGAAGAGTGGAAGTGGATATGTCTGTCAATAGGATTCTTTTTCTGCAGCTTAGCAGAACACCTCAGAAGCTTGACAGACACATGTATAAAAAGCAAAAGACGAACAAAATAAATATTGCACTACGCACGTGTGTATTCCTTGATGCATAAACCTATATACTCACCATACAGTCATAAATTATTATGCAAGTCAGAGCGTTCACTGGTCAAAGAGATGACAATGCATTTAACAAGATAAACAGTAATCCAACTTCGCTGCTTTTATAAACTCAGCTAGGTCTTGGATGGGATGAGAGCCATCCTCAGCACTTAAGAGGAAAGAGCTACAGCAAGATGGACACAGAGGGAATTCAACATAAAAGCTGGAAAAGAAACAAGGAGAACAGAAGCAGATGACAGAATTTGGGGAGCATGATGAAGTAGAGCTGCTTCAGATACTTAACCAGGTTCGTAGCTGGGTGCAAATACTACTGATGAGATCAAAGAAACCGCCATCTTCAGGGATATGGCTGAAATCCAAGGTATGATTAAGGATAAGTGAGGCTAGGGTTAACAGGCTATTTGTTTTCTTAACTTTTCCTCGGCTGTAGCTCTAAGGAATGTGTCAGGCTACCTTCATAACAGAAGTGACTAGAAGCATTTTCTGCTCTAAGATTATCTCATCTCATCTTACTCCTGATGAAACCATCCTCTAATCTTTAATCCTACCACACTTCAATCATGTAGGCTGAAATTTTCTTTGCTGGGTGTCTGCCTAAAGCTGCACACTGCTGGAAAATACTGCTTTCTGGAGATGAGACTTGAAACTTGGCAAATCAAGACCTTTGATATCCTTTCAGTATTCCTGTGAAGATGCAAGGCATCTGGCCACACTACATGTGGGAGGGATAAGAGTGCAGTGGGAGGAGGGTAAAAAATTACAGTAACAATTGCTAAAGCATACAATCATTGAAAATATACGCATTGAGTATAATCCAGAGGCTACAACTACCTCCTGCCTCTACGCCCCACTAAATGGAAAGCTCTTTCTCCTATATTCATAATGCCTCATTCTACTCCTCAAACATTATGAAAAAGAAACTACCTCATTGAGGCAAAATCCAGTATGGCAGGATGGCATACAGCAAGTTATTTACAGAAGAGATGTCGAGAACAAAAGACGAGGGAATAAAGGAAGAGGAGTGCAAATGGGACAGGAAAAAGGCTGGAACCTGTGTGCAAAAGAAGAACTTGAAGGATAGCTAGAGTACAGATAAAGTAGAGTAGCTAGTTTAGGAGAAGTCAGGTAACAGAAAAGTGAGGTGACTGTGTTAGGACAACCTGAAGGCAAAAGGGTACAGAGTCAAACCTGAAGAAAAGTCTGTACCAATTAAAAAGCACATCCTTTCCAGCGCCTGTAAATGGAACTGAAGATTTTGAATTTCACCATCCATTTTCTGACTGTAAATACATACAAAAATGCATACATTAAACCAGCATTAATTTAAGTGTGCTAATTTGAGCATGCAAAAATTGGAACCAAAAATTAAGCCTCTCTATGTCCAAATACTATCTGTGATATGGTCTTTGCCTAGGTATGTAGGATAATAAATATACTACATATATTTGTATGTACATTATATAAATCTGTATCCAATATACAGATGTATTACTGGTAGTATCTATATTAATTTTTCTAGAAAATCTTCAAAGTGATGATACACATTATTAACAAGAACAAAACATATGGATGCATATACTATTCTCTGTAACTACCAAAGAGTATTTACTCTCTGAGTTTTCATTACAGATGATTAATTAGATCAATTAAAGGTAGTCAAAAATATCTTTGCAATTTAAAATGGCACTGAAAACATAAAACCCCCAAAATGCCATTTCACTATCACTAAAGGATGCTACTGAAAAATAAAATCTAAACTTAATGAGCTCTCTATTAGTATTCTGTTATACGTGGCTGAAGATTTTAATTTCCTTGTGGAAAGTTAAAAGTGAGTATATTCATAACCTTCCTTTCTGAAGCAAAATGAGTTTCAGAAAGAAGTGGAGTACCAATGTATTTCTAAAAGTGGTGTGCTACCCATCCTTCTCAAGTAGATAAAAGCAACTGAAATCTGCTGATATTTAGTACACCCACATGCTTCATGTGCTGTTGTATAGAAATGTATGGGATAAACAGCATTCCTATCATGACTGCAACATGAATAAAAGTTTGTTTGTGAATGTCTTTCACCTACAGCTAGAAAAAAAAAACCTATTGAGATGAATAAGTGCTGTAATACAGTTACTGCTAATTACCAAAATATTTTTCTACTAATTACTGGAAAAGCCATAGTAGTTTTAGACAGAGAGAATAGTTTGGAAACTACAAAAGCACAGAAGAACGAGTGAAACTGGCTACTGAGAGCTGGCTCCAAACACTCAAGTGATAGTTGGGTCATAACCAAGAGTAGAGAACACTCTACCATAATGTCTTCAAGTTTGCTACTATACATAAACATATGTAATTAAAGGGCTGAATCTCAACTCAAAACAGTTGGAAGTCTAAATTACCATTCAAAAAGATGAGTAAGCCAGTAAACAGACAGACTCAACTTTGTGTTCTTGTATGCTAGCCATCTACAACTTGGAATTACACATTTTAATCCTAAAGCTTTCTGTCTTGCTGGGATTAAACATCAGTCACAAGAATTCTCCTCTTTAATATTAGAGGGGATGAAAAACCTTGGGGGAGAACACTTGTTCAAAGCAGCAAAATAAAAACTCAGTAACAGAAACTGACAACTCTGTTCCAACCAGTCTGTAGCACTCATTTGGCCATTTTTGTATCCATGCAGAAAATGGAAAAAACTGAAATAAAGAAATGCAATGGATATTTCTCAAGTATTGAACTTCTCTTTTTAAAACAACAAAAAAAAGTCAGGTACATACTAAAGGTTAACTTTCACCTTCACATCCACAAACAATCTGTCAATTCTAAAACGTTATGCTATCATTTTCAAATAACTGCTACTATCTAAATTAAGTAGTTACGCTAGTTAAACTCTCCTGAGCAACTCTAACTACAAACTGTATTTCAAAACGTTCTGTTTACTTTACACCATTCTGAACCACAGATGACAAAGTTTNAGAGGGCCTGAAACCTGCCAGTTCCAAAAAAAAAAAAGCACAGATCATCTGTTCAGATTTTATTAAAAAGTTTAAAGTTTGAATTCTATAACTTTAACCATATAATCACCAGTGTTCTTTCCTAAATGCACTTATCCAGAAAAAACAGAAAGAACACTAATACCGTTTTATTATTTTATATATGGAAGCTTTCAACTTCAGCAGAATTTGTTGATATGGCTAGACAAGAATACTAAACATACAAGCAGCCATAAAAAAATTGCAATAAAAAATGAACAGAAGGTTGCATATTTGAGAAATTATTTCTAATACAGACTGGGTTTTAGCACAAAAGATAACTTCCTGTGATTATCATACATAAAAGAAATAGTAATGAACCACTGCTTGCATGGTTTAGAATACACACACTTTTAAATATAAACAGAACCATATAGAGAGCTATGCTATCTATATACAGATATCTATAGCTATCTAGGTATCTATCTATTTATATTACAATTTAACCTTGATTTCTTCTTCTTTTCCTAGTCTTTCAATCACAAGATAAACGCTTTTGTTCCAGCCTTTGCCTATTCAATTGCTAATCTCATTTTTTCTTTCTTATGTCAAAATTTAATGAACACACTGCTTACAAACACCTTTTTCCATTACTGCTCCTCAACACTCCAAATCCACACATTCCTCTGATGACTGTTTTTGTTAGACAAGTAGTAGAACTAATACACCATTTTCATAACATTGAGACAGATACAGGTGCATTTGCTCATATACATATGAAAAGCCATGGCTTTTAGATACATACACAAATATACATTCACACACACTGCCTCACACACAGTCCCTTATCTTGGTCAATTCTCCCACTTGTTTACCTACTCCCTGTGGGAAAACTACTTTTCTGAGGCTTTCTAAAAGGCTCTGTTCTTTCTTGCTATATTTCATCTAGGGGGAATATGACCCTAAAAATAAGTTTGGTCACATAGAGATTTATGTGAACAATTCAATATCCCTTCTTTGGTCCCAACAAATGCAGTTTTCCCCTAAAAATATCATTACCCAAACTGCTGAACAGATCATTTTTCTCCATTGTCACTTTGATCATACCACTCTTCTCTTTGCATTCCTCATTTCTTACCCAGCTCTATCACAATAATACAGGTACCTTTTCAACATGGTCTGTCCCCACAGCCTACCCTCATCTTTGGCATCACTCTTTATTCAGTACTAAAATGCCACCCATCCTTCTTCTGTTCCAATTTCAGCACCATTTCTCAAAAGCACTTCTAATTTCTCTCTGTTTGCCATACTGGTCGTCTTTTAAATCTTCCTTCACATGTCTTAAAAAACAGGAGGGAATGAAGGAGGGAGAGAGATAAGTAGGGAAAACAGAGTACTAATCTAACCTGGACAATGGATTAGTTGTTGATGCGCTGAGACCACTGCCTGTACTACAAGCTAATACTGTCTCACTGTTTTCTCATACTCCCCCCCATCTGTTTGCATCCATCTGCTGTCCCTTGTTTTATATTTGGAATTTTAGTATTTTGGAGCAGGGACTGACTTTTTGTTCTGTACGGGTAAAAATCCCACTTCTGTGGGGCCTGGCTCGTGACAAGTACTTATATGTGTTTTGATGATACAACAACATATATGACTGCATAATAAACAAAAAAAACTTGGTTACATTCCTTGAAACTGAAAAAGATCATCCTTGATGCACTTCATTATAGTGAAAAGTCTTTTATTTTCAATACTCAAAAAAAGTACTGAAGTGCCATCCATGTCTTTCTGTCATTACAACTAGTTTGCCATTTACCCCTTCATACAAAGAGGGAGAATGAAAATAGATTTCTGCTTGTTATTGTTGGGTTTTGCCTGTGGTTTAGTTTGTTTTCATGGAAGACAGTAAAATTATACATCCTTCTCTGTCTTTCATGCAAACACTCCAATATCATTTATGCAACTGGATGTATTACACCAGTGTAAAAACTCTCAGACCTGGGTATAAACTTTGACCTGCCACACTCATATCAGGCCCTATTTTAAGATAATTGCAAATTACAGTATGCTATACTGGTGTCAGAGAAAGCACTGTCCATTAAAATGGAAGGATGAGACCAAGGAATTCGTTTTCATTCATGACCAAGCCAACAACTGAATCCAAATGTCTAAGTCAAATGACAGAATACCAACTATACCCCTCAGAAACCATTCATAAAGTAGGATGAAAGCCTCCCAAAGAAAATTACTGGTCCAGTTTTCCAGATACCTAAACATTTCCCATCCAACACAGACAGTAATATTGGTCATACACATTAGATTTGAGTTTGAATTTCTATAGGTGCATTTGCATACATTACACATACACTGCCTTTTTCTCCCACAAGTATTTTCAGTGCTGAATTCAATTCCACCATTATTATTTTGGGATGAAATCTATACTCTAATTAAAAGTATCTACAGTTACATACTCATCTCTGCATTCATGTCATCCAGTGTTGTGACAATTTAAAAAACCTGGGCCTTTACACTTAAATCTCACTGAAAAGTTAATTGTGGAGTTGCACACAAGGTCATGTCTAATGCCAAAGTATTTTGATGCATAATTTAATCTCATTTTAAACATGCTTTTTTCTTCCTACCTATTTCTTTAGAGAGTGTCTTCACAATTCTTTATAGCTCTAACATGATTCCCCAGAAACCTTTCAATTTCCATGTTTTGAAGATTTTTAAATCCCCAAAATAATAAAACCTTGCCTCTGGCCCACTGAAAGATTAAGACTAGGAAAAAGTAGCACAGCTTCTCCATTTAGAATAGCCAAGGTTCATCGATAATAATTTCTGCAGAGAAAAAAATAAAATAAAGGAAAGGTTATAGAAGTTTACCTTCTCACAATAACTAAAATGTCCTTTTTCTTTTCATAGACAAGAAAAAGGGTAGCTGTACCACAGAGTGCTTAGAAAGCACTATCTTTCAAGATAAGAAAGAAATTCCAAGTGACATCATTTTTGGCCAAAGCTTAAAGGCTACTGTGAAGGGATACAGCTCTTCCCAATTATTCCCCATACAAAGATCAAAATTAAGTCAAAAGGCCAATTCTTAGAGATACATCATCCCAAATGTGCTACGTGATTACCTACATACTCATGGCATATATGAGAAGTACTTTTTTTATCAGTAAAGCCACAAATGTTCCTTAAGTAGAACTGAAGTAGAATTCTTCCCTATTCTGCTTTCCCTAATAATGATGACAATCAAAGTGGTTTATACAAAGCAGTGTTGATTCTACTTATGAAACACTGGACCAGTTAAAAAAAGTGTTGTGAGACCATGTTGGTTTTGGAGGGGCAGGAGGGCACCGAGGGTATACATCCCATCACCCAGAGTAGTAATTTTGCACCAAAGAAGCATAATGGAGTTTTAAAAGCCAGGACATTTTTTCGCAGGCCTCTGTCTATACAGAGAAGTTATATCAAGTGAGCATTATTTTTAAACTGGTTCTGACTGCATAAATGCCTAAGCAAAAGCAACTTACATTAACATATTTTATTTTGCAGTTGAAGTGGGCTAGGAATGCACACCCACTCACTTACCGTGACTCAATCAATCAAGAGTATCTCTACTACAATAGCTTGATTACTAGCAATGTTTGTCTCTACCTGAAAAGAGCTGAACTGATTTTGAACCAGCCAATTCAAGTAAGCTTCCTTTTCTGAATTTACCTCTGAAAGACAGTATTAGCCCGTATTTTAAGTTTCCACAATGAATTTCCCACCAATGTAATTACATCACCTTCAGTTATCTTTAAGCGTATGGTTAGAAAGCACAGCACAACTTTTTGTGAGTCTAAGTGTCAGGACATGAGCATTAAGGAACAAAAAGCACATTTCAAATACACAGCTCCCTCAGCTCCCATATTAAAGAAAGAAGGCTCTGTTTGGTTGTGGTGGGTTTACCTTGGCTGGGTGCCCGGTGCCCACCCCTAGTCCCTCTATCACTCCCCCCGCCCCCCACCAAAACCTCCGTCAGCAAGGCAAGCAGGGAGAAAGTAAGATGGAAAAGGAAAACCCGTGGGTTATGATAAGAAGCAGTTTAATAAACAGCAGAGAAAGCAAGGTCGCGCGCGCGCGAAGCAAAAGCAACAAAGCCGTTACTCTCTACTTCCCATCCGCAGGCGGTGTCGGGCCTGTCCCGGGAAGCAGGGCCCCAGAACGCGTACCGGTTGCTCGGAGGACAAATGTCTTCCCAGAATCCCCCCGTCCTCCTCCCTTTATAGTTGAGCTGACGTCATATGGTATGGAGTATCCTATTGGTCAGCTTGGGTCGGCTGTCCGGGTTGTATCCCCTCCCAAATCTTGCCCCCCAACACACACACCCCATCAAAACAAGGGTGTGTGTTATCAACACCTTCTGGCTTCCAGTACTGCAGCATGAAGGCTGTATGGGGAAAATCAGCTCAGACAGACCCACTACATTGGTGTAAAATAAGTTGGCTCCACAGGAGAGAAACCTGAGTGATTCCTACACACTATCCAGCCTTATCAGATCCAGCTGACCTGTTCATCCCTACAACGCTGCAGCAGCTTTGCAGATGCAGTGTGGACTGCTTATTGCCACCTTTCATGTGTGCCTAAAGCCAGGAGAGCAGCAGCCACAGGGAGGCAAAGTGAAGCTCCTGGAAAAGGGATGGTCTCTGAACAGTTCATCCTGTGACAAAATACCACCCGATAAGAAAGGCTTTATTAACAAAGACATACTTGGCACTGGAAGCAGTGTTAGCAATATGTAAAATAGCTTAACTCTCTCTGGCCTTCCTGTCATTCCCAAAGGAGTATGCAGATGACACAAGCCCAGGGAGAGAGTAATGCTCAGGTGCAGGATTTTAAAGTTATCTTGGAAGAAATCAGGGAGCCACTCTAAGGAAAATGATACTATTCCTGGGAAAGAGCCTTTTTCAAAAGTAAAGCTAGTGTCACAGAAGTGGAAGGCAGTGGACACTGGTGGGTAAATATCCATAAGATGGAAGTAACTAGTTTGACAGAGCTGGATATAAAATTTTTAAGCTACAGCACAAGTATCACACAAAGCAGAGCTGTGCAAACTTTCCAGTGTTCAACTCCAACAGTACTACAAAAATAATACCACATCCTTGGCCTTTTCTGCTTAAATAACAAGCTGTAAGCAAAAGCCAAAGATGTCTATCATTTGGAGAGCAAAAAGTAGACTGAGACCACACTCTCACTTTACAGATAGCTACAAAGATTACATGAAGATAGGACTGTAAAGACATATCTTTAAGTCCCTGCCAACCTAATCAAGATGGTATTAACAGTGATCTCACACTCCATCTGCCTGGCTAGTAATTTATGAAAAACGTACTTCACTATTACAGGAAAAATATGTCACACTGCTTGTGGCCACAAACCTACTGCAGCAGCTCAAGGAACTCTTGGATCAATGGCCATGAGACCAGTTCTTGACATTTACCAGGTGCTGCCCGTGAGATCTGATTCATTCATACAGCAATTTTGTTGTTTGTTTGCCCAACGGATGATCTCATCTTCAGACAGACAAAATAGCTGATGAAAAACTAACAGTCCTTTGCAATTGAGAGCGTAACACCATACTGTTTTTCTTTTCATCCTACAAATTCTCCATAGGTACTTCACTTAATTTCATGGGATTCTTCTTCTGAGCAAAAAATCTCCTTATTCTTGCACTGATCAGCAATCATTTCTGATTAAATTACTCCTTTTCCTGCCAAAAAAACAGAAAAACTAATCTTGCTTACCAAAACTGTATTTCTTCAATCTTCTTTTATTGTATGTTGCCTAAGGATCAGACCTATGGGGCTTGCTAGTTGCATAAGGATTATTTTATTATTTTTGGGTGGATGCGGGTGAGAGTGGGTAATGGTGGTGATGGTGTCATTTTGGAAAACAATATTAAATCTTTCATTTCCCAACATGGCAAAGTTCAGGGGCAGCACTCTAATATCAGAATTACATAAGATGACCTCTGAGTATCAAAACAAAAACAAACCCACCAGTATCAACACACTGGAATTAATTGCTAATTATGCATTTCTTTGCTTAGCAGAATTACCATTTGGATCATTCTTCTAGTTGCTGCAGCATAGGTAGACAGGATATGCAATGAAGAACACAGTAAAGCAGGACAAAAAAACCGCTATTGTAGTTCTACAAATATTCTTTCTGCTGTGCACTGGTGAAAAAGCATCTAGGAAACTACTATCTGGTATATATAAGGTTAGGATATTCAATGCAATAACTAAGGAATAAGGGCCTATGATTGATTTCTACCCATATGAACAACTTAAAGCCATCACCACTTTTTATGCTGAACAGCAAAAAGGCAAAACGAGCCTCTAACATAACTAGGAGGCTTGCACCCTCAATATCATTTGCAAGACTTCTGTCACAATCAGAACATGCAAAGTTTTCCTCCTCTAGTTGTTCTTCCAAGTTGCTCCAAGACACAGGCTTGGAGCACGAGATTATTTTCTGACCAAATAAAACATCCAAATTACTTTGTAGACAAAGGCTGAGTCAATATCAAGAACAGTTTTATCATGAAAATAGGTAGATTCAGGCTCAGTAGCATTTGTTCCGTCTTCACCAACGCAGATGAAGGGAATCCTCTCCCTAAGTACACATACTTTTGTGGCTCCAATACTCCTCTGTAAAACTAAAAACTACCACTTATTGTATTGCAGTACACTAATAGAATTTTGAAAGAAACTAGGTAAATTTTCTAATGTTCCTTTGAAAGTTTCTAGCTATGCTATCCACAACTCAGGGAGATATTTTGCCCCTCTTAGTTTTGCTCCTCAAATACTTTCTTCTGCCAATTTCACTTTGCCAGATTAAAAAACCTACAGATTTGTCTTCTAGAAACATTCTTGAAGAACAAGAAATCAAAATGTCTTCACTTTCTCCAACAGATACACACTTCGTAGCTTTGCTAATATATGCAAATTGTCTGATTGCTTGAAATTACTGATTAACCAGGCTGGAGAGCTGATTACCTGATTATCCAAGAGAAAAATAATTTAGCATGATTTTGTGTCATTTGACAGTCTAGATAATTTTCTAATTAATTTGAGTTTTCAAGTGAATTCAGAGATACTACTGAACAAAAGAAAATAGGTCAATGATCTGAATAAAGGTAACCCTTCCAGGAATTTTCTTCTTACAACAATCATTTGTCAAATGCTATTGTTAGTTACAGACGCTTCAAACACAGACATGCAAAAATGATAATTTAAACTTCCAAAAATATTCAAAAAACAACCCATGGTAAAACTTTTCAATGCTCTCAAAAAGATACCTTGTAGAGCTGGACATAAGATTAGCGGTGCACTAATCTGACACATGGCATCAAACTTGCAGTGTTACCAATAAATCTCCACATGAAGCAACATGTAGCAGATATTTTGTCAATATGTTGAGAGAAAAATAAATACCGGAAATACCTACTTGCCACTGAAAAGTTGTTGAGTGGATATGGCAAATCCACATCCTGGGGTTTCTCCTTATAGCCTATGAAAGAGCCATCTGTCTTTAGCAGGAAATATCTTGGCCGCCAGTTTTTTATATATTCTCCTAAAGGAAAAGAAAAAAATGTTCATTAGTAACATAGAAAAAAATCCTTTGATATTAAAAAAAATCATTGTCTAACATTAATTATACCAAAATCTTTTCAGACATTTTCAATTTACAGAGGAACCCTTAACTCCCCCTAAAAGAAGAGACAAGGGAATTGCAATGGTAAGCCTGGATTATGCAATGATGCCTCTGGAATAAGAAGCTACAACCACTGTATAGTAATATTCTATAATTCTAAATTTTCTTACACTATACTCTTCAAAATCCTATATCTTCACACCTATAAACAGTTCGAAATTTACTGCAGGCAAAAATAAGCACTCCAGCTTGACTTTTAATTACAAAATGAAATCTAACCAACTACAAGGTAGAACATTTATCCTGCTGAGCCAAAGCAAAACCCATTAATTTCCATAAAACATACACTAAGTAAATACAAGAAACCAAAGACAAGAAGACTGGGGGTAATGGGAACCTACATAAAATGTACTTAACAAATACATCTGAAAGCAAAAGAAATTAAAAAAAGAAAAATTAGAAACTAATTGTCTTCTAAGAGGTGGATCCACCACTAAACCCACCACCTCTACCTTACCTCTGCCCCAGTCTGAGCAGAAGATTCTGCAAGCCATTAGGTATTCAGAACCAGAAACATACAGAACAGGTCAGCAAAGACACAATAGCTTAATTAATGCCACTTATTTGCTATTTAAGGGCGAAAAATATCTTCAATAGCATTCTACTTTACAATGCCACACCAAAATCTCAGTAAAAAAAATAATTTTTAAAGTGCAATTACTCGGTTAAGTACAGGTGAGTTTAGATCTGCCCAACCTTCCCTGTCTTTGATTTCTGTCAGCTCTGCAGAATAAATAGTATACATACAAGTACCTACTAAGACTTTAAGTCACTGTTTCATCATTATACAAGGGAATATTCTAAGAAAATTGTATTAACAATGCAGAATTTCCAACCGTGCCTAGGACTTCTCACTGTTTGCAAAATGCTCAGAGATGACCAGTCCAGGGGCTGCACTGGTCCTGGGCTAAGACCTTTTAGTGCCACTTACCACCTCAGCACCCTATTAGCTGTAGCTATGTAGCTTCTGGACAATTCAAAGGTCAGAATGAAGTTTACATCCATCTGACATTGAGATTACTCTATTAAAGGCTAATCTAAAAATTCATTAATTGCATCTTCAGCTTTCCATCAGAGCAATCAACTAATTGTCACTGAAGTTCAACACAGGAGTGGTTAATATGGCCTTGATGAACTTGACCACAACCTGTAAGTATTTTGATGATGCCCAGGACTTAAGAATCTAACTGTAGCCGTTAACATTTCCTATTTTTAACATGTATTTAAGTCAAGAAGCAGGGTAGGGAGTAGGAGATGGAGGAGAGGAAAGAGTGAGAAAAATTAAAACCAGGCTATCTGTGTTGACTTATGTTTCCCAGCCCTCTGTAGCAAGACTCTTCCTATATAGTCCTGCTTCTAGATAGTAGAGTACCTGCTTGATTTTGTTATCTAGATATTTTCATCTAAGTAGAAAGACAGTTGAAAAAGTCAAAGTGTTACTTAATTTGACAACAAAAATAATAGAGCAGATATAGTGCTAGTTACATTTGTAACACTCTGGTGCTAGTTCAGCTGGGAACATCCCTACTGACACTACCAGTCTGAACTGATTTCACAATGGGAAATCAAAGCTAACATAAAGGCAAACAATAAAATAATTAAAAAAACCCCCCAAAAACCCACAAAAAACCAGGTATGATTTATTTGTAAGATGGAAAAGAAATGCAAATGTAGTATGGAAAAACAAATGTGTTTATGAACAATGAAAAACTGTATCATCATTACAGGTAAAGAGATTTCTTGAATTAAGTTTGGAAAATACTTGAAAATGAAATAATCATAAGCCTAAGTAAAGGTATTACTCATATGTATGGCCTGCAACAGATTTGCTGAAATCTGCATGGACTCAGAAGTTGAAGCCCAAACAAAACCTTGCATATCAGAGCATCCAATATTTAGTTTTAAAAATATTAACATCCTAGCTGCTTTCTTAAACAGACCATAAAGAGATTCTTCTCTACAATTATAATAAATTATATCTTATTTCAACAGTGAGCGACGCTCATGAGAGAAAGTGAAATCTATCAAGATCTTAGTCTTATCTAGAAAGTGCATTAACTGGAAGGCAGGCACCTAAAACTACTGTTGATACGTTCAATGACTGCATGAAGAGAATATCAAAATGTCTAATACAGGCCAACCATCCAAGGGTTCAAGTTTTAGAAACAGTCCTCCTTTCTGAAAGGAATACACTGGAGAGGGAGATAAGCAGACTCTAAGAATCAGAGCTGATAGGGTAAGTACACTCATCAGTCACTTCAGGAAAAAACAGAAGCCTTCATTTACTTACACAGATACTCTCCAGAAGTAAACCTGTAGAAAAGGAGACAGTTCTAGCAGATGCCCTTAGAGACACAGCACACACTTCCCTGATCACTTACTCCCTCTTTTCCTCTTAGGACAACATTTTAGCTTCTAGGTACTCAGAGTCTCTTCAGGAAACCAAACATTTTTTATCAGCTACTGAGTAATGCAGCTGATGTTCTACCTGGAGAAAAAACATTAGAAGCTTATGACTAGCACTTCCAACCTCCTCTGAATAGAGCTAGCAACTTTGAATAAGAGCTAATTACAAAAGATATAAATATTGAATGATGCATAAGTATGAGTTTATCCAAGAGCACAGCTGTACCTCTTCATTCACCCTGCAAACTACAGCCAGACCCAGGACATGGCTTCATAAGGCTCCACATATTTATTTCATAGACATATTTCTTTGAAGAATGTTTCTCCTAAGTGGTTCTCCAACATGAATCACAGTCAGACTACTTTTTGAAGATGCCTATACAAAAAAAACAACCCTAGTTTTGTCTTGAAATGACCAATATTTCAATCCCTCTTCAAGGCCTAGAGATGAATATTTATCATCTGCCCTTTATTTATTTTGTAATTTAATTAACAAATGGGTGAACACTTTTGAAGACTAAAGCAAACACTGATACCAATGAACAGTTCACTTAGCTACTCAAGTGGTTTAATGGCTCTCAAGATGTACTCTAGGTGCTCTCTTATAACAGCATTCCTTCTACATAATCTGCTTAAAGACAGAAAAAAATTTAGTCCATACTTAATAGACATGAGCTTACTGAGTTGCTTTGAAAGATAAATTCTCAATACAAAAAAATATTAAAACACAGCAGAGTATTTGAGAAGAAAAAACACTTCCATGCTGTCTAACTTATCACCCTGGACTTAAAAAAAAACCAAAACAAACAAACAAAAAAACAAAGTGTATTTTACTGTAAGAACAATGTTAACTTACTTTACAGATACTTGGCATGTATGTTTATCAAATACCTCAACACAAGTAAACAGGAAATTTACATCTTAAATTCATTAATTCAAGTGAAAAGAAATTTCATAAGAAAGGAGAAGTCCAAGCAGGCTAACCAAACCACAAGACATCCTGACGATTTAATGAAATGGAGCTGTGGTACTTTAAAAAGCAGTGGATCTGCCACAGAGAATTAACCAGTTTGTACCTTGCTTCCTGCTGAGTTAATGTAAGCTATATTCTTATTTTGCTTAAATTTACACCCTTCTAAGTTGAAAAACATGTTCTTTTAGGATCTGTTTATTGGACAGTAAGAAGAGGTCTCTAATTTCAACCACTGCAGCAAAGAAAGCCAAGTAATTCCTACATCATTTTAACTCTAGTCAAAATTTTTAAAGCTACTTGAGAAAAGGGGCACTAGAATATGTATCTCACAGATATATACAGACAATAAATATACACACACAAAATACAAATTTATAATCAGTTTTAGGTTGTTGTGGTCTGCTCTTTTATTAAGTGTCAAGAGAATACACCCAAGATAGGAAATAAGATGGCAACATATTCTTGAAGCACACGAAAATGCAATTTGATCTTCATGCAAAAAGCACCCTCATAACATGCAACTCTTTAATGAATGTTGTATTTAATAATATACTGTCTGCATCTCTGTACTGCAACCTCCACGATTTCTCTTTTTTGCCTTTTGACAGCTAGTAACAAGAATCCTGCCTTCAGGTCATTTCACAAAAAATGTTTATTCTAGTGATGCAACGTTTCTAGTTTTGATACTGCTGAAGAGCTTCACAAAAAAGAGCTTTCTAAGAAACTGTATGAGTAACAAATCTGTGTTAGACAAAGGTATCACTCAAGAGTTCTTAATTTTTTACTTTAGCTAAGAATTCACAAACTCTCCCTCCAAACATATATTTCACCTCAGATTCGATAGTTGCTATTATTAGTCTCACCACTTGTAATCTTTAAGCACATGGAAATTTAGCAATACTTGAAAAATTTCTAAAAAATCACTTTTGCAAAGCATGTT
>VYZX01023366.1:1498-15406 GCA_013401335.1 Brachypteracias leptosomus | reverse complement strand
TTCATGGTCACTGCAGCCAAAGCAGCCCTTGAGCTTCACCTTAGCCACCAGCCCCTACTCTCTGATGAGGACAAGGTCCAGCATAGCATCTCTTCTCGTAGGTTCCTCTACTGCCTGGAGAAGGAAGTTGTTATTGATGTGTTCCAGAAACCTCCTGAATTGCTGGTGTGCTGCTGTACCATCCTTCCAACAGATATCCGGGTGATCAAAATCCCCCATGAGGACCAGGGCTTGTGAACGTGAAGCCATGAGGAATGTGAAGATGATCAGGCTGTGCATGGATTTGACCCTAAATGCTTGTAAATATCATAGCTGAAGCTAACAACTTCATTTTCATTTTTAACTATTAAAGTTAGGATCTTACCAACCAAGCCTGATGATAGATTCTTCTTCTAATCACTAAGTGATCAGTCAAAAATAATTTCCTGAAAATTTAAGTAACATTATAAAAGTGAATAATTAAAAAGTTATTCAATATTGACTTATAAATTTGAAACATAACAACTGCATATCTTGTCAAAATCCAAGTGATTATTCAGTGGCCATATCTAATTAATATGAAGGATATTTGTTTCAGTGCATTTGACTTCAGTGTGTGATATACTTTGGAATTGTTCATACACACAATGACCATAAAGGTAAATAAAATCTGTAGAACACTTGTGCATTTTGCACACAGCAATGCATATGAAGACAAGTTCGTAAAGTTTTAAACAAGGATTTGCTGTAGTTTAATTCTTTCAAATGTTTACTTCAATCAAAATGGCTGTAATTTAGTTTGGTGAATTAAACTGAGTTAAAGACTCTGTGCATGAGAAGCTCTACATAATGATTTATGAGCATTTTATGGTTCAGTTTTATAAGGAGAACTTGCAAGTAAGTTGTCTCCATTTAAGGCTCAGGGCTCAGGGTTTAGTCTAATCAGAATAATATCTGTAAAGAAGAATGGGGCCAGCCTTTACNTCCCCAAACCTTAAACCACAACATAAGTGTAAACATATAAAGGAAAATTTTAACTCGAAGCTTTTTGTGTCCATTACCTCTTTGTTTTGGTACTCACACTTTCTCCTGGGGACTTTTTCCTGTTCTGATCCTTTATGTTGCTAGCTTGTTTTGTAGTTCATTGTCATCTTTGATTTGTCTTCAAGTTTCAAAAGAATGTGGATTATGTCATGGTATCAAAGTATATAGCCATAACATGGTAACTCACTTCAAATTCTTATTTTATATTGCTTCAGAATAATTTTTGGTTGATGTAGGCAAGTCCAAAGACTATCCCATAAAAAGAATGTATGATCTCTATTAACATACAGCAATTAGAATAAAACTTTATTTTACAGTAAAACTACATTATATACGTATTGGTTTCTTCCCTCTAAATGTATTCTATAATACTTTACATTTGAATAAGGCTTGGATTTTAATCGTGAACTGTCTCAATATCCTCAAGTGTCATGATATTGCTGGACTGGTTCCTGATCTTCAAAAATAAATGTAGTACCAGATCTTGAAATGCTTTGGTATGTAGAATATGCACATGGTGCCGGTTTTTGGTTTCTTTGTACACCAAAATAATGTTAAGCCCATGTTTAAATTTTTGTGTGATTATAAGCACCTCAGTTTGTAGCTGAGGAACTGGAACTCACACAATGAGACCGCCAGTATAAGATCTCCAAAAGGACTAAGAATTTCAGATTTTGTTATTGGCTTAACCTACTACTTTGTTTTCCCTGTATGCTATCTTCTCTATTGCCCTGTTGCTTATTCAGCTTTACATCTTAGGTTCACTTTGCTTTGTGTATACTGGAACTTACCACTTTCTGTATGCGTGCCACAGCGACTGCAGTTTAAAAGCTCTTAAACTCAGCTGGACTAAGATGAAACTATTGTTTAGATATACAATCAAGGAAATTTGAAAGGAACTATTTTGTTTTAAAGGCTATACTAGTAATAATAGACTTACCACTTATATTTAGTTTACTGACATGTTTATGCAAACTTTAAGAAAAAAAGCTTAACTGAATGTTTTGTTGCTGTATAGTTTCAGCAGTTAAATTGGTATTTGCAGAAGCAGCATGGTGAGGGGACCAAAACACTTCTTGATTTGCATAGACTGGTATTTGAAATGCTAACTTTTGTTTCCTGGACCAAAAACACTTCACATATCAGCCTGACAGCTGATAAATGCCATTTTAATGGTAACATTTTTTGGTTTTGTTTTCATTAGGGCTGGAAGTTTGCTATGTATATCTTATTTTTTGGAAGGAAAAATTATCAATAAGGCCCCAGCTAAACAGACTGCCCTACACAAGGAATAGAAGGAGAAATATACATTTTGTGGCATGTTAGCAAAACCACGAAGATTTTCCTTTTCAGTCCCAGTGAATTTATAGTAATGGAGAATACTGCCCTAGTAGTACTCTCTGGCTGCTTAAATGATGGAAAATTTACTGGGAGATTTTTGCAACTTGCAGTAGCATTGGTGAAGATAAACATTAGATTGTTTTAACACTCCAAAAGACGAGATTTTCTGTATCTGTTGGAATAAGTTTACAGTAAACAGAGGTAACTGCATCAAAAAAATCCCAACTTCAAAAAAGTGTGTTAGTCATTTCAGTACTGCCTTATTTTCTTTAATTATTGTCACATCATAGAATCATTTTGGTTTGGACCTTTACAATCATCAAGTCCAACCATTAACCCAGCACTGTCAGGTCACCACTAAGCCGTGTTTCCGGAGTGGTGACTCCACCACTTCTGTGGGCAGCCTGTTACAGCTTCACAACTCTTTCTGTGAAGAATTTTTTTGTGTATGTAGTGCAGACCAAAACCAAACATAGTATTCTAGGCGTGGCCTGACAAGCACTGAGTGAAGTAGGATAATGACTTTTTATCTCTGCTGGTGGTGCACTTGTTGGTGCAACCCAGCATCCTGTTGGCTGTGCTGTAGTGGCACTCTGCTTGTTTTGAGCTGCTTGTTGTCCAGGAACCCCAGGTCCCTTTCCACAAAGCTGCTTCTCAGTTGGGTAGATCTCAGCCTGTGCTGCAGTCCTGGAGAGAGTTAATAGAAGCACTGAGGTGATATAATGAAGACTTTACCTATTAAATTTACCTATTTTAAGTTTTACCTAATCCTGATACTTGCAGGAATAAGGCAGTGTTAGCCTCTATGCTTCATTACAGTAGCTTTGAGTTCATTAACCTGTGTGCAATCTATATCCTTATTGCTTATAACCTTATCCTCATTTCTTATACATATAAATGCCTTCTTTAAGTAAAGGTACTATCTTGACTGCCCGCTACAGTTCCTGTGGTGCATATCTTTGTGAATGAACTTTACTTTCCACTTCCACATATGTCAACTTCTAACAGTGGTAACATTTTCTGAAAGAAGAATAATCTTGTCTGGAGTATCACTACTGGGGGGTTTTTTTCTCATTGCAACCATAAGATTTAAGACTTCTGGTGCATAGAAATGAAGGTTATATCTTGCTTTTTGTTTCTTTGTGTAAGTCTGATCTTTGTCTTTTAAAGATAATGAGCTACAGGAGAGACATGGGTAGCATGTTCCTAAACATGGGACTCAAATCCAACAGGAGACTCAGATGCAGCTCTGATTACATTTGTGAAGATTAGGAAGAAGCTAGAAGGCTATCACAGGAGACTTAAGGATGTTTTCATCATGAAAGCAGGAAGGCTAATACACTTTTCTTAATAGCTACTTTAATGATAGGAACCACCATACTGAAACATGATAATCTTCACAGGGGTCCAGATGGGTTTTACAGGAGGCAGTGACTTTGTGAAGCAGATGCCTGAGTGGTATATTAAATTGTTTTATTTCTCTGGGTGATATAAAATGAATACATCAGCGTACTGCTTGACATGATCTTTAATCATATGATTACACTTTTTTTCCCTCTTATCAAAATAAATTTTAGTGTTGGCCCATAGCCTGTTTTAAGTCACAATTAATATATGTAGTGTTTGCCTTATTATGGGGATGAAATGTACAGAAATTAAAGGAAAAGAAGGTATTAAGACAAAGCAGCAGACCTTTTCAGAAATTGTGTTCAAGACCTTGGGGAAGATACAAAGCTGCCCTTCCTTTCTTGTTAAGCGAAGCAATGTGGGAGGAAAGGACTTCCTCTATTCACAGGGGTGTTGTCATAATAAAATGGAAGCGATGGTACTGCTGCAGTAGGACTCTTATATATACTCAAAAGAGGCTAGAATGCATTGTTCTGGTATTTTTAGAATTTAAGAGTATGAGTATGGTTCTGATTCTTTTTACTACTTTGTTGTGTGATTTAGGATATGAGTGTTGGGTACTTAGGGTCATTGCTAGAAACTTAGACACTCAGTGGTGGAGCCCTCCATGCTCCTTCAGCTTACAGTGTTGGGAATTTCCTGGAAGACAAGGGGAAGATGGGGGATTATTTAAAAAGTTGGCATAGTTTCATAATTTCAGAAGCTCAATAACATATTTTAGCTGCTATCATGGATTTCAGAGCCATAACAGTGCTTTCTTGGTTAATGGTGAGGGCAGCTGTTCCAGTTCCCCACTTCTTGTTGAGGAAAAATAGTTTTAAGTCTGCGTGTGTGAGTGGGGGGCAGGAGGAGTGCTTTTAAAAATTGTAGTTGTTGCTTTGCTGTCCTGGAGGTTACTCCTATACTGTAACTGCAATTAAAGTAGGGAGGAGTAGAAAAATAATAACAAAATACAGGAATTCAGCAATAAATGCCTGTGTCTAATATTTAAAACTAAAGATTAGTTACTTAAAGATATGAATATCTCTTGCTTTTTAAAGGCTGACTTTGCTCATCTTTCCTTTAAGTTATTCCAGTTACAGGATGGCTGCCTGCCACCTCTGTCTCAGAGGTATTTCGTTGATGTTCTTGAGAATGTTTTACTCTTATTATGTAATACCTTTTACTGAGGGTTCAATATGTGTAAATGGAGAAAGGGAAACCCATTTCAAGGAGCTTGTTCGATAGACTCCAAACATGACTCAGCAAGCCATTGGCATCACACAGGCTACCTGCTGTTGCACAGCTACGAGAAGACTTGCTAATAAATATTTCTCAAAATATCTCCATTTATATTACTAATACATTATTGTTACTTTTATAAAATAGATTTCCTTAGTGCATATGAATTTACGTTATTTTTAAATGTTCAGAGGAGATATGCTTATGTATTATGAAACTGGCAGAAGTAAATCCAGTGAATTACAGCAGAAGAAATAAGGGAATGTGTAACCAATCTTAAATATAGACAAAAATTACAGGTTTAGTGTTTTTTGAATGTATCAAGAACAAGTATGGTGTGGCAGTTGAGATTGAAATGATATCTGGTCTGTTCATTTTGTATTGGTAAAAAGGCAACCCCAAAATTCTATGTATAAAATATAAGTCTAATTGAAGTTAAATTTAAGTACAAAAATAATTGTGAGAGTAAATTTTTTTTTATTATCCACACATATAGACTGGTGTGGCAAGAGAGAAAAATAATGAATAAATAATAATTTAAGACATTATTCAGACAGACACATTTGTGAATAACTGCCTCTAGAGATGTGCTCTCCAGAAGTCGTAATTGCAGCTGAGCAGAGCCAGCAGGTAAATTGTGCCACACCAATTATCTCAGCCTTGTTGAAGTCACTGTGCCTTGTATGACATGTTAGCGAGACTTGCTCGTCAAGCCACATGTGATGCTTGCTGGTGTTCAAGAACATGTGGATTCATCCTGCTACACACTGTGTTGCTAAAAAATGAGTTCAGAAAGAGCAGCTCAGTGTGTCATATTTTCTGTAGATCTGAGGGCAGCTTTAGTTTCCTATGGAAGCAAGAATGAAAGATTTTCCCCCTGCTTGTAATTCTTATGTCAGCATTAGCTTGGATGAAAGGCAAACGAAAGGCTACTTTTTGGCCTTGCCACAATTACAGAGGCTAATTTTTTTCTGGTTTTGGATGAGTTCTTTCTAGGTAAACACAGAAAAGTATAGCTCAAAGAATACCTGCAGGTCTGTGAAGAGCTCTGCCAGACTGCAGCTTTCACAAGCTGACTGTTTCACTGATTATGTCCAGATCTTTTCTTGGCTTCCATAAAGATTTATTTAATAAATTGTACAAAAGTAATAACATACGGTTGCTCTATAGGATAAAAGTAAAAATATAGGCAAGTATTTATACTCTGTAACATCTGAAAAAATAATTTTAGGAGTATTTAAAAGCATATTTAGACTTGAATTTATTTCACTTGCGAGTTTGAAGAAATAGTTTGCTAATAGATTTTTCTAATTGCTCAAAATAGTCAAGACAGTTAAAGAGAATGGGTTGGGAAAAAATAGAATATCACACTCAAATTGTCAAAATGAATATATTCAAAAGTGTTTCTGGGTTTTCTTTGTGTTTTGCTCTGGAAAGTAAGTAGGCTTAAATTTTAAAAGTAATTTTTTTTTTTTTTTTAATTCAGTTAAACTAGCAACAGTATTACTGTAAGGCAACCCTGCCACATATATGCTTATTTCAGATCCTCTACCCAGAGATTATTGCTCTGATAAGGTAAAGGGACAAGCTTGCTTCAAACCTTTCAGGAGAAAAACACCAAATAAATTAACAAAAATACCTCTTTAGAAATGCTTTCTAAATGAAATTGTTGAAGGTTTTGATTACATACATTTCTTTTTAAAGCAAAATACACTTTTTGCTATTGTGTGATTATTTTATATGCACTTATTTAAATAATAATGTAGCAATCAAGAGATCATCTAGCCTGATGAAGGTGTCATTGCCTCCTCCTTGAGTAATCTGTTCCAGTAGTCTGTCCTTACCATTAGAAAGTTTTCCCCCTCATGTTTAGCTGTAATATAAGCCTATTAATGCTTGAAAATTCTTTCATATTTATGAAAAAACATACATCTTAGCCATTAGGTTGGACCTTCAAAGCCTGTATTCTAAAGTTGTCTAGATTCTTCTCTATATCTTATTTATTCCGCTGTCTGTATCCTCAGAAGTGACCTTTGTTAACTGTTCCTTGACTGGGATCTAGACTGGCTGAAGGAATGGGCCAACAGGAATCTTATGAAATTCAGTGAGGATAAAAGTAAAGCCCTGTGTTTGAGATGAACTAACCTCTGGTAGATATGCACAGGAGAACAAGATATGGTTGTCAGAAATGTTATCAGGAAGGTTATGATGGAATATAAGGAAAATATCTTTACTCTGAAGGTAGCTAAGCATTGGAACAAGTTGTCAGGGAGGCTTTGTATTCTCTCTCACTGAAGGTTTTTGAGATGCACTCGAAGCTCTGAGCAACCTGGTTAAGTTAAATACTATCGCTGTTTAAGAAGGATGTTGAACTTCCCAAGAACATTTTCAACCCTTATGATTCAATGTCTGGAATTAAGGGTCAAAACTGCGTATTTCCTTATGGCATTAGCTGCAGGTCTGTTTTGCCTAGAAAGCTATCAGTTTCTTTTCACAAATTAAGTGCACAATGAAACTCGGACTACTTTTATAGATTAAAATGTCGGATTCCTTTCCTGCCTGTAGATGATGTAGAGAAGATAAGTCGAAGGAGTTGATTTAACCATTGTTTTTTTTCTCTACCTCTCATTATGTCTATTACCTAAAGAACACTTTCTTATAAGTGAGAAAGACTGGTAAGGGACCTTTTAGGATGTCGGGTAGTGGTAGGACTAGGGGGAATGAATCAAAACTAGAGGTGGGTAGATTCAGATTAGGCATTAGGAAGAAGTTCTTCACCATGAGGGTGGTGAGACACTGGAACAGGTTGCCTAGGGAGGTGGTGGAAGCCCCATCCCTGGAAATTTTGAAGGCCAGGCTGGATGGGGCTCTGAGTTAACCTGATCTAGTGGGAGGTGTCCCTGCCCATGGCAGGGGGGTTGGAACTAGATGAACTTTAAGGTCCCTTCCAACTCTGACAATTGTATGATTCTGTAAGTCTCCTGTAACTTGGTAACTTTTCCACTGTTCTGCTAGAGTGCTGGAAAATTGAGCACACAGAGGAGAGGCAATTCTCTGCTAGCCCAGGGTAGTTCTCTTCAGGGTATAGAAAGACAGGGACAGGCACTGACTCACTACTGAGTGAAGACCTGCCCTGGTTTTAGTGTGACCTGTGTTACTGAACAAATAGCTCCTATGTTTTGCACCAGCTGATGAATGTGGGTTTTTCTTTCTGCCTCTTCAACTGCTTGGCTGTGCTGCCAAACAAACAGAGCTGAGTAGCGGTGTCCGTGTGCATGGATCGCTGAGGCTGGGCATTTTTAACAGAGGATAAGAAATGGTCTGCTGAGCAGCCCTCAGCAGGAAAGGGTATTGCCTGCAAGTTTCTCTCCTTCAAGGTTTGAAAGCACTGATGGAAACCAAAGGGACACAGCTGTGCAATGAATAAGCAGTTGTTGAGTAGATGCCTCTGATCAAAGGATGTGCTGTAGAGAGGCATGGTTCCTGTGCAGGAGAGGGGAACTGTAAAACATCTATACAAATATTTTGTAAACAGGCAGATATTTACAGTGATGTAATGTATTTGCAGTAGCACAGTGAAGTAGTCAAATATGGGAGAAACTGACCTAAAAGTAAGTATACTATTTTGATTTCACAAGTGGGAAAACTCTGGGAGAGAAATCAATATTTCCTTTTAAATTAGATTTGTAATTTCTTTAATCAGCCTTCTACCTTCTTTTTTCCCTAACCAACCAGTTAAATATTGTCAAATAGATGTCTAGTCACAATTTTTATTCTTTTTTTTCTAGTATGAATATTACAATCCGTGTTCATTTTTCCTGTAACTCTTCAGCAATTTCTTGGTTTGTTTGGTTTGGGGGGTTTTGTTTGTTTTTTCATAGCACACTTTGGAAGCTATAACTCTTCCATTGCAAATTTGCCTTTATAAAGATTTAAGGGTTTTTTTAAGACAAAGTTAGAGAGACTAGCTTTTCCCTGATGATTATAGCTACTTTCTTAGATGATTTATACACGACTTGAGTTATAACAAATCTGACAGCAGGAGATCTGAACAGCGCATCTTAAATCTTAGTGAAGTTATATGATTAATGCAATGTGTATCTTAGTTATACTTTAAGCTGAACTTATTTATGGGCTTAGATATTTATTTGGATCTTATTTACAGGAAGAAACACGTGAGTGTTAGAAATTAAGTCATTGGGAGTAGTCATGTGCATATGTGATTTATTAAGACTTATCACAGCACCTGTTCTATGCTCTTAAATGGGCATTTAAGGCTACAGATAATGTATGGACTTCCATGAGACTTCACTTCAAGTTTCCTAGTTTAATCCATAACATTATGTTTTGTTTAGCAAGGAACATTGTGGTGCTGCACAATCAAAACACCAATGTACATTTGGAAGTACCACTGAACGTGCACAGGATTGGTACTTCATGGTTATAGAACAGCAGATGTACTGTCTGATGGTCTGTGGCCTTAAACATGTATGAAGACATACATTTGTGGTATCCAGTCATGCTCAGGCTTTTGAAGAATAGTTCTAATGACCTTCAAGCCATTATGCAGTGAGTTGAAAGGTGTGTCATGCTGTTAGCCAGTCTGCTACTGACTTTTATTAGGAATTCCTGTAATGGATTTCTAGATCACAAATATGAATCTGCAAGTCTGGCTGGTTGAAACTTTTAAATCTGCAAAATGGGTTACAGTCTAAGTCCAAAAAAACCTTGGGATACTTTCATCTCAATGATCTAGCTATTTGGGGAAAGCTTCCTTCACCATGTACATCTAATACAAAGGAACTACTCTGACTTTTGCTGTTTGAGTAGACAGAACAGAATTCTGTTTTGTATTCCACCACATACACAGCTCCTGGAGAGAGATCATTATGAAATGCTTGCATAACTATTAAGCATATACACGAGTGCTTTTTTTGACCAAGTTTTTGATCCTAAAAAGCTGCTTAAAATTCAGTCTTCTGTAATGAGAGAGATTAACTTCTAAATTCACCTATCTAGAAACAGAGACTTGGGCCAGGGTTTCCAAAAAGAAACATATTAGCTTGCTTCAGAGAAAAAAAAATTCTTTTGAGTGGTGGAAATGAACTTGAGGCATACTGAGTGCTTTTTAAAGCCTACTATTTGGATATTGACTGACATAAAAATGTTACAACAATTGTTTTAAAATCTGGAATGGTAAAAAACCAAAACAACAACAACAAAAAAGCAAATCAGTGATTTTGATGCGTAGCATTTTGTTAGGATATTACAGTAAACTATAGCAAGTATAAACTGAGTATGATTTTCCTGCAGACATGCACTTCTATTACTGACTGATGCAATTGTCTCACATTGAATTAAATGTTGGGTGATACCAGTTTATTGCTTTTATTTCATGAAGAGTTTATTTCTGGAAAAGTGAGTTCTTAGAATATTATGCATAAAAAAATTTCTGTTATGAATATAAGAAGCTATAGTTGTTTTCTTGTTTGAGAATGTGAAGTTGAAAGATCTCTATTATACAATTGTTTCATAAAAATAAGGGCAAGCCCTACTATTTACTTGCCATTCAAGTTCTTGCTAGGCTAAACATATTATATGTCAGGCCATTTGAATGGCTGTGGCCCTCAAAAATCATGCTGGCTTTAATTGACAGCTAAAGGGAACACAGTATATTATATACCACATTTCTTTATGTACTCCTTAACATGACCACTTTAAGACAACAACTATTAGAACTATATTTAAACTACCTGTATGCCAAGCTGCTACATACTGCAGAAAATATTGTATTTCAATTAAACTTCTTAATATCTCACTCAAAATGATTACTCTAAAGCTTAATAGATGTTCTCATAAAATTATGAACAAAATATTGTGTATCACAGGTCCTAATTACAGTGCAAAGAATATCAATAGTGTGTTATAGATGTACACGAGTCTTTAGTCCAGACTAGTTCTAATTCAGAGCTATGTTGGTACGAAAGTAACATGTCCATAGGAATGAGGACATTAGCATGGACATAAAAATTTATACTACTCCATATCCTGATGCTTACATTTTTTTCTTTTTTTTGACAACGTTGATTTCTTTTTCCCTTGTTTCCAAGCAAACGTAAAAACCATAATCACTGAAAGGCTATTTTGCTGAAACAGGATCATAACTCCACTTAACTCCAGTCCAGCACACAACCATCCTATGCTGGTCTGTGTCACATGAGTCAACTGCAGTTCTCACTATGATTTGCTTTTCAGCCGTGTCTTGCATAGTTACTGCTCTTTCTAACCTCTTACAAATTAAAACTCTTGAGGAGGAGAGAAGGAATGTTGTATGCTGAAATGCTTCTTAATTGTCATTAGAAATTGTAGGTATGTAAACAACTTGCATATAAAAAATGCCGAGTGAAATCAGTCTTGCCATCTTCTCACAGCAGATGAGAACACTAATGAATTCAACTAGTTTGCATATACACCTTGCTCTTAACTACAGCATCTCATCACATGCTGCAATAACCTGAGAACTAAGTAAATAAACATTTTCACACTTAGTTGGCCAAAGCGTGCTTCTGAGAGTATATGTAGCCAGCAGAACATGTACCAATTAGTTTGGAATTCTTCGCAGTCACTGCAGTGTAAACATGCAGAGCCAGGGACATTGTCTGTAGTCTGGATTCAGCCCCTGTAACAGTTTAATCTGTTCCACAGTCTTCACATTAATTTTGAAACCTGTGAATAGTCTGCAATGGACACTGATGCAGAGATCCCTGAGTTGGTGTATCTTGAACCTACCTGGATGCCATCCTGGACAACCTGCTATAGGTGAACCTGCTTTAGCAGGTGATCTCCAGAGGTCCCTTCCAACCCCTGACATTCTGTGATTCATTGAATGCATAAATCCACGGGCAGCAAACTGATGAAGCCATGCCAGTATCAAGAAGCAACAATAGCAGTAAATGTAAACTAAATAGGAATACTTACTTATATTTTTTTTTGTCTGTCAAAAGCTCCTCTGAATATTGGTTAAATGAAGGACAAAATGCTAGATCAGGACTAGCTAATTTTAGGAACAATGACATCGTTTTTTCTTCACCCCTTTACCTAAGAATATTAACACACTGAAAGTACAGTTCTGTTCACGGAATACAGAGACCGTTTAGGGTTAAGACTACTGTGCTGAAGGTATGTCAATGAAAGTTAGGACATGGCCCAACAAGAAGTATCACTTTCAGGACTTCTTAGCCAGTTGGCTAAGAGGAGTATCAAGAAAATATTCCTGTTTTGGTTTAGTGATAAGAATATAAGAGTTTCAATTTTTCTTACTTTTTTTTTTTCCACCCAACTGTTTCATTACCTTATAACATTGTTGCATATCTTCTGATTGAATTTCTTTTTTTTTTCCTCTTGAGTTAAGGAGGTGGACTTTGTGGGTAACTGAGCCTTACTGGCTGGGCTGGTTGGTTTGTTTTTAACTGAATTACAAAGTACTGATTATCCAGAGATTTATGAGAGTTCTTTTACAACTTCATAAACTGGAACCTCAGTATATATCATAGCTATGCAGCATGCCCTCCAGCATATCAGAAGGAAAACAGGAATAGATTTCATTTCAGGTGCATAAAAGCTAGCATAACAGAGGTCAAAAAGAAAGAGAATATTTCTGTTGCAGATGGTAACCAGAAAGGCTCTCTGGTGTGCGGCAAGATGCTGAGCTCTGTGTTTGAGCCCCATGGGTCACAATACAAGTGTGTTCTGTTCTGTTTGGTTGGTTTGTTGATGTTTTTTTAAGTAAATATTTGGCAGAGTACCTGTAGTATTTAACAGTGGCTTGTGCTATGAATTCATCTTTCATTGTGTCCAATAAACAAATATTTACTGCTTCATCAACACAGTTTTGTTCCACGCAGGTGAAAATGTATGAACAACAATCCACTTCACAAATCCAAACCAGATGGGCGTAAGATATTGTGCTTTTCAATACGTGGTAATTTAGATGTTCTGCCTGGAAAAATTACTTTATTGAAACCAATCAGAGGAAGGAAATAATGTTTACACAGACAACATCATGTGCTCTTTAAAAAGGCATAAATGACAATGATTGCTAGAGAGTATTCTCCAAAATAAACATGATTTATTTTAAGATTTGCAGTTCACCACCACTACATTGAGCTATCTGAAGAACATACATCTCAGAAAATAAATTTCTGTGGAAATATTGATTTATGTTATTTTTTAAAACAATTCTTTTAATTTTGTTTTTATATAAAAGGGAAGAAAGAATAATGATACAGGCCTTGTAGTAGAAAATCTTTGCCTCCCGAAATATTACAAAATATATCACCTTGAATATATTAAATGAGCATAGATAGACTTCATGTATCTTAAATAAACTATTATTTCACAGTAATTTCCTTATAGTGCAGTAGTTTCCTTCTAGTTATCATTATTTCAGCTAGTTGCTTTTTGAGATCCTTCCAAATTGAATGAGTGGAAAAGCTTATTATGTTGTGTGAATGTGGTAACATGGTCTTCCCAAAGATGGGACAAGCTGATTAATTCCCAGTACCTTTTACAGATCTCTAACCATGAGTTTTGCATTTTAAAGAGGTTCTAAATGAAAGTCTGGTGTTTGGTATGCATATTGTCATTTATTAAACCTTTGGTGAAAATTAAAATTAAAATTTTGAGATAGCAGATCTAGAATGGTTCAGGTATTCTCTGCTTATTTCCTAGTCCACTGTAAATACCATGTGTCACATCCAGTGAATCGTGTTTCTCTGTAGCTCTCTTGTGTTTGTCTTGAAGGTGAATAATGATACTTTTCACCTCTTTGATTTAGATTAGTTTTTCTCAGGAAAAAGCCTTTCTCTGTGTACTTTCTTGAAGAAAGGGGCCAGGATGAGAATCACTTTGCTGTGA
>VYZX01023360.1:0-15488 GCA_013401335.1 Brachypteracias leptosomus | reverse complement strand
TGTATATATTTGTATATATTCCATTTTACTATTATTATTTTCCTTAAAGATGCTTCAATTTTCTAAGTCTCTCTTCCTTATTCCCTTTCTCTTCCTATTTAGTAAGGTAGAGGAGTTAAAGGAGAGCATCTGCTATAGATCTAGTAGACTGCCCTGACCCTAAACCTTGACAACTGATAAAGAGGGCAATATTGCTGTACATAGATGGGATGAAGTGGAAGGTTTACTTTCCTAAATTAGCTACAGGTATTTGAATCTGAAAGCTGCAGAAAAACTCAGTATGCCAGTGGTTTCTGGTGGAGTTGTTACATCAACTCGCATTTTTGTGCACCAAAGTTACATCTTTGTCCTTTTGCTTTTTCACATCAGTTTTCTCATCTCTTAGGCAACTCTTAGGAAACTTCAGTGCCTCTGAGAATGTTAAAGTCCTCCACCCAGGAACCAAACCAATTTTTTAACTCAACATTTTAAACTCAACATTTTCCTCATCAAAAATGTCATGAAAAAATCAAAGCACTTTCATAAAGTTGTATTGAAATTTTTTTGGGGGGAGGGATCAATTAAAAGTCTTTTCATAAAAAATAATACAATAGTGCTTTAATTTAGAATAAAACATATATGATAATACATTTGAGCTTCATGCAATTTAAATTTTGGATTTCTGATTATACTAAATTTAGGTACTGCTTTAAGACATTTAAGACTTCACTTTTTCTTACTCCCATGAAATGAATAATCCTTTTCTTGGTTAGCTATGAACTTAGAAAAAAACCCCAGCCTTCCTCTTCAAAGGGAAATTAACAGTTACAGTTCCTCCATGTTTTCTGAGCTCTTCATAAATACACACAGTGATCTGGTACCTGGTTTTGCAAGGAGAACTTAGATCTGTTTGGTTGAATCCTCATAAAACTATAGCAGTTTAGATTCAAAGACTTCCATTTGCACATGAGAAATTTACACAAATTACTTCATTAAGAGCTTCCATTTCAATTTCATACAGAAAAGATCATGTGTCCAGTTTATCTACCTCTTGAATGCTGTAACTAATGCATTTTTAGCTCTAATATACATCATATGGGTGGAGGTTAACTTTCTGTTTTAAGAAGTACCTGTTTTATTCAGATGTATTCTGAGACAATGATCATCTTTTATTAAACTGCTGTGCTTGTTCTTCCTAAACTAGTATTTCCAGAATTATGGTCCTGACCTCAACTCATGACACTTTGTCACTTTTTATTTTTGACTCATATAAGGAATGAAAGCTCAAGGGGAATTGAATTGCAGAAGTCAGGATCACAGATGGAAGCAAAACCCGAGTTTGTAAGGGAGGGAATATGACTGAACAGGGCAGTGTGATTCCATAAACACCATTAGCAGGTGGTTTTTTTCCCCTATTCCTACTCAGCAGCTTCTGTTTCAGTAAATTGTCTTTCAGAAGGATTTATTGAGAAACTAAAGCCAGTCTATGATCAAGGATACGCAGAAGCAGCAGAGAATCAAAAGCTATTCTCTCCTCAGTGCAGACAGGAGATAAATTGTGAGATCAATTTCCCTGCAGTTTGGACTTGTCAGCTTTACCTTTACTCTTCAGGAATTTCTTTGTTTGAATTCCATCTCACCAGGAAGTCCAGCCTTCTTAAAAGTGGTCCGTGTGTGGACTGGTTTTGCTGAGACAATCTGAAAACAGCATTCATTACAATCAAATGTTATCAACACATAGCCTTTATATTGCTAGAATACCTTCTTGCAATTTCAAATCCAGTTTAAAACAATGTGATATCTATTGTCTGGCGGAGTTCTGCTGCATGGATGAAGTTTATTTTGATAGACAGTGAATGCTCTTTTACTTGCCTGGATTTCAATTAATTTTACTTATTTTGGGGATCCTTCACGTTTCATCCTTGAAATTAATTTAGAGGTGAATGTCTCTGCCAACCCTTAAGTTCAGTGATACATTCTTAACTGATGTGACATACTGGTCTGTAGTTTACCATTTTCTGGCAACATTAGGATTTGCAGTGTGGCTTATATGCAATGCAATAAACATATTATCTTAAGAATTAATCCAGAGTGTCCTTGCTTTAAAGCTATGAGACACATGGGATAAATTAAGTAAAACCAACATCTACTAAACAAACCTTTAATTCTTGTTTTCATATTTTATGGACATCAAAATGTACATAACTTGAAGGTAATCTAGATAATATAAATATTAACTTATATTTGCATTTCCAATTTTTTGACTTGGTTCACCTCAAAACCTAGGAAGTCATTTAGAAGACAGACAAGGATTCCCTTTGCAGTATCATTCTTAATGCTTCCAGTGTGATAGTGTAATTTATAGTGAAAAAGAAAGATTGAAAGAAAGCAGGAGGAAGAGGATTTTTGTATCAGAAAGAACATTTAAATCATCTGATATAGCAGTTCATTTGACAACTGTAGGTTAAACTGTACCTTGAATAGCATTTCCTAAGGCAGGAAGGATACCAGTTAAAGATTCCTAAAATCCCATAACTTTAAACAGAAGGTTGAGTTGAATAGGTGTTATTTCCAGAGAAAAGTAAATATTTAACAGGTCTATTAAACATAATAACATGTCCTGCTGATAGAGGTAATGAGTACAACAATGCTTGGAAAAACCTGTCTTGTGTGTTGTAAATTGATTACATGGTTGTTTATGCAGTGGATTGGCCAGAGGAAGGAAGCCAGTCTGCATTTATCCTGTAGTTTGCAGTTGAAAACAGGGTCTTCTCAAACTTGCAGAGGGTGAGTGAGTTTGCTGCTGGGCTTCTGCTGATGCAGTTCTGCAGTGCTACAGGCTGTTCTTGCAAGCACACAAGTGATTAAGTTAGTTAAAGGACATTGGTCATTTCTTTTCTAATATGGAGGGTTTAACACTTCTGATTTGGAAATTGTAGGCTTGATTGTTTTGTATGCTGTTTATCTGATCAGATCATCTCACTAATGCCAACAGAGATATGGGTGGTGAAATCAGTGTAGAGAGAGAAGAGCTGGTACCATAAATTAAAAAAAAAAATATCCCTAACTTAAGTGCCCAATGACTACCATAAATTTCAGCTTCCTCATCTTCTTTTAAGTAAGCTTTTTCTCCTGCTTATGTTTCGTGAAGTTAAATGTGGTGACTTAAAACCATAAAGCTGGAAAAACAGAAAGCAAACTATAAGAAAATTGAAAATACTGGGGTTGATTGTCATTATTTTAAAACTGTTCAGTGATTTTGAAAGCAGAGGTTGCTGGTATCTCCTGTGACTTCAGTTGCAAAAGTAAACAACTGTGACAGCTTTGCAAATTTTCTCTGACAATTTTCCTGACTTTAAAACCCTATATATGTAACTTGAGTAATGCCAATTCATTGTACCTATTCTGGCATTTAGGGTTTGATTGGTTTTCTTTTTTATTTATATATATGCACCTATTTCTATATTCACTTTGGTGAAAAATATTTCTGCATATGTATTTCATCCTTTATTCTTTAAGAAGATTTCCTATTCAATTTTTGTCCATGTACATACCTGCTACATACTCAGTCAAACACAGGAACCAAGAAAAGAAAGTGCTAAAGATTCTGCTGTGCAAAACTGTTCATCCTCATCTTTGCCATTAAAATAACAGCAAAAGCTGTCAGGTTATTTATTATGTTTGTGAGTGTAGTCTGTATCTGATCTTTGCTCTTTACTGAAAGGGTTTGTCTTAAATAATCCCAGTAGTACAAAGTCTCATATTCACAGTCTTCTATTTTAGTTCTCCTTTCAAGGGAATTACAGTAGTTTTAACCTGCCTCTTGCTCTCTTTCCTAGTGCAAAGCTGTGTGATTACAGGGGAAGGGTGATGAAGCACATCAGCTCTGTCTCTTAATCTTCTTATAAACCCTAACAGATTTTGAAAATGAAATTTGGCAAATGTTAATTGTATGTGTAGAATTCATGCTGGGAAAATCTCCTTCAGAAAAAAAAAATGGAGAAGAAAAAAAGCTGAGTGCACAGCCGGACTGTTATGTAAGATGTTTATCTCCATCAAATCTATCCCAGTGGAGGCTATGCAGAAAATAGGCCAAAGCTGCAGAGTTGTGACATCATAACATCATCAGAAAGGTCAAAGAAAACATTGGCACACTGAGAAATACTAGCATATAGTACTGGTCATTTTACTCTATATTTAATATCTTTTTTTTCCCCTACATATTGGAATAGATCCTGAAAGTGGTAAGCAAGCCTGGGGTGTGTTAAAACTTCCAAAGAAACATGTTTGTGATAGCATACAGCAACACGGGAACATGGTTGTGAGAACTACTCATTGTTTTGATGAAAAAACTGAAACCAGAAAAAAAAAAACAAACTACCAAAGAAAAGATTTTGGTAGAATGTGAAAATTTGTATTTAGCTAAAATTTAACTTTGGAATTTTATCTTATGAGATTGAAGCATTTGTGTACAGTACATCTTATGTACTGTACATGTATGAATCTACTGACTCCTTAAAAGAATTAACTTAATTTTTTTTCTCAGTCAGTTCAAGACAAAAATAAGGAATTAATTTCAATATCATGAAACTTTTTTTTTTTTCAGTTGAATAGCCTCATGATTAGAAACATTTCTCCAGTTCTCACTGTATTGTTGTCAGGCTCAGAATGTCACTGATGCATTTTCTGTTCTGTTCTGTCCTTGAGGAATTAACAATTTAGACAGACATTCCATTATATACACGTGGATTGCCTTTTCTCATATTATGACTAAAGTGAAGCATATATATGCTAAAGCACATAATAAATTCTATACAAAGTAAACAGTTTTAATCCAGATTTATTTTAGCTTTCATGCCTCTTCATACTTGTGGACATCCAAAACAAAATCAGACAACTCTATTCACATAAAGATATCAGTATAGAGACACAATTGCCTGAGTATAATAATTTTAATTAGCTTCTTACATATCGGTTAATGCTCATTTTTTAAATCTATTTTGTTTTCTTATATGCTGTATGTAATGAAAACAAATACTAGGGGCATTTTAAGTGATCATATGTAGATGTCTTGGTTTGGGTACAGAGGAAGGTACTGTTAATTCATGTTTTATTCCCTGCCATGTAAGTTATTTTGAGAAAGGAAAGAACATGGTGCCAATAGGCAAGTGGTAGACCATAACAAACACCAGTGACCTGACAGCACAGAGAGGTCAGGAGAGGTGGTTCATCAAGTTTTCAGGCTCCAACCTGCTGGTGCTACGCAGGCAAAGTCTCCTGCTCTCCTTCTGGCTAAAGACAGGCAGCCCGTTGCAGGGCCACAGGAGAGGTGAAGGCATCTAAGTAGTACCCACTAGGTGCCTTGCTGTTCAAGAAATAATTAAAAACATTTAATCTATAGCTGGTGGTTTTGGTTTTTTTGTGTGTTTTTTTTGTTGGTTGGGTTTTTCTTTTAGCTACACAGATTGGGTGACAGTCTTCTGTAGACTCTCCAAACAGAAATTTGGAAACCAACCTTAACGGCAGATTGTATTTGTTTCAGCTTGTGTATGTGAGGGGAGGAGAAAGCAACAAGGCTGAGGATTCCTCTGACCAAATGTAGATACCTACAGCACAGTTGCTATATAGACTGTTTATCGATTCACAGAGAGAAACAGGCATTGCCAGAGAGTAATTTTTCTCATCCTATAGAAGATATTCAGAACAGATCAGACAAATCATGCTATAAAATGTCTGCTTCTGCACTGCTGGATGAGGGGAACCCTGGTGACTAAAGCACAGGCTCTGTACTGTAGATATCCAAAGTCAGATGAAATTAATCGCATCCCAAATCTCATTGTGCACCTCTGTCCTTTCTAGGACAAAGAATCAACATGGCTTTTCACAGGGAAACTTCTCTCAGGCACGTATTTTTGTGTGTGCTTGTATGGTGCCTGGCACAATGGAGACTACCTCAAGGCATAGTTCATATGGTGCAACATCTACCTCCCAGGCATTCTGAGAAAATACCCTTATCTCAGGGATAAGGACATTTTCCAGTGGCAGAATCACCCAGCTCAGTAGATTACTTCAGTAATTCTACATTGACTTCTGTGATTAACACAAATTTTTGAGCCAGAAAAGCCCTCCTAAAACGTCTTTACTTTGAGCGTGATGGAGCACTGGAACAGGCTGTCCAGAGAGATTGTGGAATCTCCTTTTCTGAAGATTTTCAAAACCCACCTGGACAAGTTTCTGTGCAAACTAGTCAAGGCAAACCTGCTTTAGCAGGAGGGTTGGACTAGATGATCTCCAGAGGAGTTCCCTTCCAACCCCTACTATTCTGTGGTTATGTGATTCTGTGATTCTAAAGACCTTATTATTTGCTCATGGTCACTTAGACACATGACATGGTCCCACAGGGCACTGCTGGTTCATGGTTACACATCTGTGTTGCCTTCGCAAACTAGAGGAGCAGTTTGTGAGGACCTTGAGGAACATACACAGTGTTTGTAATGTTATGACTTGTTTGTAACTTTATAATTCCAGTGGCACACTTGTCACAACTGAGCAGTGGAACCTGTAGACAGCAAATATTTATTTCACTCCCATGAAACCATCTGACCTGAAAGTCCTAATGAGCTGTCCCCCTTCTTATTTGCAATGTGTAAGCCAATGTCCAGGGCTGATGCTGGACTCTGGAGGCAGTAGAGGTGGGGTTTTCAGCCTCAAAGATGTTCAGATAGCTTAGCCTTCTCTTTTGCTGCATTTCTTCTTCATTGCAGGCTAAATACTTGTCCCACAAAGGTTAAAACTTTGTATGCCAGGAAAATCACTTCTTGATTTACTGTCATTTGCTTTAGCTCTGTCCCTTGGCTAACTTCCAGTGGGGTTTATTTGATTAGGATATAAATGAGACAAAATGGAATTATAATAGGCATTCAAACAAAACCAAATTTTGTCATTATTTTTCTGTGATTTATAACTGATATCCAGAGGACAGAGGAACACTAATCAAAAGAGGAAAATTTTGCATATGAAAACCAGAGAATCCCGGTGCAATCAAAACTGAATCAAACAAATGACAATTTAAATTAGCCAACATCTATTTTTCTCTTTTCCTTTCAGTGAGTGAACGACTTTCAACCTAGAAATAGTTTGAGATGGTTACAGATTTAGGTCTGCTGCCCTTTTATGGTTAAATTATTTTGATATTTTGGATATATTGATCTTGCCTCTGTGTTAAACCACAGTGGCTCTCACCACTCTTTGTATAAATAGCTGCCTTTTTAAAGCTCATTCTGTGCTGAATTCTAATGAGCACAAGAACTTACAACTTCTACAGTATGCGTGAAATGTGTGTTCACAAAAAAAGCTTTACATCAAACTGCTATATGCATTTTCTTGATTGTGGTGGAATGACCAGTATCTGCATATTAGGCTTTTCAGAAGGACACTCCTGATAACTGTTTTTTTCCTTTTTTGTTCCCTCAGCTGTTATTCTGCTGAAGAAGCAAAATTACCGAAGAAGCAAAATAACTTTCCTGAACAATATAAGCATACTTTGAAGGCCTTATGTATTGAAACTTGCAGATCTTTACGCTTGCCTTTTCAATTTTTATGTCACTGACAGTGTAATCTGGGCCTGATAAAATTAAGAGGCTTCATTCTGTTATCTAATGTTCCCTTTTCACTTTCCCACCTCTGCACATTATCAAGATTAATGTTTCAAGCTACAGAAAGCTCAGTTGTTGGAGCTTTCAGATGGCAGCTATAGATGAGATTTCCCAATATTGATCTCCTCTCACCCCATTTCTTTTCTTTCTGCATCTGAATCATATCTGTCTGAATTACAAGCCAGCACAGATTTCGTGCTGTGGTAGATTGCATCAGAATCACATAGCATTTGGGTTTGGGTTATCAATTAGCAGCAGACTGACTCTGCTGTTAACCAGATGTTTCCTCTTCTGTGAGAGACATCTCCATTCATAAATATCTCTGTGGAGACACAGAACCTGCTGCACTGTGGAGAAAGTCATGCTGTCATTGTTTGAATGGATGTTAGCAAGAGGACCAAAACTATTTTCTATCTTTGATGCCCATCAGAACTAACATAGACATTGTTGAGCATCTTTTGACAGGAGATGTGGATGTTGGGAAAGACTAAGTGACCTTGAGGTCTGTGTCAGGCCTTTGCTTCTATGATAAACAAGTAGGAAAACCAAGTGCTCCATGATTACTGATACAAGTGGAGTGATTTAAATGAGGTCAAGCTGAGGGAAACTTGGCCATGACTGTTAGGCTTGGTTCACAAAAAGAATTAAATATGGCAGCATTCAACCTAATTTTAAAGTGTCTTTTTGTCAGTCAAATCTGAAGGTGACTCACCACATCATGTGTGGAAATGCAAATGCCTTTGATGGATTCTCGTGGTGGCGGTGTGCGCAGTAGTATGCAGTATTGATTTGCCAGCAGCATGTTGTGTTATTTACCAGAGCAATTTTTTGTCTTATATTATTAAAGAGGTCATTCACAAGTGACAACATTTTAAGACAGGAATGACAGTTTATGCAGAACTCTAATTTTATAAAGCCTGGAAAACATGCCTTGAAAAGGAGAGACAATATTGTGGTATTTTAATGAAGTAGATATGAAATGTCTGAGAAAAAAGAAAGAAACTCTAAGATATAAACCAACATAAAGCAGTACAAGTACAATGGGTACATCTGAATGACTAAGACTCCTTCAAATATAAAGTTTAAGAAATCTGGTATAAAAGGTACAGCAAGCAACAGAATTCCTACAGAATTTCTGAGGAAGAGTAGTAGACAAATTCATGTAGTGCAGTAAAGTGCCTGCCATGGCAGAATAGTCACTTGAATCTCTTTGCATGGAGGAAGACAGAAAATGCAAGAAGGTAGTTCCCACTCACATGTACTGGATTACCTTCTAGAGCTGCATGTATTCCCCATGGATAATTTAGGACATATACAAGAGGCAACAGTGGAAAGTCCCAAGAAAGGAAGTCTAGTTGGGTTACAGAACAAAACCTCTTCAGCATGAGGGTGGTTAAGCACTGGAATAGACTGCTCAGGGAAGCTGTGGGTGAGGTCCTGAGCAATTTCACTTCACTTTGAAGTCAGCACTGCTCTATTCAGGTGGTCGGGCTGGACTAGAAGCCTCCAACTAAAACCCAACCTCAGTGTTCCTATAGATCTGTGTACTCTTAGCTTAGGTAGTCTTCCTCATCCCTCTTTTTACAGTAGTCCTGATGCTGGACATATTTACAGGTGTACTTAGTCACTGGTCTCTCTAAGAATATTTGTATGCATATTCATGGAACAAGGCTACATATATGCATATGTGAATATTGGTACAATCTTTTCCCTTCCCTACCTTTCCACTTTCCACAAGTGCTTCAAGAATTTTTAAATTTCAATTGCCACATTTGCATACTCCTATACCCCTTTATCTTTCCGATTTCTGTGTTGTTTCCACTGAGATTGTAGTTGCCACTGATACAGAAATAAAAAATCTATGATCTTTTCCTATGCTCATCAAGAAAATATCTTGAAAATGACTGAAGAAAAGTGCCTCAGAAGTGGCTTGCAATTTTTTAATAGGCAAGGTAACTGTTTGAATGCTATCTGTCATTTTTCAGAAACTGCCTCAAAGAAGAGTCACCAGAACTGGCAAATGCAACCTTGAAAATGCCAATAAGCTGTTTTTCTCCTATTTGTCATTACACTGACTGAAATGTTGCTTTGATGTAGTTTTCATATACTAGCACTGTGTTCTCCTACATTACACTCCATGCAAATTGTATTTACTACTGTACTTCACATGGTCAGAGGTGTATGATTTATATTAAATGCTATAGAAAATATTTACCAGAGGTGGTAAAAATCCATACAGTGTGGAGATTACCATATCCTTGGAGATATTCAAAACTCAACTGGATGCAGCCATGACTAATCTGCTGAAGTTGATACTGCTTTGAGCAGGGAAGTCTCAGTAGATGGTCTCCAGACATCCCAACAAATTGCAACTATTGTCTGGTTCTGTTATTTCACAAACATCCAAGAGTAGAGTAACTTCTAAGCTAGCTATTAATGTTATTTATTTATTATTATTAATGTTAGTTAATAAATATGGACGACCAGTGTTTAGCATGCTCATTAAATATGGTTCTATCTGAATTTCAAAACAGACCTGTGCAAAAGACTTAACTCTTCTTTAAGATAGTACATGTGCTGTCATAAAAAGAAAGATAAAGCAAGGACATACAAAACTTCATAACTATTCATTTAAGTGATTAAATGTAGAAACTCATTACATATGGACAACTATTTTGAAATAATATAAAGGCTAAAAATACATAGAACAAGAAGGGAATTTATGAGCTCAAGAAGTGATTCTTTAGCAAAAAGTCCGGAAAGACACATTAATGAGATAGAAAATGATCACCTTTTGAAAGAATTTTGCACCAGGCCATGCAATATAATGGAAAATTGTATCACTTCCACAGAATCCATAGAATCATAGAATACTTTGGATTGGAAGGGACCTAGTCCACACCTACTTGATTTTTAGTATCATTTTCACAGAATCATATTATTTCACTATAGAAAACTCTTGGCTTTTTCACTTCATTCAGATCCTCAAGAGTGGTGTGAACACTTATTTATTTTATTGCTCTTTTTTTTTTGGCTTTTTCTTTTTATTTTCACTGGATAAAAAAAAAAAGTAACTTCCAATAATTATAAACTCAATTCAGAGTTGTTGTGTCTAGTTACTAGAGCATGCATTGTACCTGTCACAGTCTTTTAGGCCTCAGAGAATTAACAGATGCTTTTAGCCTTTGTGACTCCTTATAGAGAGTGCATACATTACTGTCTGTTTTTGTACCCACTTCATGGGGCTGCAGTTCTTTTTTTTACTCCCTGGTATTCTCTCTAAAGGCATAAAAGCTAAAAACACTATTTAACTTCAATTCTAGTTCAGGATGGCTAGGAGAGATGAGAGATAGAAGAGCCTTTATTAAAAAAAAATATGATTGGGTTAAGAGATTTCTTTCAATAGCAAATTAAAATGAAATGAAATAAAATTATAAAATAAACAAACCCCCACCCACTGTTCTACCAGTTGATCTAAAAATGTGTTTAGCATTTTTCACAGATATTTGACATCAGGCAGGTGTGTGATTGTCTCATTGGTGGAATTACAGAGTAAGTGCATCATCCTGTTGTGTAAAACTCTCCTGACGTGCTTCCCAGACACAAGGTGCAGAGCCTATCTTCAGCCAAGCAATCATTGTAAGTGAACTTCAGGATTTAATGTGCACCTGTGCTTTGTGTTGGCAAGCATCTAGTGCTATATATGCTGTGATTTAGCTGGTCTATGTCTTCTTTCATGGTGGAATTCTGACACTAAAGAAGTGTATTCCACTAAATCTAAACTGGTTCTTACTCTTCATAAGATAAACACGTGGAAAAAAAAAGTTACTATGTGTGTTTTCATGGTTGGCAATTTTCTTCCTTTACAATTTCAAAACTCACATAAATCCGTTATTTTCTCCATTATTTATTTTTGCAGGAAATCAGGTATGTCAGGGATCATCCAATGCACAGCAACTGATACTGAGAAAAAAACACAACTATGCAATGGCTGCTCATTCTTTATTCAATGTTTCTCTAACAACCATCAGCCAAGCATAATAGCTTGTTATCCACCTCTTTCTTCCATTGTATTATGCAAAGCTCTACTATCTGCTAAAAATCGTAGTGTTATAGTGACGAGAGAGGATATATGAGAGGTCAGCAAGTGATAGATTTTGTTCTATAAAACTGCACTTGTTACATTTTAGCAGGATGTTATTTATGTGCACGTATTTCTCCTCTAAAAGTTTGCAAAGGACAAACTAGGTAATGTGATTAAGTGGCTGAACACAATAAAGGTTCCAAAAACTAGGTCATTATTGAGATTAACGACTGGATTAAAAGGATTTAGGAGAGTGGTAGGATTTTGATTTGCATATTACTCCAAAGACCTTTGACTTATGTAAAGCCTCCTCTTAAAGACTATCAAGCCAAAGTATTACATCAAGCAATTTAGTTGTTGCAAATTACTCTTGCCTGTTTTCTGACCTTGTGTATATTACCCATATTTCTACACTGGAATTATTTTTCATAACTCAACACTTGTATTGCTCTTTCGGATGTGGCAAATGCAGAGGGAGCACCAATCTGAAAGAGATAAGATGTAAAATAATTAAATCTTATTAAGAATAAGCTATTACATTCTTGAAGGATTTCACCTGAGAGTATTTTAGCTAGCTGCTAAAGCAGGAGACCTTGTTTAACAGCAGATTCTAGCAATTCAGTCAAAATCAAGTCTCCATCAAAAGCCTCACAAATTTATTTAGGTTAACCTTTGTTCCACTCTACACGAGTATATGCAGCTGCTTTGGTATATGAAAAACATATCTAAGAGCTGAAGTATTTAACTGCTTTGGGAAATTAAACTGGAGGGTCTGCATGGCAGAGGTCAGCTATTTAGTATCAGCTAAAGGACAAAAAATCAGTTTTAAGTGTTATTTAGTATAAACCCCACTCCATTGACAGCATGTGTTTGTGTCTCAGCCTGTGTGAGGAGGCTGTTTATGGTACTTGCATATTTCGGTATATGAAGGAAGGGAGGTGCTTCTGTGTGGGCAATTTAGCACAAACAGATGTGGTGGTAGGAAGGAGGACAGATGACATTCTGCAGATGAATGATTCTGTAAGACATGACATTTGTGACAATAGGCAAATTAGGCAAAATGCTTTCAATACACCACAGGGCTAGAAAAGGTAAATAATCTTAGGATTTTCAGCACAAACTCTATAAATGATGGCAAAAACTTGCAGATCGTATTTTCATAAATCTTATTCTTCATATATTATCCAGTCACTAGTATCTGAAGAGCACTCTATTTTTATAAATCTTTAATCTGGCAAATGCTCTTGTGATTTTACTGCTCTGCTTTTAAACATCATTATTTTAAAATGTCAGTCTCCATTGGCCTGCCAGAGTCGGGATGATGTCATTTCAGAAACTGCTTTTACCACCCTCAACCTCAAAAGTACAAATTCTACTAAAAATTACTAGTAGTACTGACGTGTCTGGAAAAAAGTTATATGCAGTATATGGGATCATTCATTCATCTACAGGATTCATGTTCATATGTTACCCATAACATGCGTAAGTGTTTTCTGAGTTCAGGCGGCATGGATGACAGATTTCCAATGTAAATCAATCTTAATTATGCAGTCAGTGAATTAATACAGAATTAAGGTCAAGGAATGGTTGAATATGATGAGTTTAGATTTATCATTCAGGAGTGGCTTTAGTGTCAAGATATCATTTGTGCAATGCTGTATGAGACTATCAGTAAATTTTAGATTTTAAGAAGCCCAAAGCAGAAGATACAATTCTTACATATAGAAAATAACAGAGCTATTCTCTGAAGGCAGCTTCAGCTCTAACAAACTGTAGCTTTCAACATTTTCTTCTGTTAGGACCTTTCTGGCAGAGTTATGTTGAGGAACACGATTTTTACACCTCCTGGCTTCATCCACTTAATTCTGCTTGGAGTCACGCAGGGTTTCTATTTCTACAGCATTCAAATTTTGTCAAATGTCTTCTCCAGTCACAAAATGTTATTCTTCTTCCATTCCCTAAGCACTTTTCCACTGTAATTACAGAAAGCAACATTTTAAAAGTGCATTATAAAAGGTGGTGTGCTGGTTTTGACTGTGACAGAGTTAATTTTCTCCATAGTTGCTAGAATGGGGCCCTACTTAAAATTTATGCAGAAAACAGTGTTGACAATTCAGGGATGTTTTTGTTGCTGCTGAGCAGCGCTTACACAGAGTCAAAGCCTTTTCTGCTTCTCACCCCACCCCACCAGTGAGTAGGCTGGAGGTGCACAAGAAGTTGGGAGAGGACACAGCTGGGACAGCTGACCCCAACTGACCAAAGGGATATTCCACACCATGTGATGTCATGCTCAGCATAAAGAGCTGGGGAAAGAAGAAGGAATGGAGGAATATTCAGAGCTATGGAGTTTTGTCTTCCCAAGTAATTGTTACATGTGGTGGAGCCGTGCTCTCCTGGAGATGGTACAACACTTGCCTGCCCACGGTAAGTGGTAAATTAATTCCTTGTTTTGCTTTGCTAACACACATGGGTTTTGATTTACTTATTAAACTGTATTTACCTCAACCAATGAGTTTTCTCACTTTTACTCTTCCAAGTCTCTCCTCCATCCAATGGAAGGGAGGAGTGAGCAAGTGACTGTGTGGTGTTTAGTTGCCAGCTGGGGTTAAATCATGGCAGGTGTCATTCATGTAGAAAACTCACAGAGAAAAACACCACATTTTTAAATCTGGTCTCTAAGGTGCCATGGCTAGAAGGGAATAGAGAGATAGAAAGGGATAGAACAAAAACTTATGTAGTAAATTGACCTGACTAATGTCTATGGTTTCGAACAGGTGTTAGATTTTGATCCCAGGATTTTTTTTTTCTCTGTTTTACTTAATGGCTGTTGACTTTAAAATATGAGGATCACACTAAAGGCTGCCTCAGTTAAAGACAAGCAGCCCAATATCCAAGATGCAGATTTCACTTCCCTGTATTGTTTGTTTATCCTCTTCTGGAGGCTTGGCTGTAATGTCTTCAGAAGGAGAGGTGGGGAGCTTGCCCTACTGAAAGGTACATGTAACCTGATGTAAAGGCCACCACTTCAGAAGCAAGAACTGTGCCTTTGAACTTTGTTATACTGAGGAGATATCCAGCCCAGGAACCCTACACATCCTGGGAAAGTGCCCTTGCCACTAAGCTGTAGCATTAGAAGTAATTTGTAGTGATAAGTTGTTGCAACTACATTTATGAAGCGTCACATCTTGTTGATTTACTTTGGATATGTCGCGAGGATAGCCAGCAGATTATTCCCTTGAGGGGATTCACATTGGAAAGTGCCATGTTTCTGGATTCCCTTCAAGTCTGAATGCAAGATAGATGCTGAAACATCCAACCACAACACTGACGGTCCTGTAGAAAACAGAATTTTAGCTGCCAGGGAACCTTAGAAGCCCAAGAGGCACCTACAGAAGTAGAAGATAGCTGAGTAAAGGATCTGGGGCTGGAATAATCAAACCTTATTTGGGTGTTTAAGAGCCTTTAATGAAGCCTTTTTAAAAGACCTCAGTTTTAGAAGGCACAGCACGTTAGAACAGAAGTGTCATGACAGTGAACGCCCATCCCACAGGTTCTCCCCAGTCCTCGGCAGAGGGGTGATGGGGCTCCTCCAGCCAGTCCTGCCTGCAGGCCTGAGAAGTGCTGGGTGAGAGCCTCACCATGTACAGCACCTGACTGCCTACAAGCAGCTAGTAGCAAACAAGCACATATTGGTTGATTATACTAGTTCATCATGACTGACCTAAACATGTGTATATTATTATCTACTCTTGTGTCTCCGTTTAAGGCTC
>VYZX01023336.1:2032-12480 GCA_013401335.1 Brachypteracias leptosomus | reverse complement strand
TTCGCGGCAGCGCGGAGTAGGGCGGGGCGGCCCCGGCACCCCGCTCTGTTCTCCCGGTTGCGCGGCGCGTTCTCCTGCTCGACCGCCGAGGCGCAACGCGCTGCCACAGCTTGTCTAGGTCGGGCTCGGCGGCTCGGCTCCGCGCCTGCCGCCCGGGAGAGGTTGCCCTTCCGAGGGGCTCCGTGGAGCTCACTCGCCGTGCCTGCGCCGCTGGGTGTTCTTGCGCCCGCCATCTCTGGCAGTTAACGGGGGCGCACAGTCCGCCTGCCCCGCACTCCAGCCAGCGGCCACAGGGAGCCTGGCCCAGAGCCCTCGGGGAAACTCGGGCCGAACTTTCCTGTCCCAAGAGCCCGTTTCGTAGCTCCAGCCGGCAGACACGGCGCCTTCCCCCATCGTGTTTCTGTGGCGGCACCGGTGCGTGGTGCAGCACCTGCTGACAAAGCTCTCAGCTCTACAGGAAATACCATAAAGATGGATAAAGCCTCATGTTTGTTTGCATGACTCAGCTATACCAACTGGGATGTTGGTGAGGGTGACCCTCTGGTCAGACGCAAGTTGTCCTTTGGGGAAAATCGGCTTTTTTATAGGAGGGGTCTGCTAGAGGCAAGCTGTCAAGAACTTTACTGTTATAAATGGTTTTTAGGCCTACTTGAGGGAGATGAGGGGCAAACAAATTCGACAGATTCTGTGTGCGACTACTGAGATAAGAAATGACGACACAGCTTGCAGTGGGAAGTAAACTTCAAAACGTGTCCTCTATTAACAACCACCTTATCCATAGCAGAATTACCTGAGAAAGTGTGACATACTGGTACCCTTGGACTTGAAACAGTGCCTTGTGACATATTTATGTTGTTGGTATACCCATATACTGCCTAAAAACAGGCCTTAAAATGTTATATCTCATCATTTAAACCCAGTAAGGGTAAGTTTATAATTTGCATTTTCTTACAATTCCCTGTTAATGTTTACTAGATACACTTATTTAGAATCATATTATGCTTCATTTTGTACCATAAAGAAAGAGCAGTCTTTGTTTAAAATCTGATACTACATTTTATATGTTGCAATATCAAGATGCAGAGTGCTACTTTCCATACTACGTTGTTCCCAGTTTTTGAAGAGAAACAACCAAAGTAAAAGAAAATGAAGCTCCCTCAGTCTTCTACAGTTGAAGTTTGGGCTTCATGCCAGGTCTACAGAATTTTGACACTGAAAATAGATGCATATATGCCTGTGTGTGTTTGGCTGTGCACATGTATATGCATATGTGTAGTGTCTGTACCTATACGTATGTGTGTGTGTTCATATTTATAATATATACATGCATACTTCTTTGTGAATACATAAATAATTGTGAGGACTTTAAATGTTTATTAAGAGATGAGGCAAAATACCCTTGATAGTGACCTTTGGTAGATTGTGGTTCCCCAGAAGGGTGTGTAAACTTACCTAGTATTCTGCGTGCATAAATAAAGCTAAAAATCTTGCATTCTTTTCCCAGCTCTTGGACAAGCCAACTCACTGCTCTGCTCATGGCATTGGAGAGCTTAATTAATTAATGCTTCTAAAGTACTTAGATCTTCAGATGAAAGATGCCATAAAAATGCAAGCTATTATTATATATTTTGTGTGTGTACCTAGTAGCTATGGAGTATGTAATAACGTAACACTTAACCTAGCTTCGGTTGTTTGCTTAACCTGCTGGGACAAGTTGTTAATGAGATATTAACAGATATGAAATTAAAACAACACTGTGTTTTGGAACATAAAAGCTTTTTTTTAATTGCTCGCCTACACGAAAGTTAAAATGTCTTGTAACCTTTATTTGTCATCATTAAAATGTCCAAGGCATGTTTTAACAGAAACAGAAAAGACCTATTTTCCTGATTTTTTTTAACAAGTGCTTTTAACCTACTTAGATTCTGGAATCAGACACTTAAGGGCATTTTGAGATTTCTCCATGATAATTGAGATAGAAAAGCTGTAAAAGCAGTAGTAGAATAAATTGTGATGATTTTTTTTTTTTCCAGCTGAGAGACACTGACATTACGTAGTATGAAAAATAGCCCTCATGATCTGATATTTAACTAGTTTATTATGCATCATCGTTGGCACCTTTTTGTTAGGTGGGTATAAATCTGCATTAATCCCGGAAAACCAAGTATCCTCATTCTATGGCAATATTCATTATTTACACCACTGAAAGACAGGCTAAAATATGACTAAACATGTTGTAAAGAGTTGTATTTAACTCAAGGTGGTATTTTATACTGGATCATTATGCCACAAAACTATACATACTCTACACAATTCTCAAACGGGGTTAAAAATAATTGTGTGTTGAGACCTTTGTCTCATGTTTTAAAAATACAATAAAAAGACTGCCTTCAGTATTAGCTCCCCTCCCCCAACCATTCTATTTAATCATCCATTCAACTCTACTGTTTGAAATCAATTGCTTTTCACTGTAACCATTTTAATGCTTTAAAGACCTACTTCATATAGCACAGGGCCTAATCCTGCATTGACTATCTACTGAAAACTCACACTGGATACTGTTGGAGCTTTGAGTCAAAAAAAGCATTATTGGGTCCTAAATGTAGTTTCAACGCACTGAAAGTGTTTCAGATGTAGCATCTGTTCTTTAGCAAAATGATGTATTGTATGATGTTCTGTTTACCATACTGTTTATATTTTTTTCTTTTACTGTTAGCAGTACTATTTACAAGCAGTATTTTTTAACTTCCCACGAGCTGGCACATATAATAAAAATGTTGACGATATTAATCACTAGGACTTTGCTGCAGGTGGGTGGGAAACAGTTTAACAAATTTGTGACTTATCCTTCTGTTCTACTACCTATGTAGTGAGAGCAAATCAGTGGAGCAAACAATTATAGAATTCAATAGATTATATGCTTTCAAAGTTCTAGATTGAGAGATCATTGGATTTTCTCTTTCAAGGGAATGAAGAACAGTACATTTAAAAATTACATATATGTGCATGGAGGAAGTGGCTTCTATCTTCTGGGGGTTTAATGGCAGAACAGCACAAGAATAGAGAGAAAATTAGTGCCTGAGTCATACAGCGCATGAAGTATAGTACTGAATATCTATACAGCTGCAAGTCTAATAATTATCATGAAAGCATGAAAAACAATATCACTTTAAAAATATTTCTTTATTTATGAAGTGCAAGTGATGTGAGCAGGGTAAAGCAATTACATTTCTAATTATTCGCTATCTTTTGGCTAATAGCCAGCACATAACCTCTTTGTAATTTGATTTCTTTTTAATTAGTAGCTTTCCTTGTAGGCAAGAATGTTCAGAAAGTTGCACTAGGTCATTTTGCTTTCATGACTGTATTTCCTTCCTCCATTCTTTCACCCTTAAAAATTTCCCGAGTTGAATTAAAAAAAAAGCAGTAGCAGATCATGCAGCAGTAAAACCTCAAATAAAATCAGATCCAAAGAATCCCTTGTGGTTTCACACAATATGGTAAAATTAGAGATTGCAGGAAACCAACAATATTAAACTGGGAACATTTGAAGAGAAATGACCAGGCTTTATGAATATGACACATTGACTGGCCAGTGTGTTTTTATATCGACAAGTTCTTTGTTGAGGCATAGATCAAAGAAACCTGCACATGTTTTCATTTTGTTCTAAGTCTAACTTGAAAATTAAATCCAGATGTTTAATAGGCATTCTGTTGGTTTTTCTGCATTGATTAGATACGTTGGTACTGTTTGCTTACAAGTGTAGCCGGATCATTAGCTAATGCAAAGAAATGTTTGTAGCGAGTTGCTAATTAGGTCTTTTGGAAACTCTCCATACTCAGGAACAATTTGTACAGTGGCCAGAAAAACTTGTGGTACTTGAGAAGTCGCTTTCCCTTCTGTGTCTGGGAAAAAACAGTCAGTCGCTTTCCCTAATCTTCTTTTACCTACAGGGATTGCAGCTTGATCTCAGTGGGCTGAAGTGCAAATAAATTAGGAAGAGACCACACATGCAAACATGCACACACACACACCTCCCCACCCCAATCTGCTCTTTCAGTCAAAATGCAGTCTTACAATCTTACAAAAAGCTGGCCAAAATGGAGTGTTTAAAATGTGTTAAATTCTCAACCTTCATGTTATCAAATACACAACATTTTTGAGCATACTTTAGAGACAGATGGGGAAGCCCTTTATAATAAATGAGTGTACTTGAATTCATTACTGTGGTGCTTATAATTAAAGTAGCTCTTTCACAACTTCACTACTTCTGTGGGGTACTTCAATACAAAGCTTAGGGGAAGTGTATACATGGATGATGGAGGGGTGAAAGAGATGCAGAAGAATTTTAATCTGTGTTTTGTTAAGTCTAAAAAGGGGTCAGAGATACTACCTGTTTACAATATTGTCAGAGAAATTGTTATAGACTTCATGGCTCTGGCCTGATAACCTTCTAGGTGCAATGTCACTTTTCAAAAGATGCTTGACAATGTCAATGACCTTTCTAATAAAGACCACCTGCTAGTATATCACACTTCAGTCTGTGGCGGAATGAGGTCTTCAGCACAGGAGATGACAGCAAAAGGAGCAATGTGCGTATCTATTTTGTACGGCAAACGGGGACACACGCTCATACCAGTTCCCTGGTCCTGTCCTCATACACATGACTGAGTTTACTCCTGGAAATAGTCCCTTTGAAGTCAACGACAATACTTGCATGAAAAAGGCTATCTCTGTGCCAGACTTCACCAGTTAAGACCAGGCATACAGAATCTGTAGGTTGTGTGTGATGTACATATGCAAAACACATGTTTTTACCAATGAAGATATGAAAATGTAGAAGACTGGATTTTATCCCCTTTTTTGAGAGTTGCGTAAAAGGGAAGGGTGTCACAGAAGTACATTTAACCATTTCACTTCAGTGAACCAGTCGTGGTACACCATTTTTGCTGGACTTGCAAAATCCTAAAGCTTTTCCAGCCTGTTTTGGTTCCCTAGTAGAAATTTGTAAGTTGTTTTTTTTTTTTCCTAAGCCGTTGACAAAATCTTAAAAAGAGTCTACAGATCAATAAACATCCTTAGACTTAAAACCACAGAGGAAATAGCATTGAGACAAAAGGTCTTGTGGAAATGTTGCTTCCACAGCATTTGTGGAAATGAGTGAAGGAAGTTTAATCTTAGAAAGGGATCATCTGAGAGGGAGAAATGGCTCTAAGTTCACTGGCATTCCAGGGTTAAGAACAACTGCTTGCTGCTGCAAATGTACATGAAGCCCTATGCTTTACCCTTATCTGCTCTCCATGTATGAAAGCCTTGAGGAATCTTTTAAGTGTGCAAAATCACAACTCTGGAAATTAGTGGAAATTAGGTTCAACTGGAAGCTGGCTGGAGTTTGGCAGCTGTTTCTCTAATACTTCTGCCTCAATTCTTCAGATTTTGAGATCTTGCCTATGCTGAGGTTATAAACCCCATATGAGCTGCTCTCATACCAACTTTCTACTCCAGACCTCAAATTTCAGTCTGGTGGAGTCCAGATGAGAGCAGATTGTGCTGTCCTGCTGTCTCCTCATAATGTGGATGCTGTAATGTGCTGGCATGCTACGGCTGCAACATCTGCGGAGATGCTCTTCCAGCACTGGTGGCACAGAGGCACTAGGTCTGTTTCCAACTTTCCCCATGCCATAAAAGCTCTGGTCTCCCATGTTCTTGAGGGAACAGATTTACCAGTATGTCTTTTAGGATCCAATGGGAAATGGAGAGATTATGAGAAAGAAGTTGCTGGACAGAGGTAGTCATGGGGAGGAGAACTGAGGAGAGGAAAAGGAATTTTATGGGGAGGGAACATTTCTGTACCAATGTGATGAAATTCTTAACAAATGTGGAAATTTCCTTAGAAAAATGCCACTGAACTTCAGGCAAGACTGTAAACAGTTGCAGTTGCTCACAGTATAAAAAGAAAATAAATATCTCAGTCATCCAGTGCTGTCCACATTGTTTTCTTCTCCCTCTGAACTTACTGCCCTTCCGCTACTTTCAATACCAGTGTCTCAATTTATATCCTGAAGGGCTAATACGTAATTATAACTGTGATTATTAGTAGAACATATCTATCCTTCAAAATATGAAATTATAAATTCCATAGTTTGACATACACATAGAACTATCACTAACATGGATCATCTGCTTATCCCTCAACTGAATGCTCAAATGAAGTATCCCATCAGAAAGGCATCCTGCAACTATGGATCTTTTCTGATACACTGATATCCTTGTAATCAGTGGCATTGCCCAGTATAAAACTGGTATAAAGAAGGCAAAAAATAGATCCATCCTATGCTATTCCGCTTACATATCTCTGTCTAAAATGCTGATAAACCTTCTACCACAAAAAGCCACATGTCATGATTACACAGACAGTAGAGTAACCTTGCACCAGCAATTCAAATATCTGAGTATTTAGCAGTTAGGAAGCATGATGAAGAGTTCAGATTAATACTGGTTGTTGAGGAGAGAGCAGCCAGTCACCGAAAGGACATTTTTTTTGTTAAAACAGAGGCCTAATGAGTGCATTATAGATAGGATGTTGTATGCTGACTTGCCATGGTGTGAAGTACAGGGCTAGATATAGGAATACCAACTGTCTAGGTATCTTGCTGTATGCATTCAACAGGTCCCATTCACTTCACCTGAAGTAGGATTTCATCCCTGGTACCAGACATGTCTGATAAAATACAGTGGATGTCCTAAGATATACTGAGAGCTTTCCATCTTGGGATATGTGAGAAGAGATAAAAGCAATCATCCAGAATCACCTATCTTAACCTAGTTATCAAGCATGGCTTACTTCTCAAGAAACCTGTGCAACTGCAGAAATGTTGCTGAGTGTAGTTTGCAGAATTTTACTGTAAGGAATATTTGTTCCTCTTTCTCCCTTATTTTAAGGTCTTTCATAATTTTGCTACCCTGCTTAAGTGCCACCTTCTTTTGCCTGCAAAGGACATCTGGGACTTGTTACTTACTTGCACAGAGAAGTGCTAGAATATAGTTTATCTGGAATACAGAATAGAAAATATTTTATCACCAGTTGTTGAGTTCAGAAAAAAATAGATCTTTCTCTAGATAGCCTTCTATCACTTACTTTTGTATATTACTTTTTTTATATTCCACAGAATTTTTAGCTTCTAATGGGAATGTAGTGGAACTTTAAAATAGAAATCTTCAAATCAATCAGCTTCTTATTTTGGCAGTCCTCTGGAATATTGTTATATCCTTGCAAGAAGCTGAAACTGCAGTAAATCTCCAGTAAAAGTAAAGAACACATTTATCTGGATAATAAGTAATTGAAAAACATGAGAGAGTGAAAAATAAAGTTTTATTTATTTTTAAGTGCTACTTTAGATATTTGCTTTGCTGGATTATTATTTTTTTCATTGAAAACATTTGAGAAACCATTACATGAAGTCTTGGGCTTAGTTAGATATTTTCTTAATGAGTGCAAGACTATTAAAAAACCCCCTCAACTACTAGTATCTGGCCCAAGCCAGAAAGATTATTCTTGTATAGAAAATAGACTGTATTGCCTTAAGCCTCTGATTGAACTCCCATTTTCTATCTAGTATGTGACTATTAGTTGCCCACTCATGAATAAGATATATCACTTTTAAAGTGTCACTTAAATGAAAAAATGAGTGTTTTGCTTTCCTAAATTTTCTGGAAAAGCACAATTTTATAAGCTTCCTGTACAGATAAAATAATAGCAAAAATGTATAAATGTTATTCCCAGCTTTCTCTTACGTCAGCTAAGAAGGAAGGGAGACTCACAGGCACTATTTAGGGCCCCTATGTGTGATATGTATTAAATGGTGGATATGCCACAAAGTCTTTCATGATACATGGTATAATTTAGTGTTTCTTAATTGTTCTGAAAAAGAGAGATGTTCTTCAGTAAATTGAGAAGTTATTTATGCATACATACATATATATTGGTAATATACATACGTGTACACATACACATACAGCATGAGGTAGCAGCTGATCCATTCAATCCCTATGCAGGGCATTCAGTGAACCCGGAGGGTTTGGAAGAGACAACCTGATCCAGGGGTCTGAAACTTTCAGTCCATGCCATGGTTGATTGAAAGTCAAACCAAAGTAACCACTTTTTCTTGTTTTTCATATCCCTGTTCCAAGTAATTATTTAGAATGAATACTTAAAAATGCTTGAAAGAATGCATAAAAATGTCCCTGTTAGAGTGTCAGGTGCCAGGGAATGCCATTGTCTTCCTTCCATTCTTCAATATAAATGGCGAACTGAAACTGGCACCTGAGAAAGTATTAAATCACACTGAAAATATTAGACTGATGTTGATGAATGTGAACAGCCTGCCTGAAGGAATACCACCTTCATTTAGATAATCCATTTTCAAATGTGTTTATCTACGAAAACAAACAATACTTGGAGAACAATTTAAATGAAACCATAAATATCTGTTGATAGCTTAAGAAGAAAAAAAGATCATTAAGATAATTCTGTAATTAAGTCCAAAAGACCTTAAATTTTATCATATGACAAAAAATTGTGAAACATTCTTCTTGCAGCATAAAAGTTCCCGTTTCATTTTTTATTCCAAAGTATACAAAAATAAGACAAATTTCTCTTTTTTTAGTAAAGAATCAGATTTTATTAAATGCAAACTTATCTGTAAGAGTGCCGATATATTAACTGATTCAAAGCTGTACTTCAGACTATTTTCTTTTATTGTCGTACTTCCCTTTCAAGCCTGTCTGTCTTTTTCTGGGACAATATACTTCCTTTAGATGGGATTGAACACTCACATTTTTCGAAAGGAGAATGTGTGGTTCAACTTTTTCTCTCCCTCCGTTTGCACACCTGTGCACACTCGCACGTATTTGCCTATCCACAAGAAATACAGCACTAATCAAAAGATTTGTAGTGATTGTGGACATGGAAAGCCACAGGGATTTGTAATCAATGTATGCAGAATAGAAGAAATTATAAAATCTATTTGATTGTGTACTGGTGGAAATGTTATTCTAGCTGATATATATGCTTGTTCTTTTAACTTAATAGTTGGAGGCTGGTATGATGTTTTAAATTTACAGATGGAAAGGAAAAAGCTGTGTACTTATCTTCATCCTTGAGTCTGGTTAAAGAAGAGCAGGACAATGAATATACCTTTTGCCTGCATGCAAATGGACCAGTAGCTAGCTTATGTATGGTTCACACTGGTTCTGGTAGGCAAAAACAATGTGACTGTCTACTCAGTACCAGACAGATTTTCATATAGAGAAGAATGGCATATTAGAGTTCATACGCGGTGGTGCTACGTCTGTATTTTCTCTGTTAATTTAAAACTCTCAGATACTTTTTTTAGAATACGTGATGCTTTTTCTGAGATGACACTTTTTTTATTCCACACACCATTCCCTCATTTCCTGATTGCATTACTCGTGCTGCCTACTGGTGCAAAGGAGGAACAGACATGTCTTGCAAGGCTGCAGAGCATCACAGTGGGACATGCTCAAAAGTTAAGTTTTGCTCTCTGGCTGCTGTATAACAAAATGAAAGAAGCAATGATTCATTGCAGGAATCCAGCAACTTACACTGTGGCATACTCCTCTGATTTTATGAAAGAACATTGGAGCCAGTCAATTCGGATATTCCTGCACTACTTCATGTATACAGTTGTGTTGGTTTAGTCTCATGAAAACACCACTAGGTGGCTTTTTAAAATTATTTTAATATGTCAGGTAACACCCCCAGGTTTCAGGGTAAAAACAGCCACAATTACAAAACTTTCATCCAGTCTTGTAATACCAGATTGGAAAAAATGTTTGGCTTGATGTCTAACCCATTTACTTTTTTTTTCGTCAATCTAGATCAAAAAGTCTGTTGTTGTGTTATAACTTAAAACTCACCTTTTACTTAAAATCTGCTGAATGTTCATATGCCAGTGGTATTTTTAGAAAGAGGATTCAAGTAGAGTTAATTAATCATTTTGTTGCAAGTAGGTTCGGCCCAGTTGTTTACCTGCTTGTTGTAAACCCAGACATTTATCCATGGGTATCTGAAGGACTGAGTGATTTCTGTTTCTGAGAATACGGCTGGTTATGTGTCTAGTTATTGTTTTCAGTTCAGTAAGGCTGTACAGGTCTAGCCACAGGTCACAGGTGAAAGACATCTCCTTTTAGTTCAAGAAGAAGAAGTCTGTAGTTTGAAAGTAAACTCCCAGGGTTCCATTTACGACATCTGTAGGAGTTGAAGGTTGTTAAAGGGAAGCAATCACATAAGCAAGATTGGGTTTTATCTCTTTCAAGTTTTCTTTTTACCAAAAAGAAATCACATAGAATTTAAATTTAGGACTGTATCTTTGACAACTAGAATACATTAAGAATCTTGGCTAAAAAACGTAAGTACTTCTTTTAA
>VYZX01023327.1:13376-33637 GCA_013401335.1 Brachypteracias leptosomus | reverse complement strand
GCACAAATACAGGCTGGGCAAGGGGTGGATTGAGAGCAGCCCTGAGGAGAAAGACTTGGGGGTGCTGGTTGACAAAAAGCCCAGTGTGAGCCAGCAATGTGCCAGTGCAGCCCAGAAAGCCAACCATATCCTGGGCTGCATTAGAAGAAGCGTGGCCAGTAGGTTGAGAGAGGTGATTCTGCCCCTCTACTCTGCTCTTGGTGAGACTCCACCTGGAGTATTGTGTCCACCTCTGGAGTCCCCAGCACAAGAAGAATGTAGACCTGTTAGAGAGGGACCAGAGGAGGGCTACAAAGATGATTAGAGGGCTGGAACATCTCTCCTGTGAAGACAGGCTGAGAGAGTTGGGCTTGTTCAGCCTGCAGAAGAGAAGGCTCAGGGGAGACCCTATTGCAGCCTTCCAATATCTAAAAGGGGCCTACTAGAAGGCTGGAGAGGGACTTTTCTCAAGGGCCTGCAGTGATAGGATGAGGGGTAATGGGTTCAAACTGGAAGAGGATAGATTTAGATTAGAAATTAGAAGGAAATTCTTTACTCAGAGGGTGGTGAGACATTGGAACAGGCTGCCCAGGGAAGTTGTGGATGCTCCATCCCTGGAGGTGTTCAAGACCATGTTGGATGAGGTCCTGGGCGGCCTGGTCTAGTGAGAGATGTCCCAGCTATGGTGGGGGGATTGGAACTAGATGATCTTGAAAGGTCCCTTCCAACCTAAACCATTCTATATAACTGCAAGGAAACTTATTTGCCTTTTGGCACATTTTGACATGATTGATATTCTGAGTCACTGTTAATATTGTCCTCAATATAAAATTCATTTGGATATTGGATCTTTTGCCTGCTTTTTCCTTTAATTTTCAAAACATATCTCTACAGAATCCCATCAGGATATACTTTTGACCCTCCTTTTTAAATGTGGAAAGAACTTCAAAATTCCGTTAGTAATTTATGTAAGGCATGATGGACTGGGGTCAGTTCACATCTGAATTCCCAAGGCAAGAAAATTAGATGATGGAAAAGACAATTTAATACAAAATACCTCCTTGCTCAGAAGTTTACACAGAGGCAGGTCCTGCATGCATCGTTCATGCAGGCAGTTCCCTTTGAAACCAGAGCCCTAGTTGCCTTGTGCTTTTTATAGACATTCACACCAAGGTGGATAAATGTTAAAGATGCCAGACCTCTAACCTAGCAGCAATTTATCACACTGTGTTCACTGAACCTCTAACTAGACATGGTTCCACAGAGACAGTTTCCAGTTATAATTATACAGCAGTGTTAAGAGTAGACTCAAAGCTAAGATGGGCAGCTGCCTGTGTGGTGTACCTCCTGAAGCATTCTTCCCTGTTTAGGTACAGGGTGATGCAGTAGCTGATGCACCACAGGGAGTGCCCTGCATGTCAGAGCCTATTTATCTGCCCTGCATGTCTGGTTTAACCAATCAATCCTGTCTGGCCTTGCAGCCGAGCCACATGACAGACCACTGAGAGAACAACAGAACAGACTCCTTAGCAAATAGTCTTGTTGCTGTCCAAGGCAAGTGCAGAACAGGCTTGTGGGCACAGTGAATTTAGGCTGCCGTTAAAGACAATGTGGTTTAGTCTCCATAATGTTCCTGCTGAAACCAGCCATGTCTGGCAAATGCAGGTTTTGTCTGTACATAAATAATGGCATCAAGATTTTCCTAAGCCTTTTGCTTTTCCACCTCAAAACTTAAACCCAGCCTTTTGGTATAGCACATTTGGGGATTAAACTTGATCCAGGATGTCACAGCTGATTCATCTGGCTCAAAATCGTATACTGATCAAAACATAATATTCAGGAGTACTTACCTCTGCAACCACCTTTGTCTTCTCCAATATGTTTCTGGACCTATACAAAAATGTTATTGAAACTTTTGATTGCATGCCTAAACCTATACTATAACATCTAAATCAGTCTGACAGAGTTGTAAATCAGGCCACCTATTTGAAGTGTTAAATAAATTATTTAGAGAGATCATCTTCAAAATCATAACATATTTCTTCTTTCCTAACTTTAAAGCATTCCTCCCACCAGCTTTTTTACTTTTTTTTCTGTCTTTATGTTTTTTAAACACCTAGTCAATATTAAGATCAAAGAATAACACCATGCATCTTTTCTGGAATAACAGAAAAATTTTGGCATTAATTCCATATATAATGTATGCTCTGGGGTAAGATAGATAGAGAGATGGATGCATTTCTACGCTGGCCCACACAAGCCAGTGAATTGGCTAAGTAAAATGAAAGATACTAAAAATGTAGGCAAAGAAGCGCATATGTATACTTACCTATACACAGCAGCTGTTGTCCACTTGAAAATTTGACACAAAGGGCCTGATTTGTTCCCAAAGAAAGTCTTGTTACTAGCAATTTTCTTGAATTATCAAGATGATTATCAATGATGATTCTCTATCCATAATAATATTTTTTAAATGTAAGTTACGCTTAGATCCAAATAGTGATTTACTGACATAAAACTCAGTATTAATGCTGTAATTACTTCTTTCTCTGTGTGCTGATAAGCAGTTATTCATCATGGGATGCTAACAACAGCATGTCAGCCTCTCATGCCATAAAACAAGCCATGGAAATACCAAAAGGATCTTAAAGTGGAAATTATTAAAAACCACCCATAAATTTCATGGCTTTTCTGAGCTTAAGACCTATCCTCTTACATTAACATAGTTTCTTCTGATCTGCACTGCTTTTAACTGGAAGCATCTTCAGCTTATTATTCAAAAGAGATATTTGTGAGGAGCATAGAATTGGAAGAACAATTAGAAAACAGCTGCTGTTTAGCATTTGCCATAAAACTTCAAGATTCCTAGTAGGTGTTCTTTAGAAAAAGTCAATTAGTAATTTAGAGCAGAACAGAGCTCATCACAATTTCTGTCCTCAGTAGCACCAGGGGAGTTCTCCTTTGATTAGAATACTTGCACTGGGGGCTTCCTTTGTATCCTTCATAATGGAGTTTATGTTATAAAGGCATTTAAAAAAACAAAACTACAAAACTCAGAACGCCAATAGATAGCTCCGTGTCTCTCATCTTTATCTCAAAGGACATGGATAAAGTCTGTTGTCAAATTAGTCAGTGTGGAGGGAGTATAATCCCTAGCAGAGAAGATGTTAGGCAGATCAAGGATGAAAGTGTGTCTAAACACAGGGCTCACCTATGTAATAAATTGTGCTCATGCAGAAGTGCTGAACTACCAGCAGAGTCTCTCCAGCCTAGGATATTGATCTCCAGGAAACAACTATATCCTATATGGCAATTGCCCAAAGATTACTTCTTAATATGTCAGCTGGGCACCCAGGGGAGCAAAGAAGCATGGTGGATATAAACTGAATATATTCATAGTCACTGCAAAGAGCAGCCCCCACAGGTTCCACCAGAGCTGAACTTGATCAGATTGCAAGCACTAGGACCAAATGCAAAAGAGTTGCCACTTGCTTTCAGGTGAGATGTATTTGAAGGCATTTGCTATTCCCCATATACTGCTCCTGCTTTGCCAGGAGAAATCCGAATCTCCTTGATTCCACGCCGTTGCTTGAGCAGCGGAATATAGCAATGCAACAACAGGAAATCTCACCCATATAGGCTCTGTACTAATAAATATGAGAATCAGATTTACAGGCAAAAGATACTAGGCACACTGCATTCCACATCAGAGGCTGCTTGAAAACAATACTTATTACAAATACTAATAAATCAATCGTATTATACTAATCAATTAAAAGGACTGCTTCAGTATGTTTCACAGACTAGAGATTGATTCACTTGTATTGGTAAGAGTACAGTCAGAGATACTGTTCTAATGTCTATCTGCTTTAAATAATTTTTGTTTAATTATGTACCAAGGTATGACATACTATATCTAACATGCATTAAAGCAGCGACAGCATGCACTCATGTTCAGAATATTCATAACATCACACTGCACGTGCCATGCCAGTTTTTAAGATACTTGAATTCACAACAATTGGTCTCACCAAACTATTCTTGACTGCAAGCTGGGATCTAAAGCTTCCCAGGGTTTCCTGTTGCAGTTTTACATTCAAGCAGATGAATAGCGATGCGTAACACGACTGAGAGGTGCTCTGCAAAGTACAGTGGTTGCCCTATACTCAAAGATATGAGTAGTCAATGAGACTCACCACCACTCTGGCTGCCTTTCCTAGGTGACAGTCACAGCAAGGATGGCTCTGCCAGTGCCCACAGAAGAGATGGTCGTGCTCAGCACCATGAGCTATTCCACAAGCACCTTACATCCCCTTTTTCTGCCACATTGATTATAAGATCTTTATAACTCCTGTATGGCATGACAGGAGTCATATCAAACTAGTTCCCTTGGTCCTGGCAAAGACAGTAGAGGTTTGCTTTTGATGCTTGATCATCTTTGAAACACACAGTATCCCACTGAGCTTACTTCAATGTTTTTGCATTTCCTGTTCAACACATACGTAAGGCTGCAAAAGAAGACCATGAGCTGACTTGGTGTGCAATTAAATAACAGCTTCAATGAAATACAGAGAGTATTTCTTTCCCAAAAGTTGTGTTACAGAGAATCTGACATGAATTTTTATTTGAGTGTAAGCTTTTTTTATAGAGATGATGCTGAATCAGTAATTTGCTGTTGAATGTTTGGATTGTGCTAGAACTACTTCACTTGCAAATAAATTCATTTCTTACTATATTTAAAAAGTGTGCAGAATCAGGAACATCCTATGGATTTCATTTATTAGCTAAGCAAGACACAGATGCAAGTAAGAATGTAACTGAAAAATAGCTAAATATTAATGTTGATCTTTTATTTATATACTCAGTACTTACCATCTGTACCTGTGATTTAATCTGCAAGGATGTAATAGGGCATATATAAATACTGACCAGGAGCTCTGCAGGAGATTGTCTGATATGAATTGATAGTGTAAGGAGTTAATATCTGTCCATAGGATTGTTAAGACATATTGAACCATGCATGTTTTCCTTCATTTGTAGCCTGAAGCTCCAACCTATGTGAAACATTTTAAATGCTTCATTAGCAGTAATCAGGCATCAATACAGTCTCAATCTAATTGAGGGGATAGGACAGCTCTCCAGCTTGGCAACTACTGCCAGAGGCAGAAGAACATGCTTCTGTAATATTCAACAATTCATCTTTATTTTATTGTACCATAATTTTCTGTTATTTTTCCATAAGATTTGCTAAACAAAATTGAACAAATCAAGTGTTATCAACTGAATAAAGTAACAGTTTGATACTCTGAGAAACTGGCTATGAGATCCTAGCAAGGTATCTTTATAAAATAGTGCCATAAATGCACTTTATGAATTGCTGCATAACAATGTAACACTTCGAAACTGTTTCTATGTCACAGCACAATGTTGTGAGACTTAATAACTAGAGATTAAAAAGAACCATGTTAACATCAGAAATAGATGAATGTGGATTTTAGCAAAACAAGCTTGCCATGTTTTTTGTCTTCTCAGATTTAAGATGCTTTCTAATATCCCCACTGTATTTCCCTCAACCAAAATATAATTCCACTTGTGAAAGAAATAAAAAGCCAAATTAGAAGTACGAACAGGAGGGACTATGTTTTCAGCTGCTTGAGTATCTGCTTTTTTTATATGCATTGCATTATTTCCACAGTCGGAGAAAGAGAACACAGGAGCACGAAACCTAGCTTTTAATGAAAAGCATCTACATTATGAAGAAAACTTACCAGCACATCATCCTGATGAGGTGTAATTTCTTCCTTTGTCATAGCTACCAGATCTTTTTAAGATGCAAAAGCTGAAACTGGTAGAACAAGCTGAAAAAATACATGCATCTTCAGGTAGAAATAGACACCACAGAAGCAAGCTGGTAAGAGCTACAGTCATAAAAAGGAAAAAAACCAACATGAGTCTGAATGAAACCCTTGGAGTGTAACATGCTATAAATTTATCTTCACTCACACAGCATATTCAAAAAATACTAGATATATAATTCCAAAAAGTGTGTTTTCTTTCTTTTCTAAAACAAATGGAAAAATTTTCTCTTGTGGTTCTTGTATTCAAAAGCCCCACAAAAATTTACCAGCTGAAAAATTTTTTAGTAAACTACAGCTGGGCTGCAGTAATTGCAGATTTCTTGCAAAACAAAATGTAAAACAGGAGATTTAAAAGGTTAATACAAAGCAAGCTTTTAATAATTTAGAAACTTTACATACTCTGCCCAGAAAAGAAAACACTGCTGCTTAGTTTTTTGTACTAGTCAACAAATCTAGGCAATGCTTTGTGATATTTTATAAGTTCTTCTTATCCTCATTGAAAAACCTTTAATACATACTAGAAATGCTCACAGAGAATGGCTTCATTTAACTGACCATTTCAAAAATTTATTGCAGCAGTGCCACATTTGAAATTTCCACTGATTAAGAAAGTTTTATGGAGGCATAACCAGAGAAAAATAGAACTGTGTAACTCTATTCATAAATACTGTCAGAACTGACAACCATTTCAAGACTGCTAGTTAAGTAAAATACCACTTTTCATACAGACTACCATATTCTAGTCAAGGCTTTACGACTCTCACTCAACACCCTTTCACAATATACAATTGTGAAATTGTTGAATTTCTGTTCTACTTAAAATCCTTCTTTCCTTTCTCTGTTCTGAATATTTTTTCTTTGTTTCCTTTTGGGGGGATGGTGGTTGGGAGGTGGGGCAGAGGGGAGGATTTGCAGTGGTTTTCTTTGCAATGATGGAAGATTCTTAGTAAACTTTCCCTCATCTGTATAGGAAAAGAGAAGAAAATCTGAAAGAACCTTGACTATTCCACATTGTAATTCTTTCAAGGGGTTAATAGCACTTGGGTTTTTCTCCTTTCTTGCTTGAGATCAATCACACAAATTAAAATCTTCCAAGAAACAGTCCAGAAGTACCAGAATATCTCTGGTTTGGAAAACATATTGTTATATAGTATAATTTATACTATGAAGTATCTGGGTTGTGAATAATCAATACAGAGAAAGTATTTCAAGTAAATATCACCAGCAAGTTGGGTAATTGTACTCTAAAATATTATTTGTTTCGCCTCATTTTTTGTCATCTTTATGATGTATCTTACAGCCACTTGTATTTTATTATGTCATTTTCAGATTTTGCTGCTGTATATTGATGTGCAATTTGATATTAAGTACCGTAAAATAGTAGGCTGTAAAGTAAATTACATCAATATCAAACAAGTAAGACATTACAAAATACATTTATTGCTTCATCATGTGCTATGATGTGCTAGAGAAGTACACTCAGCATTGGTAGTTGCCCTGCTTCCTCTTGGATATGCCTCAAAGCAAACTTCTATTAATGTGAGTTTTTGCAGTAGCCAAATGTTAATTACTTCTCAACCACCTGTGAAACTGCTTTTGTTAATGCCTCACATTAGAATTACATTAAAGCAGCTGTACTCTCTTTTCAAGTTAAAAAGCCCATGTTGAAGTCAGTGGTTTTCCAGCAGGATCTACAGCCCATCACTCCACCAAAAAAGCTTCTTGTAAATAAGATCATATTTTACTTTACCTGAGTTCAAAATGCAGAAAGATGCCTAGGCTTCTTTTTTCAGCCTCTCTTGCACCAACATAAACAAATCCTCTGAAATGAGGAAACCTTCTGGTAGTATTGCTGTTCAACTTGCTGCACAAGCTCAGTGGGGTTTGAATCCGGGTCTGCAACCTTTAACTGCATCAGCACCTTCCTCTGAAAGATTACCACAGGCAGACAGTCTTAATTAAGAAACTTAGATAAGCTGACCAGCACCTATCCAATGCCCACTGTGGGGTTACACTAGCACCTCTTGTCATGCAAAGAGTGGGAACTCTTGGCTTTTGCAGCCTCCTGCCTCAGGCACAAAAATCTCAGGAACCTACATCAAGCTGTGTGGCTACAGATCACCTGCTATATGGCTAACACAGAAAGGATGAATCAGCTTGCAAGTTGATTTAAAAACACCTGGAAGTTATGTACAATAAGCGATTCTTAAAAGGGCTTGAATTTATATGAAAAATCTATGAAGAACAAACTGAGATTGAACATACATAAAGAAACCACTTGCTGAGTTAAAACAAGTCTATGACCTTAATTTGTCTTGTGACCTCCTTCTTTAGGTTCCATAGCTCTGAAAGTGAGATGATGTAATTTTCACATAATTTGGTTATTTAGGGCCAGCTTGTGACTTATATCAGTGTCCAGGTAAGAAAGTAAGTAGTAATAAAAACTTGGTTTTACTACATCTGAAATGCAGAAATTGTTGGGAGAGGGTTGCAAACATGCACAATTTGGGAAGAATGGTGGCCCCATCAGCAAGAAGACCAGAAAGTTTCACTCTTCGTAAAGATATTTGGTTAGTCATTATTACCTTGAATTTACATGGAAACCAGGACAGCAATGACTTTCTGCAAGAGTGCCATCCTCTATGTACTTGTACAGTCATCTAGGATTTAGCTTAAGCTTTTGTAAAGGTATGAAGATGACAAAGTGCTGCAACAGTCTTAGAGATAAACAGAGGACCAAAAAAAATGTACTTTCAGAAAGGTCAATCCTTTACTGTAGTTGTTTGTATTTTTATATTAGAATGCTGCATCTAACTTTCTTGGTAGTTTTTCAAAAGATCCCTCAGATTCCTCCTTTCTGTCATGCCTATACTTCAGAATGAAAGAGGGATGTGTTTGTTGCTGGGTTAGTTTTTGACCCTTATTTATTTTATTTTAAGTTAAGTCAAAGAAGAGAGGAAAATTGTTAGTTTGCAAGACGTGGAAAGTAGAATATAAGTACCTAACGAGTACAAGACCTGGTGTGGGCTATTCACGCTTGAAGGCAATATAGCTATTTTGGTCCTTTCTTGGAGGCTGCATCTCACAAATGCATTCAGAATACAAAGACCAAGTAGTCAAAAGGATAAAACACACTTCTGCCTTTGTCTGTTTAGAGGCGACAAGCACTATAAGAACCTGCTTCAGAAGCCAAGTACTTATCTAAAACAATGAACAAAGTCATAAACAAAGCAGTCCTTGAAGAGACAGAAGAGATTTGTGTCCAAATGTTGAAAGAAAATATATAAATGTAGCATTTGATTTTTCTTTCTGAGAGCTGAATCTCCAATTTTTTGCTGGAGTTCATATAAAGAATAAATAAATACAAGTTGTGTAACACTTGAGCAAGTAAAGTTGCAAAACTGAAATTGGAAAATAAGGGATAAAAGAAGGAACAGCTTATTCAAAAGCTGAAATTTCTGTTCAGCTTGCCTTTCCCATTTCTATTGTTTCGTTCTTATTTCCCAGCTCAGATACGGTGAAACATGGCTCAGATGAGCAGGCAGAAATTGCTTAGATGTGGATTAAAATGGCAAACTGCCACAATCTTTAGCACAGAGGTGCAATGCTATAATCCTGCAAGGCCTAAATTGAATCCAAGGCAGGTTTATAGGATAACACAGCTAAGGGGGAGGGGTGAAACAAAAATGTCCACTCATCTTATGTGTGTTGCCAAGAGCTAGGAGCTGTCTGTCTCACACAGAACCAAAAGTCTGTCCTTCTCACAAAGCTCATCCTGTTGAGAGACTCCTCCTGGCACAGTAGCAGTAGGCTTGTTGTCCTTTATTTTACATCTGCTGACTGCCTCCACATTGGACCTCACCTCCTCACCCCCTCTTCAGGTGAGCAGCAATAGATATGAAACAGAATCCTTTTCACCCTAATGCCATTAAAAGAGCAAATAGAGCTAGCCCTAGACAATCTAGCCTCTCTTGTCACCACAGAGGACCATTTTCCTTCAATTCAATATCTTTTAGGCCAATTTATATGAAGACAAATTAAAAAATCCCTAATGAATCTAGGAAATGAACAGAGCTAGCTTCCTTTCTCCCAACAATATGAGGAGGGCAGCAGTGAGCCTCAATAAATCAATAGCTCTGAGGTAAAAATTCATTCATTTTAGTGATACCTCAAACACCAATATATCTTAAAGCTCCATTACTTACCCACAGCTGCAATAAAAAAGAGAAACTATTGTATTATGAATGTCTACTCTATCTTTTTTCAACTGCTGCAAATAAAGGACTACCAGAAATGGTGTACAGGAGAGGCATAGATGGGGCTATAATGCTTGATAAAGACCAGGTTGTTGAAACTGATGCTATTTTCTAGAAAACCTAACTTTTTAAAAGTTTAGGAAACACTGCGATAGTCTTTGAGTGAGGTAACTGATCTAGAAGGTATGCATTGGTACGGAAATCCGTGATAAAGATTGTTAGTCACTTTTTAGACATTTGAGGATGGAAAATGGCTTACAAGTGTTTGCAAGAAATGTTTTTCTTTTTTTTTCCCCCCATTAAATGTCTCATGTTTTATGGAAAACATTCCAGTAGAATAATTCTGTCCACTGCCTTGTTAATATTTTCTCCCTCTGTTTATGGCAGAAGTAACACTGCATCTGCAGATGCAGTTATTTCTATACATATCAAATGCATCCTCACCCAGGAACTGGTCCAAAGATCAACGAGGTCAATAATACACTTCCCATTCATTCTGTAGGCACTAGGTGATAAGAGAATTCCAGCATTTCACAGAAAACAAATGTCTCATAAAAAGATTTTTTACTATCTTTTACCCACTAATAAATTTATGAATGAGAAAGAAAGAAAAATACTTAAATTATAGGTAAGATGAATTATCTTTAAAGTATTTTGTTCTAGAAACCTGACCTGTTCTCACAAATTAGTGAAGTTTCCAATAAAGCATGGTGGTGCAAGCTCTACAATTTTTAATTGTGATGCAGAACTGAAGGAATTGGTTGGTCTTGGTTTTTTTTAATATGGAAGAGACAGAAAGTGTAAAAGAAAAAGAAATAAGACACTACAACTACTGCGCTGCAGCCCTTCTCAGGTCTACTTGCTGCCTCCACTATTACGGCTCTTCAGATGGGTTGGGTTTTTTTCCCCCGAGATACTTCTGTGGGGTTTTTTTCCTTCCATACAACTGCTTAGCTGCCTCTTTTTCCATCATGTGTTTCCTTGCTTCATGAAACTTCATAATGCTCTGACATTCTCTACCACATAATGCATCTTCTTGTGAAAACAGATTTAAAGAGATAGATGATCAGGTGATCTACATCAAATCTACAGAGATGTAGATGCACATTAAATGGTAAAGAAGAGAAAAAAGCATCTTTATTCTGTGTTCTGCTAGAATATTTCCTCTTTTTCTCATTTCCAAAGTTCCAGGAAGATATGTAAATAGCTGAAAGATTTCAAAAGAAAGGAATAAGAGATCTGCAAGTTGCAAAACAAGATTTGAGACTCACCTTACTAAGAGTTTACTTTAAGACAGAAGGAGAGGGGACATGACGATGCACTGTAAAAACTCAATCATCAAATTGAAGCCTGATAAGTGGGACATTAGGCAACTAGGAAGAGGTTCATTGTATACCAGTTATTGCTAGACAAACACAAAATAAATGTCATTTCCTCTCATGAAGAATGATCAAAGGAATGACTTGGCAGTGATTTATGAGCATCAAGATGAAATTCATTGTCTTCTTAAAATACATCTTTGATCCATCTTTGGGTGTAAATTCTTTGCCCTGCAGTGAGTGAAAGAAGGGCTAGGAAGGATCTATAATCATTTTCTCAGCTTCAAAATTCATAAATCGAGGTCCTTCCACTCCTCTTCCTTCATGGATCCTTTGAAGAAAATAATTGCTTACATGGCCTTTAGTATAACTGTAATGTTGGTAGTTTTGATTTAAAACTTAAACTCCAACTGCAGGTCTCAGGTCTTCTGCTAGTCAACCTTTCCATTTGGAAATTTATTCCCCTCTCATTGCCTCTTCAACTGCTTCCATTGTACTCAGGAATATACTATGGCTAGAGGTAGCACACTAACAAAGGGATCATTCTCACATACACAGTATCATGCTGTTCATGAGGTTTTTGGCTGGAAAGAAAATTTTCTCCAACTGGAAGTATTTGGCTCATTTTATTTGCATACAGAGGAAGGAAATGTTATATATATTATATATTGCCTGAGCAATCCTCTGGCATTGCAGGGATCTCAGACAATGACAAATTGAGATCTTTATTGATGGCATAGATTTTAGAGCTAGTTTGTATGCTGAATTATCTGGCCGAGAGGCTTCAGTATGTGTGTGAAACAGCCTGTAACACAGAAAAGTGGGGTTAAAAGATCAGATGTAACTTCATGGTCATGATTTATATGAAACACTTGCCTTTACTTGATCTGTTCTCTCCTATTTTTCCCCAGTCCTTTGCTGCTACTTAATTTAACATCTAAAAATTATGCCCTGGTTCAGCCAGGATAGGGTTAATTTTCCCCAGGAGTTGCTATTCGATCCCATGCTGACATCATGTCCGGTACTCAAGGCGCGGGCAGAGCAGTCCCGGCTTTGTCTCACCCGGGCTGCCTCGCTCTGTGTCTGTAGCTGTATCCACGCGGTCTGTACCTTTATACCTCTTGTTTTGTACATTGTTATCCCTGTTGCTGTAACTGTTGTTGTGATTGTTGCTTTTGCATCGTTGTATTAAATTCTCCTTATCTCAACCCGCAGGGTTTGTATTTTGCTACCTCTCCCGTTCATGTCCGGGGGGTGGGGGGGCAGCGGCCACGTGGTGCCCGGTCCTGGCAGGGTTTAAACCACCACAAATTGCAACCACTAATACCTATGTGCCAGCCTCAGCGGTGAATAGAACTGTGCCAGTTAGTCTTCAAATGCATACAGAAGCCAAATGAAAATAAGCATACATATTTTTCCATATTCTTGCAAGATATTACTTTTCAGAGACAACTACCCAGCACTGTAGCTTAGAGACTGCTACTTTTAACAAACCTAAGCCCCAAGACTGTCACCCTTCTTTACCGTGAGTAGCAAAATTGTGTGTTAACACATTTCACAGTCTGCAAATTATGGAAATTAACTCTGAGACTGCACTGACAATGAAAATGAATACAGCTTTCCTTTTAAAGGGATCTTAATATTGTCTTAACATATTGTCACTGTTTTGCAACTGCCTTGTTTCCCTCCAACGTGAATCACATCACAATGCAGCGGTATTACCCTCTTCTCTGAATGCTGGAGAAAAAAAGAAAAGAAAAAACTAATTCTATCCTTTTACAGATTTGTTTTGATGCAAAGCAGACTGATTTGCAGCATTCTGAAAAACCTACCAGAGTAGGTTCTCAATCCTTTTAATGCAAAAGCAGTAGTTCTGTTCTTATGGATCTTCTATCCCTATGCAGTTGAAGACCATGACAATAATACAAACATATTCGATGTGATATTATGAGGTACCATATGTAGTAGGACTTCACCTATTTTAGACCAAAAAAAAAAAATCAGAGATTATTCACGCCACCCCTGTTCATATTCTTTAAGTCAAAGGAGGAGTCCTCAAAAAGGCAAATGCTGTATCTGTTGTTGTCAACCACATGATTCCCTTGTCTTTTTTCATTACTTTGCTGAGGATGAAAAACTACTTTGAGTGGCAAGATGAGTGTGGTGATACAGTGCTTGTGGATGCACATATTCAAGAAATTGGAGCTGACATTTTATTCTGCACTACGTTAACCATAACACATTATTGTGTGTCCTCACTCCAGTCCAATGTCAGACAGCAACACCTTAGGCTGCTGGGTAACAATCTTGAACATTTATGCAGAGCTAGGAAAAAAGTTATGGTGTTTGGGAACTGATCTGACAGCATAAAATTGAGAGGCATTCTGGGAAAGGAGCAGGTAGCTGAGGTGACATCTTTGATGTGGTCAGCTCACACATACCACTGTCTCCATCTAAAGTCAGTCACCTCAGTACTAGCATATCTGAAGCTCTTCAGTGATACATAATGAGGTTTTGTTAGGCAAAACAACCAAGCTGTACCTCAGCCAAAATGCTGAATGCAAAAAGATAAATCAATGGTCAATGACAACTTGATAATTACCTCATACCTGATCATCTCATTAGTGCCTCCTTTCCTGTATTATGAGAAACAATGAGCAGATGCTCTTTTTTCCCTTTTTCCATTATAGTAATAATTTTATAGACTTACAATATCCTTCCTTAATTATGTTTTTTTTCCAGACTGACAAGTCTTGTGCAATTTATCCTGTACACATACAGAATATATTCCAAACATCAATATTCTGCTGCTTAGTGACAGTACAGGATGTGGGAAATCTAGATTTGAGGTTTTAATTTTATAAAACAAAGCCAGTAGGGCAGTGACATGACTTTTGTTCCTTAAGTGAATACATAATTACCAGGTTTTGGAATAAAATTATATATGCTTGTTCAGTATGAGCCGGATCCAGTCCAAACCAGGTCTCAACCAAGTTTGAGTGTTAACTGGCACTTAGGTATGAGCTGTGGCATTTCAATTACTTCAGATTTGGTTTATGTTGCATATGACCAGCAGGAATCCAATGCTAGCAAATCATAGGATAACTGGCTAAATCTGGCTTTTATAATCTGCACTGTCCTTTGCTAGTGGATCACTCACTGGCTAAAGAGATAGAGTCTATCTCTGGAATAAAATTGCATATATAAAGGTAGCAAAATATAGCCCATAATTAACAGTTAGCAACTTCCTTTTTAAGTAGTTTAAACAGGTATACACCTACCTGTCTGGTTTAGCTACACTGTAGAACTAAAATTTCCTGAAATTATAATCTTTCTATACAGACTATCTTTTTATATACTTTTTCTTTTTACTCATCATCTCAGCCTGCTTCTTCTCATCTTGGCAGAGTTAGGTTTAAGGTTGGACTCAGTGATCTTAAGGGTCTTTTCCAACCTAAAAGATTCTATAATTTTATACATTCCTTGAGAAACTGAAAGAGTTGCAGGTATGGGCACCAGAAATACATGCTTCTCCCTAAATTCCAACATTACAGCAAACACATGCTTGTTGATACTGTGAATGGGCACATGGACAGCTCAGCTCTAAAACTCTAGTTCTGCTTCACAGAAGAGAATCATTGGAAAGCTTAAGTTGGATTCCTGAAGATCACACACTGAGCAACTCAGCAGTTTGCCCAAGATCATACCGGGTCAAATATTGAAAATCCTCTAAGACAGATATTCCACAATCTCTTGGGCAACCTGTTTCAGGGCTTACCACTCCCATACTTCTCAGTACTTCTGTGAAGTTATGTTCATTGTGACAAGGATTCAGAAATAAACATATGTGAAAAATAGTTGGTCACTTCATCTGTGCCAACAACTATTTTGATCTGAGCCACAATATGGTCACAACATTATATATTATAGAGTGATTACCATAATGTCATAAAAATATGAAATGAGTTCTGAAAAATCATTTTTGGCACAGCCTTTATCTCTGCATGGTATTTTAAAGATCAAATTTCTTAGAGAAGAGGATATTCATACTCTGTTATCCCTTTCTGATGTCTTGACTAGAGCTCTGTATACTCAGTAGTAGAATGATTCTTAAGGCCCCAGATAAAGAATTGTTTCCCAGATATTTTTTCTGAATTATACTATAAAGTCTGTTTTGCAGAAGCTGATATTAAACATAGAGGCTTTTGAGCCTCCTTTCAAAACGTTATATTCTGAGGGCAATCACCATTATGAACAAAATAATAATGCATGCTTTTCTGGAGATGCAAGGGTTTGTGCCTAAACTCTACCTTTTGCATGGCAGCTTTTAATTGCAGAAACCCCTGAACTGATTAGCATTATTTAGTGTTCTGTTCTCCATGCTAAAGGTACTAGGATTGGTCCTTGTGTGTTTATTTTTGCATTTTTTCCAAATTGGATAATAAAATTCCTTCTGGCATCTCACTTTTCATTAACCATTTTTGAACATTTACACATCCTGAAGAGTCCAAGTTTCTTATAGGTTCAGTGACTTTTTTTGATTGTTAACCAAGGGCAATTACAATCTTTTTCCTCTTCTATTTTCACATGATGGTTCAGTCCCACAGTTGCCCTTACTCCAGTCTACCTGTTTAAAGATTGTGCTGCTAGCTCTCTTCTTCCTCAGGCCAACACCAAATTCAGCAACATCCCCTCAGCATAACTTCATCTTTTGATCTTTTATTCTTTATCTGTTTGCTCTTCTCCATCTCAAGTCAGTCAAAGGGGAACACACCACTGAGAGAGAGCTCTGCAAGCAGCCCCTAACAGGAATTCACTTTGACTGGCCCCAACAGGAACTCTTCCAACCAATCAGCTCCTTGTTGCTTCTCTCAAACTAGTCAGTTCCTGGTTAATATAGCTCTAGCCTCACCCACCACCCCAACTACTATCACCTGGGGGAAACATGTTGCTGGGTTGTGACTCATCCATAGGTCAATTCCAACTCAGGGCCCACAGTCCAGGCCCTAGCACTTCATAGATACAAGGACAAATTATGTAAACACTCAATTAACCTTTTTCCTCTTAATCTTAGTATATTAAGGACAATCCAGCTTGTAGATCATATCAAAGTTTGGACTTCATTTCCCATTATTATGGTAATAAACACACTCACAAGTGTTTCCACACATTTCAGTGAATGAGCACCATGATTTCACAAAGTGATCTAGACATTTCTTCAGACATTTTCCCTTTTTGGCTGAAAGACTCTGTCTTAATATCACACCTCTTACACTTTAAATTCTGGTGGAAACACTGAAATCCCAAAATTTAAGGGAGCACAGCTGAACACCACCACACATCAAAAATTGAAGGAAATAAAATAGAAAATAAATCAGAAAAAAAAAAAAGATAGGATATGATAAAATGCTCTGGAATGAGTATCTTTGTTACTTGAGGTCTATCCAGTACACTCTACCTTTTACAACTTCATAGAGAATTGAAAACTACTGAATTCTGTAGATTTTCTGAACATATTTTTGTAGATTCAGTGTGTTGCTTTATAGACTTAACTTTACCCAACTACTTGAAAGTTTGCAGAATGTCCAGTAATCTTTAGAGGTTCTGATTTTTTTTTTTGGTGGACACAGCTAATGACTTAATGTTGCACAAAGCATACAAAGAACATTCAAATACTGATTCAACAGTTGTTGTTTACCATTAATATTTACATCAATGCTTAAATGGGTATCTGATACTGAGTTCTCATCTTTCACTGAGATGAAGAGCAGAAAGATGTGCCTTTGTTAAAAGGAATAGACTAATGTGAAAATGGTAGTCCTCCAGTTTTTACTGTGGGGGGGACATGAATGACACTAATTAAAAATGGATGCTGTTAAGGACATGCTATAATCTGAAAATGGGTTGCCCTCTAGATCCACAGTATGTTCGAGAAGGAATTTTGCAAACATACGAACAATAAACGAACACACTGACAATAAAAGCAACAATGGTTCTGCTTTTCACAGTGTACAGGAGGGGATGTTTCTTTAGAAAGCTGAAGACAAAAGCCTTCTTTACAGCACATATATGCCTAGATTTAGAAATATCCGCATTTCAAACATTATCAGAAAAAGCAAATAACATTAAACAGATAATATAGTTTGATTATAGCATGAATATGGCAAGAAACTTACCGAAATAGTTCTTGTTGTATTTGAAAATTGAGTTCAAGCTTATCTTGCATGAAACAAAGGTTCAAAGTAAAAGCTTATAGCAGATCCACTTATTGGGCATTCTTTTCTTGATTCAATATTATGTGGCACTATTAGAAGAGCTGTAAAGCAAAACTTCTCAGAAGTTCTTCCTGAAAGTGAGAGTGAAGTAACGACCCTCAACTGAACAAGCTTGCATTTTACTCTAGACAGGGGACAACCTGGTGTTGTATCAGAAGTCACCAGAGACCTAAAAGATACAGAAATGAGGACAAGCCTCTCTGTCTGTACACATCACAGAGTTGTAGACCTGGTGCTGAAGGTAGACAAGTATATGGATTCAGAGCAGGTTTTGCTGAGAACAATAAAGTTTCAGAAACTCTCTAATGTAAATAGGGGAAAAACTAGAGGAGGGCAAAAAATTAAGAAGAAATAAAAAGGGAAAAACTGAAAGTAGAGCAAAGGAGGCCATAATAAAAAGGAATGTGTTATCCAGATGGGCAATGTTACTGCCAGTGGCAGAGCAGGGAGGCAAACACTGAAGAGGAGAGGGAGAATCCAATTAGCATGCTGGTTTTAACAAGACATTTCAGCATTCTAAAGAATGTTTCTCTCTAAGAAATTTCTTTTTTTTTTTTCCCTGCACAGCCTCACATCTGAAGAAGAAACTGAGGAGGAAAATAAAATACACTTCCATAGAAAGAGGAACAGGAAATACCAATGCAATTACTTGTGCTGCACTCAGTTTTAAATCCTTTTAAAATAATCAATAGAATCAAGTTATTTTAATAGCCTCCATAACTACTAATCACACAACTTTAAGAACTCTAGTAACGATGTTGATAGTAATTGCAATAGCATTACAGACGGACATAATGAAGGGGATGTCTTTACTGATTCTATTGTCATGCAAAGTAACATCTGCCATTTCTGTTCAGCAGAATCAATTCCGCTGGAGATTATTTGTTCCTCTGAGCAGAATATTATATAGGCATAATCATTTTACAGATACTAAATATCAAATATTTTAAAACCCCACCAGTTTCTGCAAAACTATTGGAGAAAGGATAAAATAGTACTATCAATTTGTCACCATACTACCTGATGTTGTTGTTCTGTCCTGGATCATTTTGATGTTTTGATTATTTAAATCAATGGTTATTTTTGATGCAAAGAACGTTTTATTTTCCTCCAAATCCAGCAGTAATATTACTGTGACTTTTTAAAATTATACCAAGCAGTTATTTGGCTAAGCAATTGTTGCTTTGAAACACATGCAAATCCCAGAGTTGCATAGTAGGAGAATAACCCAATTATTGCTCTTCAGAACATGCAAGGAAAGCTGCACATTGGTTACTTTTTCAGGTTTTTACAGTTACCCCTGCTGACAACGTGGCCAGCATAAATATTTCTGATCAACTGTTTTTCCCTTCCATCTAAAACAATTTGAAAATGGATTGTTGGTTCATGGTGAATGAAGAATGAGAATTTCTTGCTATTACTAAGAATCAAGGTGACCCAAAGTTCATGACCAAGCTTCATGGTCAAATTTTAATCTGTGGAGTATGCCATAAAAGTAGCTAGAGAAAAAGGGAAGAGCCCTTCAAACAAATTTCATGCAGCTAGATACAAAATATCACCTAATTAAATTTTCTTACGTTCACTACTTTGCAACTGTTTGGGGTTTTTAGTAAAATTATATCTGGCAAAAACCAGAATGATACCAATGTATACTGGACCAGAAAAACTCCACCAGAAACAAAGATTTCTCTGAAGTCAAACTACACATTACGCTAATCAGCTTGTTAGCCGTGCATTACTCCTGAGCACTAGTCTGCTAAACTCAGAGGTGGAGTTTACCTATGGTAGGAAGAGGTGATGCAAATATCCTGGCAAAAAGACCACAACCAAAGATCTACCTAGGCTCAGGCACTTCTCTTCAGGAGTAGTGATGCACTTCAGGTAGAGCACACTTCTTGTTCTGAAAATACCTTTCTTGTTCAACAATACATCTGAATATTATTCAACACTATAAAACACACTTCTCAGAATAAAGTGATATCCATTGTTTACTGTTGTAAGCAGATATACAGCAAAGAAAGGAACTTGCAAAGATAATAATGAGCCAAGTTGTGAATTCCTTCATCTGGTAAAAGATTATGTGGAAATCTGTATGTATAAAAAAGTTAATTTTATCATATATTACTTTCCACAGAAGTATTTGGAAAACATTAATAAAATACATTAAATCACTTTCTCGTAAAGTCAGAAATGACTAATAAAAGATTTTAAATATATGATGAGCAATGTAGGTCAGCAGAAATTCACTTTTTCCCTGAAAAAAATGTGACCTATGTGTAAAGGTGTTGAGTGATATTTCCATTTAATCCAGCTGAATACATAGGCTCTTTTGGAAAATCTGTGCAAACTTGGAAATTCTTGGGATGAAAAGAAAGAAAATACAAAATATCTGGAAATAGTCAGTTTAAAACTGAACTGATCCCACCAAAAAACTGACCAAAATATTTAAATATCTTAGCTTTTCCCAATCTAGGATGTTTTGTCCTGAAAAGTAAATATTCAAACTACAATAGAATGCAGAAATCATATTTGAAAATACATTAAATGGCAGTCATTTTTTAATTTCTTCTAAGA
>VYZX01023327.1:0-13319 GCA_013401335.1 Brachypteracias leptosomus | reverse complement strand
CATGGCTCAGTAAAGAGAACTTCAGTAGACTGCAAAAAAAGGTAATTATCTCCATGCCCAGCCTTGAAATTTTGCATCTCTGAAAGCCATTCACAGACATCTAGCAACAGCTTGTGAAAGTTGTGGGCCGCCCCATTCAGACCACAGCTTCATCTGTCTTCCAGCCTTCTCTCCACATAATCACAACCATGGGCTTTTCACTTCAGCTTCTTTACTCAGCACTACTACTGGAGAGCCAATTGTTCTTTTCATTTGCTTAAGAAACCTGTTCACTTTCATGTTCAGCTGCTTGCCTGCCTCTCCTGCACAGAAAGCCAGGAGGCAAATCCAGCAGCCATACAGATGCATGGGAGATGGCATCTGGCCATTCAGGCTTGTTCACACACTACTTCTCAGCAACTTGGGCATGATGAGTTATNAACCCTAATAATTCTATGATTCTACATCATGAAGCCTTTCTGCGACTGCCTCTCTCCAGGATTTAGGATTCTATTGCTGTTCTCCTACTATAGAGGACTATCATTTTCTCAAAGCATTATGTTTTTAAGCTCTACAAATGTTTTTCATGTTTCTTAAAGAAATATATAGTTTAAATTTAGCTAATTAAAGAGACAGATATAGAACAGTCTCAGTGGGTAAAAGATTCCTACTCCGCTTAATAGCACAAAGACTGTACATAACATCAATTACGAAATATAAGATTCTGAAAAAGAAAAATCATTTAATCAAACAACGTAAAATAATCATTGCTGCTCTATTTTCATTTTCATATTTCCTTGGCAAAACACTACTAATTTTTTCAGTGCCTCAAATTTGTGTGCTTCATCTATCCCATCTTGTCAACATGCACATTCATTTGTCCACTTTTTCCCAGGTGTAGCTGAATGCAAAACACATCTTTGCATGCAGTGCTGAGCTTGGCAAAAAGTACATCCGTTAACCTGGTGCCTAAGAATAATCACAATTTCTACTGTTTCTGTTGACAGCTTATCAGTTTTTCTGTCAGATATTTTTTGCAAAGTACTGTTTGTTCTGCTCGGTTTTGATTCCTCCTTTAAACTCTAGTATTACTGCTTTCCTGACAGCTAATCTCTTCTTCCCTGAGTACAAGGACCCATTCATTTGCCGTCAGCGAATTCTCCTCCACAATTTCTTACAGCTTCCCACTTAGCATCTTCTACTATATATAGTAAAATCTGAATTATATTAACTGTTGCCTTCATCAATGCTTTTGATGACTTGTTTAACAGACTGGTGATCAAAACCCAACCCAAAATCTAGCAGCTCAGTTAGCTCTGACTGTGTACCTAATGCATAGCCTGCACACCAGACAGAATACGAAATATCCTTCCATATACGGGGACACTCACCAAGTTAACACAGTCATACAGACTTCAGACATATTCCTTACTCTGCACAACATTGCAGGTGCCACAGGTGAGGCCATTGAAAAAAAAAATTATAAAAGGACAAAAGCAGAACTAGGAATATGAACCAAATTTCTTGAACTTCTGTTCACTTTTCTAGCTGCCAGCAAACATTCCTCCTTTCCTTTTTCCTCTGCCAAAGTATTCAAGTAGTCCCATGCAGAATGCCAAGAAATTACTCAGAAATGGTAACTGTTGTTTTGCTTCTCTGATAGAGGAATGGGCACAGACAAGTTATACTTGAAGGAGTGAGACCATAACAACTGTGATTTGCATTCACTGTGAAATAATACAATGATACGAATGTTCTTTCAGTAGCACATTGGGCCATTTGCTGACTCTTGACTGTGTGTCTCTCTGTGCTTGTTAAAATCACAGCACTGAGCTAAGTATACTGTGCTCTTACCATCTGGCACTATAGCAGGAAGGCTCCATTAGCATAACCTGGCCTGCCATTGATTTTATGTGGCATGCTGATTTCTTTAAAACAAATAACTTCTGTCTTTGTCAAACCTTTTATATCCTTGAACTTCTAACAGCACAGAAAAAAAAATAAATTGTTGCCAATCCTTATTTGATATCTTTGCTGATATTTTCATCTATGCTAAGTTCATGTTGTCCTATCTTTGCAGCCAAAATAATAAGTTACTGATGAAATATTTTCAGTTAATTTTTTGGCTAATGATACACAGACAGTGATGTTGAAGCTTCTTCAGCAAAATCATATGGTTTGCTTATTGTTATTACTGCCTTTTAATAATAACTTCCCAGTTTAAAGATATTTCTGTTACCTTGTACTTCAAACAATTATTTCATTACATACCTGTTAGTGTGAGAATAACTGTGGAATATCAACATTAACAAATACTTTGAGATGAAGTTTCCATAGTAACTTCCACCCATTACCTTGTGTGCTCTAATTTATGTATTCTTAACATTCTCTCTCCGCTATTTTATCTACTAACAGTAAGCAAATTAAAAGAGAAAAATTATCATTATTTCTATATTTAGGCACTCAAAAATGTGGTAGGAAAGCTGTATACATATACACATATCTTAAGATAAACAGAACGTTTCATTATGATCATACATACTAAGTATACAACATTAAAATAAACTATTTTGCTGCAAGCCAGATTAAGACAATGGTTTCTGTTATTGCTGGCATGATGTCTTATTGCAACTCTAGATTCTTAAAAGGCTAGAGAATATTTGCTCTTATCAGCCTTCAGCAGAACTGAAGTGTTACACTGCAGGAAACATGCCATACTTTCTTTTTTTTCTCTCTGAGAAATAGGAGGGTAAAAATACAAGAGGATGTGGTTCAGCATGCACAAAGAGGCATGGGCAAGGCTTCTTGGGGCTTTCAGACTGCTTTATAGTATCCAAGGAAAGGCCAAGTGAGGTTTTATCCCACATGAGTATCTAAGACTTCAGACACACAAGTGTTTGTTAGGTCCTAGACAAATTTCTGCAAAATGTGTAACTACGATGTTAAGAAGATGCATAAAACACTGAAAGACCAAAGCTTCTAGTATAAGCAGAAAAAAACACAACCTATTTCAGCATGTTATGTGCCTATTCAGTGATAGTACAGTAGGACTCCAATTCTAAATTTTCTGGGTGTCCCCACCATAAAAATGGTTATAAAGTTTCTCTTACTTGATCAGCTAACATCTAATTGACTTATATCATATCTAAGGAATGACAAAGATTCACCTGTTTTCAAAAAGAAAGTATAGATCTATGTATCTTGAGACAGACAAAAACTTGAAGGAATTTTTAAGTGACTGTTCCACCGATGATAGAACATTTGCTAAGCAGTGCACCTACAGTCTTAGTCATTATGGGAAAGAAAAACAGGCATGTAAGAAAGAGTGAATGAGAAAAAAGGAAAAATAAGCTTAGTAGAATACAAGGTATTCTCCTTTATATTCAAAAGGAGAAAAGAGAGGGTAATCAACAGCCTCTGTGTACTTGCATAAGTGCCAAATTACTATTCTAGTGAAAAATAACGTTATTTTCTGATTTGGGAAATGAAAGTCTTTTCACTGATGTCTAATTTTTATTTACTCTAAGAAAAAAAGAAAGCAGGTGGAAAATATTTGAAGGAAATACATAAAACCCTAAACAAAGACAAGTTATCAGTACCACAGGACTAGCAGTCTGAGACACACAAAGCAAGTATTCCACACTTTTGGTTTCCCTTGGAGTCGTACCCAGCATGGATCAGAACCAGCTCGGTTTAGCTGATATACCCTAATGTGATGGCAGCACACAGGAAAACCCTGCAATTTTTTGTTGCTGAGGTTATTGAATCCCGAGAGGAAACACAAACATAGGAACCAAAATAACTCACTCTCAAGCAGTACCACGATGAAATATAAGAATCTAAACCTTTCTCAGTTCATAAAGCACTAAGTGCAATTTTTTGCAGCAATACCTTCCAATGCTTGGACAATGTGACAAAAATTAATAGGGATCATATTCAGATATGCAAAACACAGAGGCCAGCCTTGATTTGAGTTTTGTAATTAAATCAGTTCTAGAGATATACAAGCCTCTTTGCATTACTTCAAGCATCACTATTTTACTGCTTCAAAGACAGTTATGATTTACAGCAACTGTGTCACTATTCAGCCATTTGTTAGTGCCTAAGCACCAGGCACTCTCTAAGCATCCTGCATCCTTCATGTGCCAATTAGTTTGCTCTGTAGGACAAGGCAAATAGTCATGGTTAACTATCAAAGCAAGTCTTCTCATTGCATATATGTACAGATTATTTGATGCATGATTTCAGTTAGGTTCTAAGAATAAATCAATAGTATTTCCATACTCCAGTACTGGCTTCGCATACATTTGTGCATATGATAAAAATCAGGCAAGTTCTCCTGTAACTTGCCTGAATTAATTCTACATTAATAAAAAGGAGCTACAAATGTCTGAGTTTAATGTGAAAGGAACAAAATGGGTTAATTTATCTCTGAAGTGTTTTATCTCCTGCTTTCTAGGCTTCCCAGCATATAGCATGATCTTTGCACCTGTTTTATAGGCCAGTTCTCTTCAACTTGTAAAACAGCTTAAATACTATCACTGCTCAACAAGAAAGAATTACTCATAAAATCTGTTTATTCATCAGGGTAATAATGGATGCAGCAAAGTTTTCACTTCATCTTCTGTCTCATCAGCAAATGGAGTAATGCTCTATCAGCTCCACATGAATGAACTCTGATCCTTCAATATGAATCTACATGGGAAAAGTAAAAGAAGAGATGCCCTCTTTAAAAGATAGCTTCACTTCCCTCTCCATCTTCCCTCTTCTTCCATAGTGGGTAGAAGCCAATTTCAGTTAAAAATCTGAATAGAGCAGTTGAGAGACAGTATCAATGAACAGAAGACTACAATAAAATATGGGAAGAAATTGATAAGATAGAAATTAGAGACAGAAATGGAAAAAAAAATCAATAATACAAAGTGAAAGGGTTTAATAACTATATTCTTTGACAGAAGTTTGTCAGCTTAAGACGGAAAAGGAGGAAGATCATACACTATAAATGATGCATTTATTAAAAATCATTTACATCCCTCAAAAATAAACAAGTATGAATGTTGCTGTACTATTGAGATATCTTCCCAAACAATCCCTGGTATGGTTCCAATTGTCTACATTCCACCAATGTGAACTAACAGCTACCAGAACAGAGGTGGAGGGGCTAATATTTTTTTCTAGTTACAACTATGGCAGGAAAACATCAAATTATTAGAAGAGGTATTTAAACAAAAAAACAAAGGTCATGACCATACAGTTACAGATTAATCATAAATTACATGGGACTTCATTTCTTAAATCAGAATTGTTCTCTCAAGCAAACATCTGTAAAGGCTTTAAGGTACCACCCATTTCCAGTGACTATACTGAAAACTAATTTCTGCCTTTCATAGTACAATAATTATAGAGATAACATTTTATGATTGCTTGGCACACAAGGTTCCCCTCTTCAAGTTGCCAGTGAACTAAATTTAGTTGATGTTCTAATACATTGTGTATTTCTTTCATGACAGTGCTCCGTTAGCACACTTACAGCATCATAGTATAAATGGAAAAAAATGTAAGTTAGGTACAGTATGACATATGTGCCAATGTTAATGACTCCAGCCTTCTTTATTTCTACCAAGGTACACTTGAACAGCCTGTTCTTTATTATAATAAGTTGTCTGAATTCATAAGACTGGATCTCAATTTTTACACTTATCTCTAGAAAAAAAAAAGGCAAACAGCAATAGATTTGATTTTTGATGGTATAATCAAGATCTACAACAACAAAAAATGCTCCTTCATACTGTTTCGAATTGCATAGTTGATATACAGCCAAATCTTCAATCAAAAGGATGTTGATTTTGTAGAGGGGCACACAGATGAGTTCATGAGTGAAGAGTTATCAGACACCATTTTTAATCAAACGATGAGGGCAATCCATCCCACAAACTTTCTATTACAAGTTTTCTATAACTTTTTGGACCATTTTCTGAAAAATTAATATCTTGTCATTAAGGATGTGCTTCATGGCAGATGCATTATTAGGAGGGAAGTATGTTTCCAATTCAGAGTATGACAGGTATGTTGGCACACGCACCTGTGTGTCATTGACAAAGGAAGGCAAAAGTAACAATGCACAGATAAAGAACAGCCTTTACAGGTGAAGTGAAAATGCAAAAATTAACATTACTCTTATAAATTATTTCTATCAGCAAGTTTGGTTCAGAAAATGAATTTTAAAAGACTATAGCCCAGGAGAACTTCTGGTTAAAAAGATTCTCTCAAGTTTTCACATTTTACAATTTAATGCTAATGAAATAGAAGTTTACTAACAGAAATAGAGTGGCCTGTTTATGGTATGACACAGATTCCTTGCTTAACCCTATATAACTTTCAAAGTATTTAACAAAAGGTTTTGAAAGGGCCTATTGTTTGGAGAAGTAACTTCTGGCAAAATTCACTGCAGCAAAAGAGCTAGTCAAAACAGAAAAGATGAGCATTTCCCAAAAGATCTATACATTTAGTAAATAAGCAAATGTTGACTTTGCACAGAAAAATGTTGCTATTAATTTGCCTTTTGTTTAGTTTCAAAATGTCATAACTTGCATGACAAGGAAGCAGAGACAAAAATATCAAGTTTTCCATTTTTCTCATCAGAAACTGGGGGGAGTAATAAGCTCTTTTCCCTATCACTTTCACAGGATGTACACGTTTTTGCATAATACCAATCTTTATCTCTCAGACTGCTGACTGCGTGAAAGTGTCTTTCCTCCTGCCAAGTGTTTCAGCACCTGATTCTGTGCTCCATCCAAAGCATTCAACCATTATTTGCTGAACTTCCTCACAACTTTCTGCATATGATCATATAACAATAATTTTCTTCCAATAACCCCAAGGATGCATCATCATAAAGTTCCTAAATATATGTCATCATATTGGACAAATTCCAGTCTTTTCCACCTGATAATGCTACAGTTTGCATACCAATTATTCACAGCTAAGTATCACAGGCAATAAAATGAGCTCTGCTGATGCACATGAGCTGCTTGGTTTCAAGTATAAATCCCTTTTTAAAACATTTAATAAAACTCTTATGAAGATTTATTGCATGTAGAGTATAATATTTACTGACAGAATGCAAAATATTTGAAGAGAGACATCTGGAGACCTACTAGTGTCTATCTATTCCTGAAAGAGTACTTGAGAACATATTTTCATTTTTTTACCTAATTAAAAGTGTATGAAGAAATATAAACTATGATGTAAACATAAATCAGCCTGTTTTACCTTTGAATACATGGCCTTATACACGTGTCCTCCTTTTACATAAAGTAAAAAACAAATTACAAGCTCTAAAACAAATACTGAATGCAAATAATGGGAATATCTGATTATGTACATTTTTATGATTCCAGAGTCAGTTGTCCTGTACAGTAAGATGATGACGATGACAACAATAACAATAATGACAATGTGTGTATGAATGACAGTGCTATCTCTGAAAAGAGGAAGACCAGGATATATAGTTTTTCATAGGTGGTATTTCTATGTCCTCATCAGTATTCAACAACAATGTAACTCAGATTTGAAGTTAACATATATGCTTAAGTAATCTGCTGAACAGCCTTCATACTTATATACTTGTTTGAATTCACTTGTGCTTTATCTTGTGGCAGACAGAAAGTGGACAGGACCAAAAGACAAAACTTGTCATGTTTGCCCATACCTTGTTTTGAAGAAGCATTTATAAAGTTTATAGAAGTTTAATGAAGCTTTAACCTTTAAAAGTTTGAAAACTATGGATTGTTGTGTAATCTATTATGTCAATAGGTGGTTTGCAACACAAGGTGTTTTTGTAAAAGGGCAATCGGGATGTCATTACAGTACATAAGGTAATTTTGATACTTGTTAGATGCTCTTCAAGTACAAAATTAGTCCTGGTTGTTTCTTGCAGTCTGACTCCTCTGCGCAGATATGGTGAAGCCAGTCACACCATAATTTAATCTGTAAGGAGATTTCAACATAGCACAAAGTATAATCCTGCAGAAAGATCCAGATTTCAGAAGATCTGCATAGCTACATTAGCTTGGTGTTCTGCCTAGGTTTCTCAGCAACATAAGCAGCCCAGGAGAAGTGCTGCTACACTGTTACCATTGCTCAAATTACTCATTCTTAATTAATACCCATTAATCTTTTTAGAACTTTATAAATGTACTCCCAACAAAAAGCATAAAGAACAGATCGGTGACTGATACCACCACAATTTTGAATGACTGGTGCAGGGATAGGTAGGAAGCCAATATGCTACACAGTGCCATTTCCTCTTGTTTTGTAGTGTTCTTCACCTGATGGCACCAGCTTCCTAAAAAAATACAGAGACATTGATGCTTTCCAGCCTATGGAAGGTCACGGGCCTAGCAATAGATTATCTTTCACAGATGCAGCATGTGGTATGCAATACAAAGAAACCAGACCTGCAGCACTGGCAGAGAGCACCCGTTAGCACAACACAGACTTTTCCCATTTAGCCTTAATATTCACAGTGGTTGGTTTTGTTGGGTTTTTTACAGGTTACCTACTGTAAATACGGGGGATAAGTCTTTATTTTGTTTAGAAGCATTCCTCACCCAGAGCACATATTAAATCTGTAAACTGCAATGCTGAGATTTCAAGAAATGCAGGCCTGCAGCAGATTCCCCAGTAAATGCTGGGGACAACACATAGCTGGGAAAGCTCTCATCTCCATAGTCACAGGAGGCAGAATTGTTTTTAAACAGAGGAAAAAAAAAGCATTTCTAACCTACATCACAAAAATTGAGGTTCATTCTCAAAACAAGAGCTCTCAGGGAACTTAACACAATGCTTCCAATCTTTAATCCTTTTTCATAGCATGAAAACAAAAGGGGAACAAATTATGTTCAAAAGCTAGTGAACCACTGAAATGAGAAGACATGAGGAAGAAGTGCTGGAAAATTATTTTGGCAGCAAGCTGACTCCTTTAGAGTTCTCTTTGTGCTGCACTGAGTCAAAAGAGAAAACTTGTTGATTTGTTGTGCGATTTTATTCTGCCTATACTAGCATTTTACATATATTTTAGAGGTCCCCAGGGCAAAGTTATTGGCAAATTCTGAAAGCACTTCTAATTAACTAAAAAGCTTTTGTTTTCATTTTCTCACTGCATTTTCCATAGCATTTTCATGCTAAGGCTTCTTGAATTGTATTTAAAAGCCATTAGTCATAAGCTTTGATAAGGATTTTCAACACAAGACTTCCAAGTCTAGGTGCTGTAGTCTCCCTTTAGATGGCCAAACAGCCAGCTTAATTTTTAAAAATGCTGAGCATCAAAAAGTTTCAAATTACTATTTGTATCTAACACTACAACCTGTTGTTGACAGCAACAAGGAGCAGATGCTGAAGAAAGCATGAGTGAAGCACTGCACAGGCACACAGTGATACCCTCCTGAATGTCCTGGAGGTATCCAGCAGCTGCAGTTCAAAGCACTTCCCAGAAGCAGATTCCCCCAGAGGGCTAGAAAAGTGAAGATCCTGCTTTACTGTGTCTCCAAGGGATGAAAGAAAGGAATGATTTCTGGGAAGACTGTACAATTTCTTCCATGTATGCATCTCTAACATCACATGTGTATCCTCTCTTTTTTCAGCTTTCTTAAAGATTTAGAATCATAGAATTGTTTTGGTTGGAAGAGACCTTTAAGATCATCAAGTCCAACCATTAACCAGGCACTGCCAGGTCACCACATTTAGTATCCGTTTATAAGCATCTTACAAAATCTTTTCTTTTCATTTGCTAAACTGATTGAAGATCACATCTTTTTTTTAACCACCTCCATAAAATTTCAGCACTGCCTAACCTACGAAACAGCATAAACAATGGAAGTCACATCAAATTATGACAGTTAATGTTACATTAGATAAAATAACACTGATGATGTATAGTCCAGAAACCTCAGTGTAAGAACATTTTGACATGAACAATGAATCCACTCAGGTAATAACTAAATCAAATAATAAAAAATAAAGAAAAGAATTTCAATTTTTTTTATGTAGGTTAGAAATTTTTTTCTTCTTCTTTTAAAGAAAAGAATGAACAGTTTTTACATTACAGAAATAAGGGAGTAGAGCCATTCCTGAGATAAAACTGTGCTGATTGGCAATATAAATACTATTATCTAAGAGGAAAGAATACTCCAAGCCAAGAGAATTATGAGAGAGAACTGCCAGGCAGGAAGCAAAGATTCATACTTTGTGTGTTTCCACTCACTTAACTTCCCAAACAGCATATATGGCAGGAAAAATATAATGAAAGGGGGAAACGGCAGGTTGGTTTTCAGTTTGATTTCTGTAGTAACTTACTTCTCACTCACTTCCATTCACTGCCTCCTCCACAAGTGGCCTGGTATTTTCAATGGCAAAGAGGAGCTAAAATGCTAAAACTAAAAATACTAGCAGCTTTCTGGAGCTATTCCCTAACTGCACGTGCTTTTCACTCACTGCAATGAAAAAATAATCTGTGAAATGTAACAGGAATTATTTTATCATGTGCAACAATATGGATCAAGGAGCAAGAACAAATCTTTGTAGTTCCACTTCAAAATTCAGATTCATTGTGGCTTGAAACACATTCACAAATCTCATGGGTGTTTTTACAATGCTGTAAAGATTAAAATAGAGTTTAGAATTAAGGCTCACAAGTACTGAATCTGTATTAGTGAATCTAAAAAGGGATTACATAGCATATACCACTGTGGCACATGAGATCTAGCTCAGGAAAAGCCCCCTGGATTAATTTCAATAAATTCTCTTCTGTTCTAGCAAATTTTTCTAGAAGAATAGATCTATGTTAATCTTACAGATCTTTCAATCACTAAAAAAAGAGTCCAGTTTTAGAGGTGCAATATAATACAATCATATCAAAACAGTAGTAAGAAGTTCAAACAAGCAAAGCTCACCTTGTTTCTCACACCAGCATCCATCCAATAACACTGTGTGATTATTCCTACCCTGAAGTTGTGAGCTCTCTAGATACCCTTTCATATCCAAGTCCAGATTAACAACCTTAGGAAATGTTTTCCCTTTTTTAAATCAGGATTGGTTGCTAGCCTGAAGATAGCTATGCTTGTCACTTGATCAAAAAAATGTGGGTTGCCGGTTTTAAAACACATTAGTTCTCTCAGTTTAATTACGTGTTCATGAAAGTATACTACAATACGGGTGATAGAAGAGCTGAGTTCATGTCCATAGCAAACATTTTTCTTTTATCTAACAAAATTAGCTAGGTTTAGCTAAATACTAAACCTGCTCGCTCAACACCTAAAATTTTAGTTCTGGAAGTGACATCATATCACATCATTATAATGGAAGTAATTTTTCATGCTTTTTGGCGTCACTTTCATTAAACACCGTGCCCAAACATCATAATGTCCTCTTCTTAAAGGGTCATGCAGTGATATGCATGCGAGTTCATGATTGCCTAGTTTCATATGAGAGGAAAACCACTGAGAGGAGCTTGTTCCACCAGATAGCAAGAATATTTCACAACTAGCACTTTTTTTGAGATGTATTTTATTCTGATATAACACAGAGGCATTTCAGGTAGCAAGCTTTCTAGGAATCTGTAAATTACCAACATGTGCAATACAAACTTTAAAAAGTGACTTTCCCTGCAGACAGCAACTTTTTTCCATTAAAATCATTCAGAAACCAACCATTCCCACTGTACCTAACCTACAGTTACATTGACTATAGGGAACATCCTAGAAGAGCGATCAAGACTGCAGAGCTGAAATGTGAACTTTTCACTCTAATTACAAACACTTAAATAGCTCAGCCTTCTTAGAGTGAAGTGGCCACAATTCCACACATTAACTTTTAATTAAAGCCAAAGTATGTCACTAGGAGATATTTCACACAAATTTCTTAGAATCTTTTCACAAGTGAATTAGGTCTGTTTAAATCAAGCTTTTTCCATGGATTGTTTTTTGAGAAACTAAATTCCTTAATAAAAAAAAAAATAATAAAAAATTACACCACAGAAAAATTCTCCATTGTCTCTATAGGTAGGGGCACACATGCAAGATTCTTTTGTGACCTTTAAGCTAACACAAATCTGGCAATACAGCACAAATAATGTGCTTCTAGTTCTGTGTTATTGTATTATACTTCAGCTTTATCTGAAGTCTGGAGGATTTTAGCCATGATGGAAGAGAGAGGAGGTTAGTTGTTTTTCTCTTCAATTAAACCTATTCATCCAGAAGTCTTAAAATACATTACAAAAGAAGACGCAACTTATACATAATGTAAGGCTGTCAGGTATCAGTATCTGTATTAAAAAATAAGGAAGCTGAGAGGAGATATCTGAACAGATTTTCTCAAGGTCACACACAGTTAAAACAGCCTGCCAGTAGATTGCTTACCAAGCCCAGAAAGACAGGCAATGCACATACATACATATCCATACATCTATGTAAGTTTTCAAAAGATCTTATGTTTAAATCCAGTACAAACCAATATTTGCAGCCATAATGCCTTTAATAATTTCTCTTTAGATAAATAATCAGTTTGCAGGCTGATGATTGAACTGGATTTGAATGCTGAACTCATTAAGGACCTGGGAGAAGCAGACAAACCACTCTACACAGGCAGTCTGTCACTAAAATTTGCAGTCTAATACATTGCATAACATGATCCATTGGTATTGATGTTGATATGGGAGGAACATTTTGTTTCAAACACCATCTCCCACACAGCTAAATAATGAGAGACAATATTTTTAAATTCCCATCATTTATTATAGATATTCAACAGCTTTCAAGGAAGGTACCATAGGAAGTTCATAAGTATTTTATTTGCCCTTTACAGACAACAAGCAAGTAATAAGGATAACTTCTTAAATGTAGGACATAGTGCTAGGTAATGTTAATTATTGATTAATATAAAAGCATATTTTTAAGACAAGATGTGATTGAGGTCACATATTAAAATGATTAATGACTGCTTTCCAGAAAGCATCCACTGAGCTTCTAAAATTATGTTCATCTATGAATTAATCTAAAAGCTTTACAAAAACATAAAAGGATGATAATCAGGAAATCAGGTTATAAGTTTGCTGTAATTTATAAGAAGAAAATTTGTATAATTGATTAGTCTGAGAGCAATTACAGAGTTGTCAAAGCCTTCAAACAAGAACCAACTTAAGAATGGCATATTTGTAATTGGTTTGTATTCATTTTTCCAGTACACTTATTTGCAAAATAACAGCCAAAATTCCTCTTTCATTATTTGGTATACAAAGGAAACAATATTATGCACGTGCAAAAATGTTACATCCCAGAGCTGGA
>VYZX01023318.1:0-16292 GCA_013401335.1 Brachypteracias leptosomus | reverse complement strand
GCTCTTTGTGATGTTCAGCTCTTTATGGACTGCAAAATTCAGAGATGTGTTTGAACAGAGTGAAGATTTAAGAGCAAGAGAATACATTTTGTAGTTGTTTTATTTGTCTTCTGGAAATTAGAGATGCATCCCCTAGCCATTATCTGTATTACTTGTATAAGTTTACACTTCTCAAGCTGTGTACTGGGGACAGCTGTCACATTGGGAACAGAGAGCACAGTGGAAAGCATCTTCCTGTCCACCCAGGGAGATCTGTGCTATGATGAAACCTGTAAAACCAGTGACTGTAATGTAACACAGACTACGTTAACAGGATTGAGTAATCTTGCTTTAGATTAAAAGCTCTTCAGGGCAGCACATTTCTCTTTGCTCAAGGATGTGAAAAGGCTCATCCCAGTGATTCCATGGTACTGTCTGGGACTTTGAGGTAATGCTGCCATAAAAATAATGAGTGTTCTGTCCTGCTCAAACAGGTAGGAAATGGGGAAAAACAAACTAAAAAAAAAAGAAACAGAAAATCCACTGTCAATCTAGGAAGGTGTGCTGAAGTAAAGCAAGGATGAAACAGCTCTGTCAGAGCAGAAGCAAGTTCAACAGATGTGCTCCTTTTGAGGCTTCCCCAGACCTAACCACATCTCCTTTTCCACCCACCATGGGCAGGCCTTCCCAACCACATGGCTAGGAGAAAGGATGAGACAATCTGCTCCATCTCAGCTGGACAAGAAGAGTCTGCACACAGGGCAACTTTCCTGCAGAGCAGAAAGGTGAACAGGGCTCAGTTGGTCTGGACACAAACGTACCTAAGTTTAGTAGTAGAAGGAAATCTCTTAACACAAATGTGCACAGCCAGGCTTCAGTCCCAGTGGCTTTCTCAAGGTTTGCCTTCCGTAAAACTCTATGGAGGCTTTGTATGGATAATTTCAATGATCTTCAGCACAGGGCAATCTGTTGAAAACCAATGCAATGTCATGCTCCCTGTGTCTTTCTGCTGTACCCAGTACTTCTTTTCTGCTACGTTTCTATTTCAATAATGTGCTAATTTCCTATTCAAATAGTAACAGAATAAAATGTTTCACTTGGAATGCACAATCAAACCCAAACAAGATCCTTAAAGTGGACAAACCCTACAGCAGCATAAAAAAATCTCTGCAGACAGATGATGTTCCTACTTTTTTTTTAATGCAGATTTAAATAGAAAGTACTTAAAATATAGAAGAGTTGGACTTCTTTTACTACTTAAGTGACAGAAATTTGTTGTCTTGTATATACAGATCAGATTGTCTTCCTCCTTTATTTGAAGTTACTATTGTCTCATACCCATCCTTATTAATGCAATAGCTTACTAGCAAAATCATTATCAGTCATAATCAAAGCACCTTGAGTCATCTTTGCATTTTCACAGAAGTCATGATTAAATTTAATTTCTCCTTTTTTTCTCCTCTTTAGGGGGAGTGCCCTCTAGGGAGACAGTTGGCTGAGCCTGCCATGTAGGTGAGTAACCCTGATTTTTTTGGGTACAAATGTCAGAGGTTTTCACATCAAAGCCAATCACTGTTAATTGTTGCCCTCATTTGTGCTTGGGAGAAGGGGAGCTGGAAGGAATACAGTGGTGTGTAGCTCTGTGACCTGAATACTTCTGAAAGTCTGCTGGGGCAGATTCAGACACAGTGCATGGCATCCACTTGGCATGTAGAGGGCACCTAGTCTGCTGGGCCCTGCTCCTAGCACATCTTCCTGCAGCCCATGAGGGAGGGCTAAAAGACCTTTCCCTGTTTAATGTGCACACAAGAAGCCAAGGGGAACTGGGATATAAGTCTCAAATACTCAACGGTTTGTTATATGGCACAGAGGAACAAACCACTCTCCATGGTTCAACAAAATAGAAATAGAAAATGGATGGGAATTGCAGCAAGAGATTTGGGAATGACACAATGGCAAACAAGGAGAGAGAAAGGGCAGAAAGCATGGGAATTTTTTTTTTTTTTTAGATGGTTCTGCTAGGTGTGGGAGAGCAGTGCAGAGAAATGTGCATTGGTGGCTGCCCTGATCTGTTGAGAATGCTGTAGGAAGCTGGTATCTGCAGGTCCTCCGTGGGCCTGTTTTTGGATTTATACAAACTAATAGAGGTGTGTGTTTGTCAGTGCTTGCCTGTTTGATTGGCGTGGCTACAGCAGGTCTAGAGCTACCCTAAACAAGTACCTCAAAACTTTTGCCAAAGCAGGAGCACCTCACCTTACACCAAAGCCCATCTGAGTCTCAGTGGTCTGCTTTGGAGCCAATTCTTAGGTCCCAAAGGAGTGATTGCATATCAGTGTTTTAGGTCAGGATTATCCCTTCTGTGCATACATGGTCCGAAGCACACCTGTAAAAACCACAGAGAGGAAAAATTTTCAAGCACTGCAGAAGGGAAGCAAGCAGACTCAATTATTAGAAATATCTGGGCAACACAGAGCTATAATGAGTCATCTGTTCAATGGACAAGTGACATGAAGAAACAGTGAAAGGATAGCCAGTCACTAGTCTCAGTTATGACCTCAGTTCTGCAGGCACATGAAGTGAGGAGCCTACATCAGACGTCACCCCAATGCTTGAAGGCAGGAGCTTTGTGGCCTGTGAGGGGAAATGGGTGAGGTCATACAAATGCTCCCAAAAGTCCATGTTCAAGGGGACATACACCTTGCCTGAGACAGAGGGCTGGACTTAGTAGTCAGTAAAAGCTTCCTACTATGGATCTCTCTCTGGGATGCTCTAACATCATGGGACAATGGAGAAGCACCATTTCTCTTCATCATGCAAAGCAGAAGACACACAACAGCCGTCAGCCAGTAGCATCCAGAGCTCCACGACAACTCTGGTCCAAGCCAGATCTCAAAAGAAGTAAGAGGGCACATGTTTCTCACGATATCCAAGCTGGTGTCAGCCCCCTCTTCACCACAACTTGCTGTGGGAAGGGAAGGGAAGGGAAGAATTGTGTACAGTCACAAGGAGGAATACGTAAGACAGCCCCAGTGCTCACCAGTATCTGCCCAAGAACCTTGAGTTATATCTCAAGGGTCACCATCATTGCTGCCAGGGATGGTTCATCTGCACCTTCTTGTGTGTCAGAATGGTCTCTCCACAGTGTAAGTGCCTGACAAATGAGAGGACTTTGTTCAGGACACTGAGCCTCTACTCCTGCGAACTCCGTGATTTTGATACAAAAATGAATTATGAAAACATTCATCCTGAGGTGACCTCCCTACCTGTGCTCAGCTTCATTACCAATTTTCATTAGTAGAGGAAGAGGAAACTTGGAAATTCATTTGGAAAATGCCCACAGGTTGTTGACTGATCCATTCAAAGTGATATTTCGATTAGCCAGCCCAATGATTAGGACCAGAATACTTAAGCAGGTACTCAGAGAGTGAAGATTCCTGAAATTCATGTGCTTGGCAGCAGCTTGTATAAAAGTGAGTTCCCTCTCCAGAGTTTTCCCCAAGTTCTTCCAGCACTACAAGCTAAAAAAAGGAGCGAGCAGGGTGGAATAAATAGGTGGAGGATGACAGGCTGCTGCTGAACCACCCCTAGCATCTTCTTCCAGATGTCAAGAGGCTCCAGGGATGAGGACTAGGAAATATGGCATGAATAACCCCCATGAATAAGCAGTGCTGGAGATCCAGAAGCTGCCATCCAGGCAGCACAAGGCTGACCTCAACGTTTTGAATCTGGAGCTGAGCGATTTCTTGATTCCTGAGAAGAAAGCTCCTGCACACATGCCAAGAGCCCTGAGGACTCTGGTGGTACATCACATGAAAACTGCAATGAAGCAAAGGGAACAGGGATTAGAACTGAGCAAGTCAGAGATTCCTAGGCTCTGAATCACAGCTTTAACATCCAAGTCTGCTCTATTATTTTATAAATCTGTGTGAAGAGGCAAGGTGGTGGACCCGAGGTTGTGGTAGGGTGGTGTATGAAGCCAAGCCATGGTGAGTCCAGGGAAGCAAAGACAGAGGCAAGGGGCAAGGGTGACGTGTGAAGGCATGCTTAATGATAGCTCTGGGGACACATACAAGAGCAAGTACTGCACTTTTGACACTTCTTGTTTACATAGAGAGACAGAGAAAAATGTTTCAGGAAAGTGTCTCTCCCATACCAGATTTTCTCCTACCACTACACCTGGGGTGCAACATGATCCTGTCCTGTGCTAAGATTATCTACAGAGATTGAAGAGAAAAGGTTTGTCAGGATAGCTTTTAAACCTACCAGAGAAAAAAAGGGGTGGAGTTTTTTTCTTGTAAGTGCTTTCTAATTTCAGTCCTTTAGAGAAATGCATCCAGAGGATGCAAAGAGGAGATTTTTCAAATGCCATGAGTTTCAGCCTAACTTCTGTCTCACTGAAGTCAGTAGGAACTTACTCCTAATTAATAATGGGAACAGAATGAAGTCAGGGCTAAGCAAACCCCATTTTTACAGAGAAGTATTGTTCCTCCTCTCCAGAGCTGTGCAGAGGCATATTTCAGATCATCAGCAAGAAAATCTGCATCTAATGTCAGCCAAAGGAGAGAAAGTCTGCATTTAATATCAGCTAAAGGAGAGAAAGTGTTAGAAACCTCATAGAAACCCAGGGATGTAGCAATGGAACAGGAGGCTGTGCTGAGTGAAGGATGAAAAGCTAAACACTGGCTCTGAGAAAAAAAGATGAAAGGAGGGAAAGAGGGAACTTTATTCCCTTGGGGAGCACAGGACAGACTCTGGTCTTACCTGAGCAGAAAGAAATCCTGATGAACTCTGTAATAACTGAATGTATCTCTCTGGGAGCAAACCTGGGGAGGATCGAAACACTTGACTTTTCTTTTGTTCATCACAGGGAGATGTGTTTACACACCTATTAGGTGTTGTAGCTGGGCTGCATGGATCTGAGTGCAGCAAACAGCTGCTCTGTCCTGAAAGAATAAAAAAACCCTGCAAAACCCAAAATTCAAGTGCCCTTTGCCAAACCAAAAGGATGACATTTGTAAGATCAAATTGTATACACCCTGAAAAAAATAATGACACTTTCTAACTTAACATCTATTACTTTAAGACATCCAGAGCCATGTTACTTTAGGTTATTACTCCAATACTAACATGGAACAGTAATTAAAAGAAATAAAATTCAGAGAAGAAAATGCATTACTGGCATCTTTCTTTTATATTTGTAGTGATGAATAGACCTCTAGTGGCAACAATAAAAATATCCTATCAAGTATAAGTAAGTTCTTGGGTAAGAAAATACATTGTAGATAAAAACCATCTGAACAAAGATGAAAGTGGTAACAGGTGCCTTGTGTAATCAAACAGAAGATTTTTGCTTGTGAATAACAACATCGTAATTATTTCAAGTGGTATTAATTGGCCAGTGGTCTTTGCTGGTTTTGACAGAGCAAATAATAAAGTTAGTTGTAAAAAGGGTGGAAAGTTTGCTTCTAATAGCTGTAATACCTTTTGTGCTCCTTATGATGACTTTGCGTGTGTGTGTAATTGCATCAAGATTAGCTTTTGTTCTTGAAGCAGAGATTTATACCTTTGAAATATGAAAGAGTCTGAAATAGTGTAGAAGATCAGTTGAGATTCAATCCATATTCACAGCACTGGAATGCTGTGCATTGCAGAGTTGTCTAGCTGAAAGATTTTATGTACTTTACAAATCCAGATGAGTGAAGTGGGGAAAGATTAAGATAGAAATCTAGGTAAAAAGACTTTTACCTCAAACTACTTCTTCTTGCTTATCATCACAGTAACACATGAGTTTCTCATTAGGAGCAGGATTGGTCCATGAATTCGTCTTATTTCTGGCATTTTAAAGACAGGAAGTTTACGTGTCCTTTCTAAAAGAGAATCAGAAATTTAAAATCCCAAGTCCTATTCATTTTCAATAAGGCATTAGGTTCCCAACAGGTTAGTTAGCTTTGAAAATGACATCGAAGCACCTGAGATTTTCTGTTTAAACCTCCAACCATCAAAAGTCCTCATTTTGCAACTAAAGAGGAAACACAAGTATTAGAAGAGCACTGTCAACAGCAAGGGCATGTGTGGACTAGGAAGAGGAGGCAGAATGAAAAGCAAGCGGGAAGGGAAGATGGAGAAAGATAGCCTAACAGAGATATAAATAAAACCATACATATGTATACACGTACTCTAAATGAAATGTTCATTTGTGCCAGTTTGGCTATATGCCAAAGATATTGTCTATCACTAATATGAATTACAGACCTCTGTTTTACCTAAAAACAACATTTTAGGGTCAGATTACAAACCACCTCACACATAGTCCCAAAGGAAAGCTCATGTACAGGGCTCTCTGACCCATAGTAGGCTACTGTCTTCAGAAGTGACTTTAACTGGTCTCCCCAACCTCTTTGTTGATGGCACTGGAGTAGAGAGAACCCGTGTCCTCAGGGTTTTGTGGACAGCAGTGCAGAAGGTCTTGGATCCCAGGAGATCAATGTTCCTCATTAGTGTTCCTCCAGCTTCTCCTCCTCAAGGTCCCTGGCTGAGTTTCTGGCATCTTCTTCTGATTGGCTACAAATTCTTTGAATGTCAGCAGGTTTATCTGTGGTATTGACCTCAAAAAACCCAGATCTCCACATGAAATAAGGCTCCTTTGAGCTACCAAATCAGCAAAAAGCAGCCACCAAATAACAGAAGAATAGGCCCAGATTGTCTTCGTCAGATTAGTAATTGAGATGCTGTGAGGGGTCCTACTGCAGCATGAACAAGTCTTGAAGAAGCTGGAAAGAGCCCAGCTTGCCATAATACTGCTGTGCCTCCATGACAGCACCTGAGTACCTCATGTCTTTCATTTTCCTTTCATTTTCATTGGGATGGGGTAGGGGCAATATCCTTTTTTCCGATTGGAAACTGCTACACCAAAGGACCAAATAGCTTCATATGAAACATCCACAGGTGAAGCAGAGAGCTGAGTTGAGGTGTTGGGTTTGTCCCCATCCACTAGTGCTGTCTCCTTCCCCAAAAAACACCCCAGCAGGAGCCAGGCAGGCGTCAGACACATATGATGTAAGCATCTCCACTTGCAAAGAGATTATGCAAGCACCCACAGTTTCTCAAGTCAGTGAAAGGCTACTTGGCAAAATATTTGCATTCTTGAATTGCAAACACAGTCCTGCACAGTATCCTTTCACAGGAGTGGGGCTTTCATGATGACATCTCCATGTATGCCTGATAAAGTGCATAAGCTGGATCTCTTTTGACATTGGAACCAGCGCTGAAATGAGACAAGTATCTGGCTCTCTGAGTACTACTGGTTCAGTTAATCTGGCTGTAGACACAAGAAGTCAGTCTACGTATTTAAAGAGAGCAGGTTATCTTTGAAGCTAGAAAGAGCTATAAGTCTCTCTTGTTTATTTTTTTCCTAACAGAAGATAAATCCAGACAATGTAACCTTATCCTTTAAAATTTCCATATCCTTTTTTTTTTTGTTTTTTCTGCTCGAAGTTAACAGTCACACTTGTCATTCTCACTGGTATCTTCTCCCAGGCAATATTCTGTTTGCAGTGCTAGCAGCACACACCCCAGCTCAGTCCAGCTGCAATACATGCAATGACAGGCTGTTCTTCTCTTTGCATGGCTTTCCCCTCTCTGGCCCCTTTTTGCTACTCCTGTGGCATGAAGGGGTGGGAGTGGAGCATGGCTGCCCCATTAATGACTCCTGGGGGACAGTGAAGTCCCTCAGCAGCTGAGGACTGCATATGTGCCATAGGCTGAGATGTGGGGCATCTCACTCCTCCTCCTTGTGGGCCAAGGCAGGAAGGAGGGTTCTGTACTCATTGGGCAGCTGAGTTTGCCGGGGCTCTGCTGACATGTGACCCCATTGCATCTCCATCCACCTCCACATCTCTGTACAGATGAAGCAGCTCACAGTGCCCATCCAGTCATGCAGCACATGTGTCAGGACTGGCCCTTAGCTTAACACCAGTCCAGTTCTTCTTGAGTCTGGATATTTGTACTTTATTGTTGGTCTCCAGTCTTGCTTTCCTGCTCAAGTTATTGCAGCAACAGCAAGTCTCCTTCCTCTCTCATGCCTCATTTATTTGATTATTAGCTAGTAGATTACTGAAAGGGAAATAACAATATATTCAAGCTTTAAATAAAAAGTTCACTCCTTGACCGTAAAGGAGCTGTATCACATGCATAGCTATGCCAACCAAAGAGCTGCCAAACTCCGAAGGTTGCTATTCTTCTTCATCTTATTTCTAACTGTATTACTATTGATTAATCAATAGAGTGAAGTAGCCCAGACAATCCTTAAACGGAACATGGCCTCATCATGCTAGGCCCTGTACAAAGTGCTCTCCTTCACTGAATCACCTCAAAGCAGAGGCATGGATGAGTGCTTTACAAAGCTGGATTTTTCTGGGGTTTTCCTACTACTTTTTGTTTTATAAGGGAACAGTCAAACAAAAGATAGAGTTTTTAAAATTGTCACATGGCCACTAAAACTAAAATAAGTGTAAAGACCTATTTTTCACAAAGTTCCAGGCTTATCAAATTCTAACATAGGTAAGACACTGCAAGTTTCAGCATCTCTTATTCTCTATCTTTAACCACATCATAGTTTATTGCCATATGATAAAATACACATGGAAGAGATGTAGATTCAACAGTGCCAAAGCGATCTAGGAGAATAAGCCCCATTCAATGTCAATGGGAGCTCAGAACTTCTTCAGTGTTTTTAAATCTTGGCTAGATGGAGAGAGGTGATTCTGCCCCTCTGCTCTGGTGAGATGTCACCTAGACTACAACATCCAGCTCTGGAATCCTCAACACAAGGACCTGATGGAGTGGGTCCAGAGGAGGGCCACAAAAATTATCAGAGGGCTGGAATACCTCTCCTAAGAAGACAGGCTGAGAGAGCTAGGTTTGTTCAGCCTGGAGATGAGAAGGCTCCAAGGAGACCTTATAGTGACCTAACAGTACCTGAAGGTGGTCTACAAGAAAGCTGGGGAGGGACTGTTTACAAGGGCTTGTAACGACAGGATGAGGGTCAATGGGTTTAAACTAGGGAAGGGTAGATCTAGGTTAGACATTAGGAAGTAGTTCTTTACTATGAAGGTGCTGGAACACTGGAACAGGTTGCCCAGAGAGCTGGTGGAGGTTGCACCCCTGGAGAAGTTCAAAGCTAGGCTTGATGGAGCTCTAGGCAACCTGATCTAGTTAGAGATGTCCCTGATGACTGCAGGGGTGTTGGACTAGATGGCCTTGGAAGGTCACTTCCAACCCAAACCATTCTATGATTCTAAATCTGCACCTACCTGACTAAATGTTATTTGTAAACCTTAATGTCGCACTCTACACTTCAGAAATGTAATTACAACAAAATGAGAAAATAATTCCTCCTTCTCACTACATGCTATCTGTCTTGCAACCTATCATGTACACATACAGTACATGTCAAACATCATTGCAGGGTTGGTGGTGTCAGATACCTCACCATATATACCAACACCCAAGTCAGGCTTCTGAGACCTATGCAGGTTTCCAGCTTCTTCAGAGATGCTGTAAATAAATAAGCAAAGAGGTTACCCACCTCCTCACAGGAAGCACCCTTTTTGGTATTTGCTGATAAAAAAACCTTCTAGTCCTAATAAGCTATTGAAGTTTATGTTTGCACTATAATAATAACTAAAATTTCACCAATGGGAGTCTGGGTCTGTATGAACAAATCCTTGCTTGACAATTAATGTAGTAGTGAGGTTTGCTCCTAGAAACAATTAAGATATAATTGGATGAGCTGATCTAGAAAGCATATGATTTATTTATAAGGGGGTGGAGAGGGATGAAGCAGCTACTTTCAACATGACACAAATTAGGGTACAAGAATAGGCTACATTATTGCACTCTAATTAATTGAACAGTTTAATGCCTAATTTTAATTTAATTTTTACCATAGGGAGAAAATCACCTAATCATATGATTTCACAACCTCATTTCCACCTCCACAACTCCTTGTGTGGCCAGATGATGCCACTCTTAAATTGATAACAAAGCAACATTTTGTTTGTTGCTTGTAACACTGCTACCACTACATCCCCTCTCCTTGTGGCTTAATTTTTATGGGTCAGCTTCTTCTACCACTGAGATAAATTGAGAGAAAGGTAGAGCTCATCATGTGATGACAGGAGTATGGTTTGGCAGCACACAAGAGAGCTGGAGGTGTATGGTACAATGATAACTTTGGTCCACACCACTGCTGTGGATCAAATCAGTTGAAGCCTGATGGCCTCCACCCCAGTTGTTATGAACTGGTTTGTTCAACAGTGTATAGGACTAGAACCTACTGGAGGAGGCAAGCTGCATTCACACTGCACTGATTTTGGCTGACTGGTTTCTCCTGGTACCTGACTTAGTATCAGGAGAACAATCAGAGGTGTGAATAGTGTGTTTTGCCATTGGGCATTTCAGCTACTGCTTACTGAATCTGAGGCAGCTTTCCCATTGAAAGTGACACATGCTCTTTCAGTCCTTCATAGACCCTTAAGAAAACTTTGGATTACAGCAAACAAAACATTAGATAGAGACTATTTGTCCTCACATATTTTCTACCTTGTCTGCCAGCTGCACTGGGTATGATAGAAGGAGGTTGTAGACATAGAAACAGAGAATGGTTTGGAACCTTACAGCTCATGAAGAGTTATGAAGAGTTACCTGTGCTGTCACCAAACACTTTTCCCAAGCAACAACATCAGTTACAGCTTCAGTGCAGTTTTCCAGCCTGGGTTGTTTTAAGGAACAGAAATCTTAGAATCATAGAATGTTTTAGGCTGGAAGGGACCTCTAGAGGTCATCTGGTCCGACCTCCCTACACAAGCAGGGACATCTCTACCTAGGTCAGGTAGAGACCCTGCCTACATGCTTTCCAAGGATGGCTATTTGCAGGTGGAATGGAGACAAATTCCAGCATACATCAAAAATGGGACTCTTGAAACACATCTGGATGTCTGCAAGATAAACTTAATCGACTTAGTAGCCCATTGTCAATCAGGGCTTAATTACTATTGTATAAGGGAAAAAAAAATTCTGTAGTGAAATATATACTTCAGAGCTGAACCAACAATACAATTTCAGACTGGCAAGGTAAACTGGATCATCTACATCTCAGTGCATTCTGTTAAAAAAGTGCTATAAAACATGGTATCACTGCTTAAAGAAGTTCTAAACTTCAGCAAACTAGTTCAAATCATGAAAAAAATTAGAGGTTTCTTATGTAACAGCTAAAAGACTCAGTTTTAAGTAGGTATCTTAGGCCATATCTTTGTCTAGTAGAACATGCAGACACATCCATTATCACTTTTTCTCTTTATACACAAGCCCTTCCACCTCTGGCTGTTGCAATAAGAATGGATTCAAGAATCAAAGGAATTCATAGGAGCAGTGGGGAATATAAAGCCCTGTATTATGCATATGAAATACTCATGGAAACAAATAGTCTTGGGCAGTGGATCACTGTCAAGTAGTAAATGAAGTTAAGGAATTACACTTTTCAAGTTTCATTCCTTTTCAATCAGTCACTGTACTCCAGTAGTCTGTGAAAGTCACATTCCTTGTGACATCTTGCTTGATGAGGAAGAGATTCATAATGTCTTTATCAAGTTTGGTGAGACCACAAGTTCGTGTGAAACTTCAGCTGTAAACCAGGTCTGCATCTAAATTCTGCATCCTTTCCTTACACAACTCTCTGTTCCTATGATGTATTGAAATTGGCGTTTTCCTGAATGAGACAAAACTGGGGCATATTTGTGTGTTTATTTTTAGGGAGAAGTTATTCAGTGAAGCAGACATTACCTTAGCATAATAAAAAGTCAATTTGCAACAATATTGAGATAAAGATTGTGTTCAACATTATACTATTCAATATTTTTATTAATTTGAGGGCTTGAAAGTATGTTCATGAGTTTGTAGACGGTTAGAAAGCTTGTGCAAAAAAGTTTTAAAAAGTAACTTAATTGCCTTAGAAAGTAATAAAGAAAATCAGGCAGGAAAAATCAACAGTACAAATAACATAATAATAACTAGGGGTTATAGCTTATCACAAACTAAATGTAAGTCAAGAGTGTTACAGACAATGTATGCCTGGATACGGGAATACATCTGTTATATCTGAGACATCTGAAGTCATCCCTCCACTTCTTCACACTGGTAAGGCTTTTCATGTATTTACTCATTTGGGCATTTTGGGGCATCAGATGTCAAGAAAAATGTGAATCTGTTGCAGTAAATTTAAAGGAGAGCAACAGTGTGATTGAAAGGCTGGAAATCATGATCTGCAAAGACAGACGGAAAGCATTGGTGGTGGTTCAGCTTGGAGGAGAGCAAAGGGAAGTATAAAAGCAGTCCTCAGCTATGTCCCAGGCTTCTTTGAGGGAGAATGGAATAACTTGTTTTCCATTTCCATTGCAGATGAGGCAAAAAATTATCCTGTGAATTGCAGGAAAAGGTTTTTAGTTCTGTCTTCAGGAAACAAACATTCAAACAGCAGGAATAGCTGAGCCCTAGAGTATATGTATCACACCTTCACCTCTGGAGACATCAAAGAAGAGATTAGACAAACATCCATCTTGAATAACTTGGGCAAGTTTTAACCAGCCTTGAGGCACAACAATGACTCCATACCTCTTCCAGGCCTGTATTCTGTGGTTTCCTGTTTACAAATTGACTTTTTTAATAAATTGCCTTCATTAGAAGACTATTTAACTCTTCCCTGTATGAATGGTTTACTGATGTTCGGATTCACTTCCTCTGTTTTTCTCGGGCTCATTTGGTGATTTCACATTTCAGACAACCTGAGAGCAGACTTTTCTAGCCATCTGATCACTGTAAGCTTGTCCTTTGTTTGGAGACTAACACAGCTGAAGATGATGACCTCAGAGGAGGAAACATGCTCAAGATATGCAAGGTGGAGGTATCCCAAAGTCCCCAAGGTAAACCACACCATGGCATTATTTAATGAGGTGCTCAATGTCAGGTTAACCCACAGCAAAACCCAAAGTGAGGGAAGAGATCTGTTGTAAAGAATCTGAGCTGGCCAGTCTGATCTCTGTTGGAACAAGCTGTGTGCTCAGCCATGGGCTACTACAGCTCTGATGGTAGGAGGCATCTCCTCAAGATGTGGCTGGTCAGGTGCTCAAGCCCCAACTATCCTGATGTTATCTCCCCAACTCTATGTACTCATGAGGAGCTTGAAAACCCTGGGGCAGCCACATTTGGAAAAATCACACTCCTCTTGACCCTTTGGTGCTGGAGGTCTACATGGAGGAAGAGCTCTAAATGTCACTTATATATGATAGAAGTTAATTTCCAGTTAACGAGCCTTTATTGCCCTCCCTAAATACCCTCACACAATTAAAATTCTACTCCCAGTTCCTGTGACTCTAGTAACTGGGAGTGCCCAACTCGGAAATTACAATCTTGCTGGCCAGATACAGGGAAATCAGTGTGAAATCAACAGTTTGAACCCCTGTGGATTGTGTTGCTGCAATAGATCATTTCCTCTGTGCTGGGTGTTCAGATGCAAGATTACACACGATAATTTAGATAAGAAGGAATTTTGCAGCAGGGCTGTATGATAGGAGGATTGAGAAAACAGTGCTGAGGGGACAGAACAGAGTCAGAAGAAGAAAGGGGTAGGAGGAATTTCCTGTTGAACACACACACAGAAAAAAAAAAATTAGCAGGCAGAAACTCACAAAACATATGGCTCGCCGCAAAGCTGATATTCACTTTTATGATTCCTTAAGTGACAGGGTGGAGGAGTGCATACATTGTATGGATGGATGGCAAACCATCACCCTATCCAAAGACATTTCTATTTACAGAAAGACACCTATCCACATCAGTAGCCGTGGTGGTTTTAAGGGCTTGATCAAATTGATGGCAATGGTTGGATGGGAAAACTTCTGTTCCATCCATCAGTCTGGGTGGATAACATCCTTAGCTGTTGTCCAAAAGCAGCACAGCTTGTGATCATCTGTACAGATACTCTTCCCCAACACAAAGCTTTACTGCCTGCCAGCAAAGTCTCTCACTCTAATTTTGGACTAGAGATAGGAGAAACATTCCCAACAGTGTTGCTGCGGCACTTCTATTAAAATGAGTGTTATCAAGGGAAGGGGGAGGAGGAATAAACCAGCTTTTTTCTTTCTCCTTTATCTTTTTGTCTCACAGCCTGAAAAGTTGTAGCTAGAGTATGTTTGGGGCTTTTCTTTAAGATAAATATAAGTGAGAGGGGGAGGAGGGATGGAATCAAAAACACTAGTCCAAAAAGCAGAGCAAACTTTCTGCTTTGGGATTTTCTTCAGAAAAAAAAAGAAAAAAGAAATTGTAGGAAACTACCATTTTCAGTTCAGCAAAGCATCCAACCCCTTTGTTTCTCTCAAAATACAGCATTTCTCATGGTCAATGGCTATCATGTTTAAAGCAATTTGATAAATATAGCAACTATCAAGAACTATCCTGAAAGTGTTATTTCATCTTAAGAATTTCAAATCTTTGGAGTTCTTCTTACGCCGCATTTGATGCTATCACTCTTACTTCATTTCTCTGGCAATAGCACCTAGCAACCTCAATCATTTTGGCAATGTTATGCAAACATTAACACTGGTCCATTAACACTGTTCTGCATGTCAGCCACTGAGCTCTTCTTTTATTGTTGGGACTTATTTGCATAGCTGCTTCATCTTACTATGCTACTTGCCTTTCAGACACCCTTGTCTCAGCCAGGTCTCTCAAAGAGCTTCTCTAAGTATAAGCAAGCCAAGACTTGATTGACTCTCTCCTCAAACTGTCATGCTCCATGAAACAGTTTTTTTCTTGCCTTTGGGCTGCCCCTTTTCAAAATTGGGTGCACCAATATAGATAGATAGATCAGAAGAGCTTAAAGCTTTCTAAGTGCTTGCTGGGCAGTATGTCATTTATATTCCCATCACTTTTAGAAACCTTTCTCAGGGCTTTACTTGCTTTTCAACTGCTGCCAAACATTGTCCAGATGGTCTTAATGTCACATCACTGTGGGTCTTTTCTAGTCTGTGCTCTTTTTTGGCCTTCCTTCTAAGCTAATGTCTTTAGGACTATTTTTGGCCCTTTACTTCATTTCCTCTCCCTACTGTACATCAAGCTGGGTGAGTCACACTCATCTGACCAGGAAACCTCATTTATTACCTCAACTGTTTTGGATTGAAAGGAGAAGAGCAGTACTCTCCAGAGGACATTGCACTACCCCAGAGTAGCTCACCAAGGGTTTAGGTACTTAACACCAACTAGTTACTCTACACAAACACAAGGCTTCCCTGGGTGTGTAATAGCACTGACTGCGCCTCCAGGAATGTGCCTTGGAGAGGGAGCATCTAGCCAGGACCCTGTGGTTATCAGATGCTGCTGTATTTTTTAACAGTACCAGAAGATCCAGTTCTCACCTACACACACATTCAAAAAGTACCCATGCATGCCAACAGAAGACAGTATACAAGTGTCCAAGTGTGGACATTCAGCTGAGATTGCTCCACATGCAGAGTAGGCAAAGAAAGATGCACTCATGGATCTTAAATTCGGACAAATAGATACTTTAACATTTTCCTTGCCAACATGATCATTAGAAACCCTCATTTCCCTCTTTCTTAGTTTCTCTCCTGTATTACAAGGAACTACCCACTTTAACTCCATTATAACGATCCCTTTTCCAATCCTTTGATCCCATTCACATTCTCAGGCAAGAAAACTTCTATATTTCCTATGACTTGCTTCAAAATTCTGAGATACCTTTTTTTCAAAGCCTGTTGCTTTCATCATTGTCCTTAGTTTTGATGCTGCCCTTTCTGCCCGGTTTTAAAACCAAATCCTATCTAAATATCACATTCCTCTGGAACAGGCAGCTCATTCTCTGGGATGCTACCCAAACCAAATGGATTCTTTGGTGCTGCTGGTCTCACTGTTAGCAGCAGGTGTGAAGTAGCACTTGGTATCAGGAGGAATGGATTCCTGGTGTGAAGAGTTGTGTATATTGTCACTTGGGAATACTGGATTGTTGATCATGTAGTAGTGTCAATGACTATCAGCAAACATGAAGGCAAAGAAGTTATTTAAGCTCCAAGGAACAGCTACTTCCACTCTTCAGAGGTGACATAGAGGAGACTTGTGGGTTTAGGAAACAAGGCTGTGTATGGTGGCAACCTAAGGTTGTAGACCCATTTGCAACCATTAGTTTAACAACCCTGATTCATTAAGGGAGTAAGAAAGTTTTCTAATTAGAAAAAAAAAAAAAA
>VYZX01023285.1:0-10424 GCA_013401335.1 Brachypteracias leptosomus | reverse complement strand
GTAGATCAGGTTGGTAATGGCTTTGTCCAGTCAAGTTTTTAAAATCTCAACAAATGTAGAAGCCACGTTTCTGGGAAACCTGACACAGTGACTGGCCATATTTATCATCAGAAAAAGGTTTTATTTTTATTGTGTTGGAATTTCCAGATTTCCAATTCCTGTCTCTTGTCTTTTGTTCCAATATTGTGTGAAAGAGACTGATTCTGTCTTCTCTGTGACCTCCCAGTATCTAGTCAGACAGCAGNGTTACATAATTGTTCACATATCCAGTCCTTATCAATCTGGCTGAAAGGATGCTGTGGGACATCATACCAAAGACCTGGCTAAAGAGAACATACCCTACTCACCACTCTTCTGTTGACCAGCCAGTCATCTCATCGTAAGGCAATCATGTTGGTTAGACATGATCTGTTCTTGGCAAATCCATGCTGGCTGTTCCCTATCACATTCTTAACTTTTACATGCTTGGAAGTGGCTTCCAGGAGGATTTGTTTTATAAACTTCCAGAGGACTGAAGTTTGACTAGGTGGCCTGTAGACCCTTGATTTCTCTTTCTTGTTCTCTTATCAGATGGGTACAACATTTGTCTTTTTCCAGTCTGTACTGGAGTGAAAATATCATGAAATAGCCTGAGAACACATCATATGGATTATTTCTGGATGAAACCAGAAGTTGTGTTTCAAGAGTACACCTAATGTACTGAAGCTACTAATAGGTCCTCAGTTCACAGGACCACAATGGAGCTAATTCAGATTAAAAACTCCAAAATTCACAGTGTTGCATCTCCATCAGATAATCCCTGAACAGCTTGTGACTCATTATTTGCTGATATTAATCTGATTAACCTGATTTATCTTGTGTTTCAAAATAAATTTTAGTCAAGAAATTCTGAGTGAAATATAACAAACAGCTTTTGTGATAAAAGAAAAAAGCATCTAATATGCTATATGTAGGCAAGTGCATTTATTAATAAAGTTACAGTTGTGTGGGTTAGAAACATATAACCTCAAGGAAAGGGTCCATTTTGAGAGGAGGATCAAGTGTTTTTATTGTACCGTACAAGATCAGTGTAATTTCATTGTAACTGTAATTTTATTTTTTTTAAATTTAAATTGTTGTTGTTAATACCACCAATTCTTCTTATTTCAGCACTTAATTTTTTGAATTCATGACAACAGGGGCTATTTTTCCTCACAATCATTCTTTAAGAAAATTAAATTTTTGTTGTTCTTTATTTATTGGTAACAAGATTTTTGCTATTTATTTCTAATCCAGTTTATTTTTATTGATAAATAAGAGAAAAAGCAGACAAAATTTCCAAATATTGAGGCACCCCTGAATGGTTTTGTTGCATTATATGCCTGGATCTGCAAGGGGGCAAGAATTTTCCTGCACTCAATAATAATTTCTTATTTTCTGTTAATAGTCTGAGCTGTGTGAACTCTAATAGAAAACCTCAAATGCTGTCTAATTAAAATGGTTCTAAATTCTCTTTCCATGTTCAGATACCATGTCTGCATACAAAGTGAATAACCCATTTGTTCTTATAGGCTAAATTTTCCACTCTATAGGTTAATCATATAGGGTTGAGTAAATCTCCATCATATACAATAATCTCATAGAACTCAATTTTATTTGGTCCTGTGCCAACCTGTCAAAAAGATTTGTTCTTCTTAATTTTAAAGATATCATCTGTTATCTTTAGAAAAGAATCGTGACAATTTACTATTCACTCAGAGCCAGAGTTATACTAGTTGATTTGCTGTTTCAGGACATAAAACATGAAATCCTGGAGTTTATTAAGGCATGGAAATTCTTTTAGAATTCTTTTCTTGAAATAATTCTTTGAAAATTCTTGAGGATTTAGGCCTTTTTATTCTATAAATATTAGACTTAACCAATTTTCCAAAGCCAACAGGTTTTCTGGACTATCTTTATCTTACAAGGCATATTGATTGCTTAAATTGATTTCAAATTATTTAACTGTATGCAGTACATCCATATTGCCCTAACACAAGTGAGTTTCAATTTAAAGAAAGCCTATTCTTGATGATTTACATGAAAAAACAGTAAGAAAACAAAATAAATACATTTTTAAAGTCTGCATTAATATCTAAACATATGTACATCTGTGCCATTTGAAACATGTTATCTCTCAGGGTGAGAGATAGAGAAGTAAAATTCGGAGTTCAATTGGCTATGATAGGCAGAAAAGATTTCCTTCCATTGGTGTTAAACATGTGAGTGTTTAAATATAGCCTTTATTGCAGAAAATCCCAGTGTTTCTTTCAAATGAATAGGAAATAAGGCTACATGAAAACTGTCCAAAGTGGTTTCAGAAGTTCATATGCTAAATTAGTAGTTACAATGTTCCCTTGGGTCCTGAGTTCACATAACCCAGACCTTCAGGCTCTACCTCCCCATTAAACTGGACCATTTCTAACCTTCAATCATTTTCAGCCTTCCAGGCTGTACAACTGTAAGCACTTTTGTCCTCTACACCTCCCCAGCACACTGGAAAATTCTGAATGCTATTGTAGAACAATATCCAATATTTAATTATTTAATTGATATTTTTGAATGACACTGATTCCAACTCAAAAAACACCTCAGAAAACTTAGATACCGTAAGCTAATAAGCTGGTTTACAGCAATACACTCAAAATGCAGTAGAATTGGAATACTAAAAAAGGCTAAAATTGAAAGTAGAACGTGTACCCACTAGAAATGTATTCAGAACAGCTATCTCTGGAAAACAAACAAACAAAAAGACACACCAGTGATAGTGGGATATCAGAAAACCATTAGAACTAGTTTAACTCAGCTGCAACAAAAGCCATTGATTATGATGTAAACAAAGCAAAGCCAACACTAAGTCTGTTCAGAGTCATGCCATAGTGCCTAAATGTATTGTTACTCTTTAAAATCTTGAGATAGTGAACCTGTATTCCCTTTAAATAAAGATGTTCAACCACACCTGAGTCAAAAGATCTGGCTCATACATACTCTTTAGTTTGAAGGGTCTCTGTCTGGAAACACTAGCAAATTAGATAGAAAAAATGTAAGATTTTTAGCTCTCCTTTCAGTAAACAGAACATGTAATTTTAGCAGCATAATTATAGAGAAGCTAAACAGGTGTCGTGGTACCAGGCCAGGTCATCTGAAATATCTTTAAATACTAACCAAGGCAAAGCAGAGAGAAGATCAAGGCTTAGCTTTCAAGTTACAATTATAAACACAAAATGAGTTCTTCTTAATTTTGTAGATACCAGGTCTGCATACAGCATTAGCCATTTTCCAGTACATTTCCATTAGTAATGTCTTTGTTGATTAGTTTTTTTCTAAATTAGCATGTTTATCCATTAGCATATCAATATTGCTGCCAACCATCCTCTTAATTTTTAGTTTTCTTGTTGCAACAAAAAAATTGCCAATAAAAGCAAGCTTTACTTGAAGCATTAATTAAATCTAGTACAATTCTTTTTTTCTTTCTTTTTTTAAAAAGATTTTAAAATAATACTGTGTAATATTACTCAGATTATAGATTTGCTTTGCTCAATAACACCACTCACTTGAATAATCAAAAACTTCATGTTTTGGTTTGGCACCAACACAAACAATAGTATTTTGCATAGTTTGAAAATGTTCTAATGAAAGCCTTCCTTAAAAAAGCGAAAGTCAATGGCATCACAGTCAAAATAGTTTTACATCATTTCTGAAGTTCATCCTAACAGGCAATAATAGGTAAAGAAGGGACTGTTATACATAAACACAGCAAAACCTACTCTGATTTCCTTCGCACTGTCTTACAATACTGCTCTCATGTTAACATGCAAAGATGTTTCTGATCAATGTCTTGCATGTGAGAGAAGAGCCAAGCCCAATCCTTCCAAAAGATCCTTTTTGTATTATACATAATTCTTTTCATTGCTTTGACGTATTCAATTATATTAATTTAAAGCCAGTCAGACCAAAGCAGCTAACACTAAGCTTAGCAGAAGTATACAGAGAGCTGGTTTGAACACACAGCAATGCCAGCTTCTACTGGCAGCCCTGATTCAGGACAGATACTCTTGTCTGACATAATTAAATCTTGACAGTAATTATTCTGCTGATTCCTGGTAGACTGTAGTTAAAGATATGCTTATCTACTTTCAAATACACTATCTTATTAAACTAAATGCATGTCAGTAATTACAAAGCTGCACTTTTTAAATTTGGGGTTTTCTAAAAATCTTTTAAAATGAGACGATAAAGCTTTCCCTAAAAGGATCCCCTGCGTTTCAACACCAGGAGAGCTCAGACAGTGCTGGAAACTCCAACACCTGATGAGAGGGAAAGAGAGAAGGCATGTCTGTGTGTGCACAGTGTATGCTGTTGAGAAGTTTTTGTTTTATAACTCAATAGGTCAATTAGTTTCAAAGTTATATGAAAATGTTAATTCTCACTCTTTGTTGCCATCTTCTTCAAATAAGTTCTCCTGAGCCATCTTATTAATATATTTCATATGAAATAGGCATTTCCTATTTTATTTCACTGTGGGAGATGGGGAGACTACAGATAATGGTCATGCTGAATCATTAATATTTCTTTCTATTTCATAAGGCTATCAAACAGAAAATAAGTAAGGAATAAAGTTCAGAACAAACATAGAAGCCAAATACATTCTGAGTTATTTCTGAAAGCCCTAGGTTGGATGAGAAAAATAAGATCAGATCTGCCTCAAATGTCTGAATATTATTATTAAAGATTACCTTTAAACTTTTCCAGTATTCATATCTAAGAATGTAAAATATTTTCACAATACATTTACCATGAGCAAATGTTTAAACAAAAGAACTAGGAATCTTAATGAAGCACCCTCAGGAAAATGTTTAAACTTTGCCCTTAAGTTTACTTTGTTCACTAATAGGCTTCTATTTCTAATACTGAGTAGGAAGGATAGGTTCAATGTGTTAATAAGAAAAAAGTAATAATATTTAATTAATTCTGGCTGAACACACATGGTTTAATATACTTGGCAATATCATTCTATCACATGATATGATAATTTAATGGAACTTTTTTATTTAAATTGCTGGCAAGTTTATGAAATTATAAAGCAAATAGGCCATGCACTTGGGTGTAATTGACTGTATAAATGTGTTTTATACTATACTGTTGGCAAATTAGCCAATCCCTGTCACAGAATCAATTATTATCTAGCTGTATTCTGCAAACACAATAGGAGAAACACAGCATTTATAGAAAAAAACACTACAATTGTTAATCTTACATTGTGCATCTTAAAGTCAGGCAATAAACATTTGTATGCTGTATAATATCTTACAAAAACACTGCTGTCAAATGAGTGCACATTTAAAGATTCCTTGGTTTTGAAGGAATTCCCTAACCGGAGGTGGTGTTTTTGTTATTTGTCTTTTCCTCTTCAGATCTGTAAAGTGAGTAATACATGTCAGTGACTCAAAAGATACAAGGCTTGACTGCATGACTGAAATTTCCCAAGCTACTTAAGGGGCTTGGACACTCATCTTCTCTTGCTGCTGCATCCACTCTAACCCCCACCGAAGGAAAACTTTGACAATCTGAGTACTGTAGCAAGAATTACAAGATGTACTCTCCATGTTGTTAATGCATGCTGTTGTTAAAGAGATCAGTGGGGGATTCTGAATGAACTGGGCATTTGAAATATTCCTTTCTAGTTCTCATAATAATAGGACTGAAGTTATATATCTCTTTTATATGACTCCTTACAAGTAGACCATGTCTAAATTATAAGCAGTGTTTAACACAACTTCTTGATGGTATAAAAATAGAAACTAAGATGAACCCGCCATGTGAAGGAAGTCAAAAACTGCTGTTCTTGAAAACTATATCAAAACCATAGTGGTTCTAAGCAGGCAAGAGTCAAGAAGTCTGGACTGACATGTCACCAGCATTGCTCCCTCTTTCTATATGCCTTCTTTGCCTCTGTCTATACTCCTGGAGGCTGTCCTGAGGAGCCCCAGACCCCTGAGGCCCCAGAGGAAGTCAGGACAAAGGAGGAGTTTGCCTTGGTTGACGAGGACTGGGTTAGGGACCAATTAAGTGATCTGGATGTACATAAATCCATGGGTCCTGATGGGATGCACTTGCGAGTGCTAAGGGAGACGGTGGAAGTCATTGCTAGGCCACTCTCCATCATCTTTGGCAAGTCGTGGGGAACAGGAGAGGTGCCTGGGGATTGGAGGAAAGCAAATGTCACTCCAGTCTTCAAAAAGGGCAAGAAGGAGGACCCAGGTAACTATAGGCTGGTCAGCCTCACCTCCATCCCTGGAAAGGGGATGGAACAACTTGTCCTTGGCACTGTCTCTAGGCATATCAAGGATAAGAGGGTCTTTAGGGACAATTNTGGTGAGACCACATCTGGAATATTGTGTCCAGTTCTGGGCCCCTCAGTTCAAGAAGGACAGGGAGCTGCTTGAGAGAGTCCAGCGCAGAGCCACAAAGATGATTAAGGGAGTGGAGCATCTCCCTTATGAGGAAAGGCTGAGGGAGCTGAGTCTCTTTAGCTTGGAGAAAAGGAGACTGAGGCATGACCTTATTAATGTTTATAAATGTGTAAAGGGCGAGTGTCAGGAGGATGGAGCCAGGCTCTTCTCAGTGGCATCCACCAATAGGATAAGGGACAAGGGGTGTAAGCTGGAACATAGGAAGTTCCACCTAAATATGAGAAGAAACTTCTTCACAGTGAGGGTGACAGAGCACTGGAACAGGCTGCCCAGGGAGGTTGTGGAGTCTCCTTCTCTGGAGAAATTTAAAACCCGCCTGGATGTGTTCCTGTGCAACCTGGTCTAGGTGATCCTGCTCTGTCAGGGGGATTGGACTAGATGATCTTTTGAGGTCCCTTCCAATCCCTCACATTCTGTGATTCTGTGATTCCAGCCATGCAAGGACTGGGATCAGCAGTTTTATGGACTAGATGAACTATACGAACACAGCTACTGAGCAGCTACAAACAGTTTCACAAGGAAAATGTAACGGTATTTCTGTTCACTGGAAAGAAACTGAGTGCAAACTTGTAGGCAGTTCTACTTATGAATGTTTCCAAGTACCCACGTGTGGGTCTTTATACTATGATCTGCACTGTAGCTACAAAGTGAAGGATGTTCACTGTCATCCAGGTGCACAGAACTGCAGCTCATGAAAACATCCTTCAACTAGCTCATATATCAAAATGGTTCAGGTATTGCAGCAGACTGCACAAGCTCACCAGAACACTACCAGGTTGTTGGCAGCTGAAGCCCACACTGCTATGACTTCAAGACTATAGACGCCCAGGTTGTATGATTTAAGGCTTTCTCAGGGATGCCTGTGCATACTGGTGAACAGATGCATTGCAGATATCCCCAGCACTCTTAATGACATGCAGAAAGCAAGTTGTTTAGAGCTTTGAAAGGCTCTGCAATTCTTTAATGTATCTTTACAGCACTTATGTGGGAAAATACCATCATCCAGCTGAGAGTCATCAGAAATATTCTGTTGTTCTAGGGCTCCAAACTCACCACTCTCAGTCTCAGCTCCATTATTTACCTAGACATTATTCTTTCCATAGAACCAAATTACTGATACCAGTTTGAAAACAAATCTGCCAAAAGGGAAGGTATCAAACATGTGCTTCTGTCTTAGAATCAGCCCCACTGAGGATGCTCATGAATATATCGTACATATTTTTTATGAAAGCGAACCATGATTGAGCTAGTAGTCTTCTTAGAATAGTACTGTTTCCTGTAGTTTGTAAACAAAGTGCTCATCAACAAGTGCCCATTCCTGCATTCCTCATATTAAAGGTTTAGATCAGTAATTTCCCAACTTTGAGTGCTCTTGTGTGTGATGTTCCCATTCAAACTGTGCTGGGTTCTAAGTTTCAGGCTGTGATCTGAACTCAGATTTGAAGTTTGGTACAGTGTTTTGTTCTGGATCTACTCTCCCATAAATGTTAGTTACAAGTCTGAGTAGAAATTCTCTCCATTACTTCTGAAACAACAACTCTGAAAAGAGTAGGTTTTGTTTTACCGAAAAAAAAATTAGCAAAAATTGATGAGACAAATGAAGCAGCAAGGGGAAAAACAGTGTAAGTTTTCTGTCAAAATCAGACTTTGCCAAATTTGTCCTCAGTCTTGTTCTACTTCCTTATCCTGTTTAGTTTCCTCTGATTACTCACTGTAAAAAATTATCATCTCTATTTTATTCAACTTTAGTCCTCTTCCTTGTTGATGAGGTAATTTTGAACTCTCATGTCTGAAAATACGACTCTAATTATATGTAAAGGAAGAAATATATCAGGTTTGGGGAACAGAAGCTATTAGTTATACTAAATGTACAAACCAAAGATTTAGGAAGAGCCTCATCAGTCATGATTACTGAAATGCAAACCTTTGGATGTGCGATTCATTGTATACTAGGAATCTTGGGGATAATGGCAGCACCCTGGACTGTAATTTTTAAATTACTGTATGGTTGGGACATCTTACAGAATAACTTAAAACAGGGTTAAAGAAACACACTGTGAGTGTCTCATCAGGAAATATAAACGAGTGAGATGCATGTAAATGTGACATCTATATTTCAGATTTTTCTTGTGGGACACAGAAATATGATTTAACAAATGAGTGAATTAAAACCATCCGATTTTCCAATGTCACAGTGTATCTTAAACCAGTTTAAAAAACTCAAACAAATATACCCCCCTCAAAAAAAACCCAACCAACCAAACCATGAAATGATCACTCTTTCATTGGGAAGAAAACAGTGACTAAATTAACATAAAGACCTAGTAGCAGCTACAGACCTTGACAAGAAATCTTCTGAAGAAAAGAAATGAAATGCAAAGAGAAGATCAGCAGCCTCTTCAGAGCATGTTGTGAACTGTTTTATAATGACATCATAAGGCTGCCTTGTTAGCCAAGTGCTAGCCAGTACTTGGGGTTGTGTCAATTTGTGTCCTCTAGGAGGAGAAACTGGTAAGCCAGGTGTATTCATTAGAGAAGTCTTCCTTATTTCTAAAAAACATAGTTACAAAATCCTGTTTCTTTGAGTGCACTCAGAAAAAAACCAAACATGATAGACTATATCCTTGTTAACCACATATAAGTCTGCTTCTCCAGCAACTTCTATGCTCCAGAAGCTCTCTGCGCTCCATCCCAAGACCATTCAGATAATTCGGAGATGGAAAGATTCACATACATGCAGCTACTCTCTGTAATATTTCATTTAATACATTGTACAGCGTAATTGGAAAAGCAATGAGACACTATCATTGATTCATTATTTCCATTATTTATTAACTGCATTACCCCAGACACAGTCCTAAGCAAGGACTTTGATCATCATCATTTCCATAGAACTATACTGCTTGTCTATAGGAAAATGTTTTTCTCTTGAAAAGGATGAAATTCAGGATACAACATGCAATGATAATCCAGAAGGAAGACTGCAAGATTGTTCAAGCAAAGAATTGGGATCTTACACTTCATAAAATATTTTTATAATTCTTGGTTTCATGTACATGATGGAAATAATTTTCAGCAGGAAGATGGCAAAAATTAAAAATACTTAGGGAATATAGGTAAATTTGGAGTGCATTTTCTCAATAGGGTGAATATTTGAAATATTACTACCAGGAATGAAACACTCTTTTGTAGAAGTGTTTCTATTAGATACTGAGATACAAAAAGTTGTTTTCCATTGAAAGCTGTGAAAGAAAAAGAACATAATACAATGTGGACACGCTATACATGTAAATGTTCAAGTTCAAATAGTTCATGTTGTGTTTATGATAACGCAACCATCTATGAAAATATGATCTACTTTTTCTTACCTTTGAACGAGTGTGAGAGTTATAAATAAAATGCTGTTCAAGGAGGTGTATAAATAAATTGATATAATTAGGTGTCATAATTAAGGTGCCCATTGCTGTTCCAGACACATTTACATAATTGTCAGTGTTAAAATGAAAATAATTGTTTGTCAGGATTGCTTCTGTTAAGGCTGATAGCTCCTTACTTTGTATAGTTTACTCTAAGTATTTGTTTAGAAAATATTCTAAACTGTGAGCATAAAATGACTACACACAAGTCATATTCTTCATGAGCGAACCAGTGAACAGAATTTACCACCTTGGAATTCAAACAAAATGTCTTGCTTGGTATCATGTAAAATCTCTTTTTCATAGTGGCCCAACTCTGTATGCTTTCAATGTCCTATATGAGATTTGTGCATTATATGCAAGTAATTGCTTTACAAACCAGAAAGGATAAAAAGTTCCTGTTTTATAAGAAATTATAATTAAAGAAAAAGCCCTTTAAATTGGTTCATTGGGGTTTTTTTTCATAATTTGCTTCTATGAGTTGAATTACTTGTGATACCCATTGTAGTGGGTCTGT
>VYZX01023283.1:9119-25315 GCA_013401335.1 Brachypteracias leptosomus | reverse complement strand
GCCACCCTTAGGCTCAACTCTAGAGGACGTTACATTCAGAGTCCTTTCTAGTGACTCCAGTTTCACCCCCATCCCCCTTCATACCTAGTTTAAAGCTCTGTCAATGAACCTGTCAACTCCCAACCTAAAACCCTTTTCCCCCTGTGGGATAAGCTATTAGTTACAACAAAAGCATAAAACCAAAGTCTGAGAAGAATCTAGACTTCAGGTGCCATCTCAGTCACTTCAAGAAATTACAGAACTTGCCATGACAAAACACTGGTATGACATGACAGCTTCCGCTGTATCTGAACCCCAGTCAGGTTTCAAGGTTGAAGCCATATTTGTGTTTTCATAGTTTTTCTTCATAATTTGTAAGGTTATATCTATGAATATTATCATATCTAATCTGAGAATTTCTAGTAGGTTAAAAGGCAATCTATCATCATTTTTAAAATGTGATGTTAACAGCTTTATAGTTAAATTAGGCCATGAAAAATGGCTAAAGGTTGCCTATGAAAAAGCTCTTTTTTATGACAAAGATAATTGAACCCATACAGAGGAAAGTATAAGCTGAAAATGATTTAGAAAATCTATCATGAAAGTGTGTCATTATATTAATTTAGAAAGAAAATAACTTTTTTTTATTTACCTATCTCTAATGAATTCATCTTTTTCTATACAGACAGGCTAAGAGAATGTCAAAATGTTAATGATGAACATGTCAAAAGTTAGACTTTAACCTTGTCACATTCTGTGTAAGGCTGAACCGTTAAAAAGAGTATTTCTGACGTGCTTATAATGCAACATGAGATGAATCTTTGTAAGCTTTTTTTTCTCTTTTTACAAAGACTAGAGAAAGATGTTTGAGAAAAAATTGTTAGCAATTTGCTAGCTTTTTTTTTTTTCTCATATCAGAGTGTTCTAAGAGCATAGAAAATGTCACTTCAACTCACATAAAAAATGACTTAAATTATTCTCAAAACGTGCTTCTTTATCACCACAGGATAATGAAGATGACAGAACAGACTTATGAAGAAGGGCATTTCAAGACTTCTTAATGTTTTTTTACTTCTGAATATTAGTTGCAGTGCACATTGACTCAAAATTTTTCCATTTTATCAGTGTTTGTCAAGTAATTTAGTCAATGGTATTAATTGCCTCAGTTATTAAAGCAATGAGTGTACCTCTAGAATGAACAATAATGAGGCAGAACATCCATAGTACTAGATGATAACTAAGCTATGTCAGACCCTGAAACATGTAACTTCTTTTTAGAATGAGTGTTCAAATATTTAACTGTTCCCTTACACATTTTTCATAATGTAACTACATTTTCTTAGTGGCCAAAGATAAAAAAAGTGCTGACTCAGTCAGGAAATAAATTATTCTCCTAAAAATGTAGTTGAAAGATCTTCTCTTTGGACCAGTTTGGTAAAAGAAGAAAGACATCTGTCTGGACATATTTAAATTTGAACTTGTATATCTCTGTTCTGAGTTCAGCTAGGATAGGGTTAATTTTCACCAGGGGTTGACTAAATGACCTTTAGTGGTCCATTCCAACACAAACCATTCTATGTTTCTATAATTCTATATTCCTTTACATTTCATTATAATCAAATCACAGCCGAGGAGCTTTTATAATGCACTTAGTCAAAGTTCATGGCTGTTATGCCTCTGCCCCCTTCTTCCCCCATTTGCTAAATAGAACAGATCAAAAAATATCTGTTCAGAAAATGACAGGAAAATAAAATGTTTTTCTACCTATGCAGTGCAAAGGAATAACTGTGATGATCCTGTAACATCTTAGCGTTCCTCCACAGAGAGGAAATCAATAGTTTGATCAAACCAGCTCTTAGAATCATAGAATTTTCAGGGTTGCAAGGGACCTTAAAGATCATCTAGTTCNGTCAAGGTCCCTCTGGATGGCAACCCTTCCCTCCAGCATGTCAACCACACCACACAGCTTGGTGTCATCAGCAAACTTGCTGAGGGTGCACTCAATGCCACTGTCCATGTGGCAGACGAAGATGTTAAACAAGACCTGTCCCAGTACTGATCCCTGAGGGACTCCACTTGTCACTGGCCTCCATTTGGACATGGACCCATTGACAGCCACTCTTTGGGTGTGGCCATCAAGCCAGTTCTTTATCCACTGAGTTGTCCATTCATCAAACCTATATTTTACCAGCTTGGAGACCAGGATGTCGTGCAGGACGATGTCAAAGGCTTTGCTCAGGTCCAGGTAAATGACGTCAGTTGCTGTACCCTTGTCTATTAATGTTGAGACCTTCTTATAGAAGGCCACCAGGTTTGTCAGGCATGATTTGCCCTTGGTGAAGCGCTGTTGATTGTGCCCAATCACCTCCTCGTTATTATTTTGCCTCAGCAGTGCCTCCAGGAGGATCTGGTCTATGATCTTACCGGACACAGAGGTGAGACTCACTGGCCTATAGTTTCCCGGCTTCTCCCTCTTTCCCTTCTTGAAAATGGGGGTTATGTTTCCTCTTTTCCAGTCAGTGGGGACCTCAGCCCACTGCAGCAGAGGACAAGTTTCCAAAATATCAGGAAGAAATTTTCACAATGAGAGTGCTGAAACACAGGAACAGGTTGCCCAGAGAGGTGGTAGATGTTCCGTCCCTGGAAACATTCAAGGTCAGGTTAGATGTGCAACCTGGTCAAGTTGAAGATGTCTCTGCTTATTGCAGGGAGGTTGGATTACATAGCCTTTAAAACTCCCTTCTATTCTGTGGTTTTATGAAAACAATTTGGTCTGCAAAAATAGCTTTGCTTAGGAATTGCATCATTTTTTGGTGGGGATGGAGTTGTGTGTACAAGGATACAAAAATAAAAGCATATGTCTTCCATGCACAGTGTGTTTAGATCTAATGTTTGTCACTGAGGTGCCTAATTAAAAATACATTTTTAATCAAGTTAAAGTCCATATAGAAGGAATTCTATATAATGGCACACAAAAATCTGTAAATTCCCCTTATATGAGAATATAAAAAGTATGAACTTGCTTACTTTACAGAAGAAATGGTTCAATGAGAGATTTTAGTCCATTACCTTTTTTCATAGATGATAAAATTTTGCCACAAATGGAGGGTCAGAGGAGTAAAAATATTATCACAAGTATAATTTGGAAGACTTTTGATTTATTTTAATGAAAAAGAACTATGTATTAAGTATAAATGATGTGTTGCACCTAGCACTTTTAGATGACTACCTGTAAAGGAGAGCTAGCTACAGATACTGAATAAGTAAACCATTGCTTTATGAAGCTGAACTGTAAGTCAATACATGCAGTTGGATATATATTTTGAGATCTCTATGTAAATACAAGAAAACACATTTCAAATTAACAAATAAGATGTTTATCAGTATAAGATAATAAACAAAAATATCACTGCTGAAAACAAACATGTACAATTCTGCTGCAACCAGGGAATGACTTGATATACTTTATGTTTCTATGTTTTATTCTGAAGATGCTTTTAGGTACATAAGCTGCGTGTCTTGGAATTTAAATAAACCATACAGACAGAGTGGTTATCATCCCCCATATAGCCAGTGCAGTAAACATCTCTGTGCATTTTGGATATCATGAGTCTCTCTGAAAGGAAATATTTAAGTATATGTACATATATATCCTCATATGAATACTAGACTTATTAGCATACTTACTAGGATGACTCCATATCTAAGTCAGTTTTTAGGATTTTCTCAAACACTTCAGCCATGAAACATGATTATTTAATCTTCTTTAAATCTGGCCATAAGTACAAAAGATCTCACTGGATGACCCAGAATGTTGAAAGAAAAATAGTTACAAATGCTAAGCTTGAAATGTGTCAACATGGGTAAGCTTCTAGTGAGCCCTCAAAATGGCAGTACAGAATAAGTATCCTCCCATGACACATTCACCTTTCCTAGACAAAGGAACTGACTAGCTAAAACTGGTTTCTGAGTCAAGAAAAAGGCAATAGATATAGCTTGTTCATACTAGTATCTAATTACAAATGAGAATAATAATTTTCTGGAGTCCACTGTGTTGACTATAATTGCATTGACTACAACAGGAATGTAGTATCCTGGCCCACATCTAGACACACATAAGTAGGTATCTTAATCTGTGAATTTAATATCAATAATGAAACTGCAATGTCTGAAGAATTATTATGAGAGATTTTAAAATTTATGAGGAGATGCCGAGCAGAAATTATCAAGCTGTGTAAGTACTCAGAAAATGAGGTAGTGGTCGCAGCACTAGAATATGAGCAACTGCTAATTTCTGAATCTGGTATTCCACAAAAATCTGGTGTTCCACAAAAATCTGGAAATCACAGAATGTTAGGGATTAGAAGGGACCTTGAAAGATCATCTTGCTGTACATGTGAGTCCTCCTTGTGTTCCAGCTTTTAACTAAACAAACTGAATGTGGAAGAAATTGTTTAATTTTCCCAGGAAGATAAACTGAGTTCATGTCCAGGACAGTCCCAAGAAACTTATGGATGTAATCACAATATGTAACATTTCAAACAACTTATCTAGAAGCACTGCCTGTTTATCACAACTTAATTAGTGACAGAATAAGTAATAATAATAGCTAATTCATGTTCTATCTAATAAATGCACATATCCTGTGTTATTGTAAAACTAATCCCAAACTTGCTTTTCAGAGGAAGCATTTAGAAATTTTGCCTATGGAGGTCCCTAGAAACTTCCAGATTCTTAAAGGCCTAGTTTCAATATATGTTTTCAAAAGAAAGGTAGCATCCAAAAATGCAAGGTGTTTCTTTTTTCTTTCATTCTTTAATTTCTTTTTTTTTCCTCTCTCTTTTTTCTCTTCTTTATCCACCTGCTCCCCTCCTTCATTATGTGGACAAAATGAGCTAAAATTGAATATTACATTAACTGCCATTAGCAATTTTTCTCAAAGCACTTTTTACTTGAACTCTTTCTATTACATCTGAAAACATTGTAATCACAGTTCTCCCAAGTGCCTTGCTTTTTGTCTTCTCTTACTCAAATTTCATTGTGACAGTCTAGACAGCATTTATTCAAGCTTTTTCTTCTGCTTTTATCTCCTACTGCTCAAAGAGCAGGTTTACCAAAGTTGCCCAGCAACACAAGTGAGAATGTTTCTTCTGGATTTAATTCAGTCTCTCTATTTACTTCAGATTTCTCTTCCCCAATGTTACTAACTCTTTAGATGATCCATTTTATTGTCTGCATTTCAGATTTCAGACCCTTGGGTCTGTTGTTGCAGTTCAAGATCAGTCACAAAGGTTTCTATGCAAACAAACCCTAAAATGAAAATCTTGTTTCTAGCTGGAATGAAATAAGATGAGTTAGAGTAAAAGACTACGGATCTAGGCTATATCAGCAAAGACTATGATGATGTTCAGAGGTAAAAATTTATTCTGCAGAAATGAGGATTGAGTACAAAATGTCCTGTAAGTCATGTGTTTCCTATCCCCTGCTTATAGCCATGTGGACATTTGGGTGGTTTAATTCTTTCTGCTGGTGTCATGCATGACACGAGAGAGCCATGTTGACCTTCTGCCTTCCCCCTTTTTCTTCACATGAAGCATCCCAAAGCTTTTATAGTGATCCTTATGAAGCTTGTCTGACAAAAGAAGGTCCTTTTTTTTATACACTTGCACACTACAATTACAGGAGCTTAAGCAGGATATGCTTCACATGGATCAGGCTTAGAAAGAATTGAGAGCTCTAAGCATAACCTTTTGCATGCTTAAATGAAATGATCTTTCCTGAGTCAATAGTTAAACCACTTCCATGACTTAAGTGCCAGTTTGCTCTTTTTCACATTCATGTTTTACTCTCTTTCTACTTCATGCTCAGTACCTGACTTTAGTGTTTTTGCTGTCTGACTGCAGAGTAGTGTTAAATTGAATTGAGAAGGATCTGGGTATCACATGTTGATGAAAAGTATTTGCACACAGCAATTAGTACTTTGCTCTTTTCAGCATTTGATCATTCCATCCTGGCAGGAAACAGTGCCTATGGCTCAGTTCAGATAGTAATGCATATGCATCGAGTGCAATTTCAGTTGCGCTTATGCAGTACACCTTGAGTTTGAGCAACCTGTGTCCTTGAAGATGCAGAATGGATGGGATATCATAGGCCGTTTCAAGTCACATCAATGTGGTTGAATCCTTCCCTATCTATCTTATAAATCCATTCTCCATCCATAATTTCCCCTTAGTAGTCAAGAGTTAGAATTTTAATCTGATTCTTCTGTTTATAATGCAGTAACACTTTCCTAGTTTTAAAAATGTGATTGTTGTTTAAATCTTGTTTCAATTGAGACTTTAAAACTCACCACCACCTATTTCTTTGAGGAAAAGGTTCTGCAAAATAAACCAGAGCAGTGGTTTTGGGGTTTTGTTTGTTTATTTTATTTTATTTATGAGATAGATGAACTAGAATATACTGGAAAAGACATCAGTCACTTCTGGAACTTTTGTCACAATGTAAACACTATGAAAACAGTACCACTGACTTCATTGTAAAGAACTACATAGTACAGAGCTCAGGACGCAAATTATATATAGCCCATACTATGTCAAACTTTGGCATTTCTGAAGTTCCAGATTTACAAAAATACAATACTAGTGGATCTTTCAGTGGCAGTTGGCACTCTCTATGCTTTAAACAATCATGTTTAAAACATCTGGTTTAAATGTTATCATGATTGACTAGGGATGAGACTGCTCACACTAGGTCAAGACAAAGTTCCCTCAAAGAACTCAGGCTTCACTGCATATAAACAGAGGGTACAGAGGCCAAAACAGAAGCAGAAACTACGCCTGTTCCAAGATTGCAAAGATATTGCAGTGCACATCAGGTGCTTGTTTGACCCTGCTCTCTATTTAAGCTTCTTAAAGTTTCTACTTCTTTTAGGATTAAAATCTGAGATGCTCTGTTTTAGCTCTGCTACATTTTATAGAATGAATTAATACAAAGAGGACCTTATCAATAAATCATAAATCTATAACCCATTAAAAAGATTCTTTCTACAGATTTCATCAAGCCCTTCAGGGCTGCAGCGCAGTTCTGCAGGTAGTCTTCTGCTCTGTTGTATTTACCATGTATAGACAAGGTTGTCAGTAAAGCTTTTTAAAGAGAACCCCAAGTGTACACTAAATCTGCTCCTTTGGGAAACTTTGAGCCACATGCATGGAGGGGGTGTGCAGTCACAGGGACTGGTCTATATCTATTCTGAAGTAAAACTCCAAAATGTAAACAATGTCAACATTCAGGCCTCAACACAAACCAGCTGTGACTGTTGCACTGCTGATACTGCATCAAATTGTTTGTCAAGGTAGAGATACACACTGCCTCCAAACTTCTGATTTTAGTTTATAAGCTCCAGTATGAAAGTGATATTCAGTTTCTGAAATCTCAGAATTCCCCATACTGGAAGGAACATGTTAGGATTGCATGCATTGTACTTATCTTTCATCTGTTTGTATTATTAAACCATTCAGGGGAACAAATATATTTTTATATCTGAGACAAAAACCCAAACCAGATAAATAGGACACTTGATGGTAAGTTGTATCCTAATAAGAAATCGAAAGATGATTTATGAGTTGAAGGCCTTCCCAATCACCTTTCAGTTAACTGAATTCTTTCCCATTTTTCAGCTTTGATTTGAGCACAAACACAGTACAATTGTGTGGAAGCTAGTAAAGTTGTACTGGAACAGAACATTAGCTACAGATTAGATATCTCTATGGAAACTGGATAAAGCTAAAATTCATACATAGGGGACACAAAGGTACTTGAGAAAAGCAAAAAAGCCAGCAGTTTAAAATTCTAGATGTGAATTAATTTATGGTGCTTTGAGAGAAAAAAGAAATTAAAACTTCTTCTGGAATGTGTAGTATTCCTCCATGGAGAAAAGATGGAAAATGCAGTCATTTAGAAGTCTACCATGTGTCAGATCTTTGGAGAAGATTATTTTTCTTTGAAGGAAAAAACTGTTGGCAAGAATGGTGGATTACAGCAGCTAATTACTCTTTTTTAATTCTCTAATTCCTATAATTATATTATGACTTGGAAGTTATGAAAACATTGGTTACCAGCTTGCTGAGTGGCATGGTGTATTCCAGTAATAGTAATAGTGCGTTCTTCTGTATAAAATAAGCTTTCTTAAACCTAAAGTAATTTATTTCAGGAAAAGGCATATGGTATCTTGTGAATGGAAAGCATATAGGTGCTGGAGAAACTGAGGTTGTGAACAATTATATCCAGTTTAAAAAAAGACATCAGTATCTCATGGACACTCTGATAGAATGAGGAGGCTTGCATCCCCTTCAGTTTTGCTGGTGCTACTTCACAGGTCAATAGAGCAAAAGATGTCGCAAGAGGATCTTCACTCACCAGGAGGAAAAAAATTTCTATATAAAAGTGACAGAGCAAAAGGTCACTAAGTAGTGGTAGGTATACAATGGCTCTTGAATCTGAAACAGCGGCCGAAAAGAGAAAAAAACAGGCAATTGCAGTCCTCAGTATCAGATTCCATCAGTAATGGAGAACCAGGGAAGGTTAGTAAAACTGAAAGAAACAAACAGCTGTTTTCTTGTCACCATTCAAGTTGACCTAAACTGTATCAATGCAAAGCTGTTTGCTTGTTTATTTTTGCTTCTGCTTTGGATAAAATGTTCAGAAACAATTTATTCTCAGGTTAAGAATTTGTAGCCAATGATAAATCAGTTTATCTATAACCTATACATGTTCAAGCTTGGAAACATTTTTCGAACTTTCTTTCTCAGAAGAACTCTATTTATTTCTTTCTCTTTCCTCTTACTTTCTGTCTTACATCAGTTCTTATTCTGTACTTGGAAAATAAAAGTGTGTTATAACGTCATTTGAAGACAAAAGCTGGAGTTATCATAAATGAGACACTAATCTGTAATCATATCTGATCTCAGTTATGAGCCAGTAATGAAATGAAGTATTAATCTCCATTATTTGTATAAATGAACTTTGCAAAAATAATAACTGTTATTTCATATCTTCCTCTAAAATACAAAGTTCGACAGACTGAAGTAGTTCAAACTGAAATAGCTACATTGTCGTACTAGGTAAGAAAGAATATTTTACTTATAGAAAAAATGACTTGCTAATTGTTTAAGGAAGAGATAGAAGATATCTGCATTTAAATAGAAATAAGAGCAACTGACAGTTCAGGAAGGAAACTTCTTCCTGGTAAATTGTCAATATTTTCAGGGACAAGAAGAGATTTTGAAGTTCAACAAAAACATAAGCAATGGCGTAAATATGCAAGATAATATTCTCTTCTATCCAAAAGATCTTTCTCAAGAATATAATCTGAAAGTATATAGCTGGCAGGAGGAAGAAGTTCCTGGCCATTGAGGGTAAGTATGTGTCCACAGTTCGGTACTAATCATAGGGAGAACTCCATTTAGTTTTACACATATTTGATTAAAATAGTCAATTTGATTGATTTCATTTGATTAAAATAGTCAACATACTTTTTTCTTTTTCCCCTGATATTTCTGCCTTTATAACCTTTGCTGCTCTTTTGTTTGTGTGTTTCCTAAATGAATTTGTGTTTGCAATGGCATGGCTTTTATTCAGAACGATTTCAAGATATATGGGTAACATATACCTGTAGGATATTTTATACTTCCAAGGCATTCCTACAGCATATCAAATTTTTCCAAGGAATCCACAGCACACTTCTGCACAGATGATTTTGAGATTCAGTAGTGCAGTGTTTAAATGGATCAAGCATGAACTGACAACTATTCTCAGATAAGAAACTTCTTTGTTCTAAAGGAAGTTACACTTAAGGAGTACACTTAATTCTTGATAGACCTAATGGAGTTTGTACTACAAGTATGCCAAATGGAAACTAAAATGTAGGACTCTCATAAAGATTAGATGTTTCAAACGTCTTGGATATTCTCCAGCTACGTCAGAGGACAAAGATGTCATTTTATACTTCTCAAATTACATATTGCTGTAGAAGGATAATAGCTACTTTTCAGCTATAGAAAACAATGAATCTACAATACTAATACTAGTGTTTTCTTCTGCAAAGGTTTTGTGGTGCTTTCTTTTGGATTGCAGTGTTGTTACAGATGATATAATAAAACCTATTGTTCTGGGAAAAAACCAAAAGAGACAAAAGTTATATTTCTACTGAGGCATGTCAGGCACATGAGTGCAAGATATTTCAGAAATAATTAATAATGTAGAGGAAACTTTGAATTTTTTATTTTTTTTTTTAATAGGAACAGTAATCATAATTGTAAGTGATTTGGGAGGGGAATGTTTGTAGCTAACATTAGGTGTATCAAATTTAAGCATACATACATGAATGAATTGTATATTCTATTTTTTATAATTATTATATTTCATCTCATAAAGAAACAGAGCAGTGTGATAGCCCAAATAAGCAAATATTTAGACTAGGGTATTGAAAAGTAGAATAAGTGTACTAGGGAAAGGAAAAAAAAGGGCAGCATCTGCAAAGTTATGGAAGGTTGTATAACACAGGTTGTTTTGGAAACATGATGACACTGTCTCCATAGAGGAACTGGTCAAGATGGATCCATCTGGGCTGCCTTTACATGCAACCCAGGTAAATAACTATGCAGATCATGCTCCCATGGATAACTGGGAGTTAACCACTTTGTGTATCTTTGATATCACTAGTTATCTCAGTTTCTTTTATATTAGTATAAGCTAAGTATGGGCAAATAACAGTTTGGCATTCAGAAGATTTAAATTAGGCTGCATTGCTGATTTGTCTATGGCTGTCTAATGCACATGTTGAGAGTGGGTTTATAACAATTGCACTAAGAAAATGACTAAGGATTAAATCACTTTTAGTTAGAAAACCCTGTGCATTGTCTCCCTGGATATTTTTAGGCTTCTGCTGTTTGATACAAAGGGAAGTACTGTGTATATGGGATGAGGCAGATCTATTATCATAAAAATTGATGTTTAAAAGCACTAGATAGTTTGAGTGCCTACACATTTGCATATCTAACTTGCTATCAATCTTTCTAAAGGGCACCTTGTCAAGACTTTCTGTAAGCAACCCTGCCCTTCCCTTAAGTTACCTTAGGAGCACCTCAGTGTAGAAAAAGAGCACATAAGTAGTTGCTTTTGAACATCCAAGCCATAATCTGTATGAACTCTGAAGCATAAGTGAGTAGGGATGATAGCTCTAAACTCAGTGAACGTCCTTTTCTTTCTTTTTATTTCCCCCCCACAAACTCCTAGTCTCCTAATGGGGAAGACAATGCAAAAATAATAGGTTACTTTTCATGCCAGTAAACAGGGAAGAATATATTTAAAATTTCAGGTCATAAAAAGAAAAAAATATTGTTAAAAGAAAAAAAAAATTAAAGTAACAGTTGCTTCTCATTACTTCAGATTGAATCTCAGTAGAACTAGCACTGGGAGGAGTCACCACAAAAGAACAAGAAAATACGAGGAAAGGAGGAAGGACTGGTACAAGCTCTAGAGCAAAAAACCACTGTATATAAGAATCAACTGTGAAGACAACAGAAATAATAGTTATTATTAGCAGTAGGTTTTCCAGTAGTGTCAGGCTTTAAAGCAGATGAATTTGGAAAAGTGACAGTAGTAAATGGTCTGCAAAAACACCAATGACAGGAGGTCTTTCAGGCTTGGGTCCAAATATTGGATGATGCCATATAAAAATAAACTTGTATATCAAGATTTTCTATTTCAGAGATCTCCAGCTTTTAAATTGTAGCATAAACCTTCTGTATATACATAAATCTTACTTAAACTCATGTATCATCACTGAGTTCATAGTTTCTTAAACCTCTGCCATTTCTTGCCCTTTTGTAGCTCTGTGTAATAGAGATGTAAGCAAATTTCCCATTCACATCCCTACAGCTGAGATATGAGCCAAACCCTGAAGTGGAACTCGGTCATCATTGTTTCTTGAGCCAAGAGAATCAAAGGATTTTTTAAAAGCAGTCTAAATCTATGTTTTATATAAGAACTACTGCTCTGGATCAGACCCAGCCTTGAGTAAGAATAAGTATTGTGTAGATCATTAGTCCTAACCTATAATTCCAGTTTCTAAGTCTCACCAATTTAGAAACTTCCTGAAATAGCTTTTGCATCTGTTGAGGAGCTGTTCCATGAATTTGCTTTTCCTTTCTTGAAACCATTTGTACTTTTGCTCTCAGTCACATAACAACACATTAACCTTACAGCTGTTGAAAGCTGGTCGATAGCAAATACTGGGGCCAGAGGTGCATTACAGTATCCAACAGCATTCAGATACTAACTATGCAAAGTGATGATTTCTGTTCCAGTACCCAGAAGTCAGTTATGCTTGTTTCTTTTTTTTTTTTTTTTAAAAAAAAAAACTNTTTTTTTTAAAAAAAACAACTTAAAACCAAACACACCACCCTTACCCCAATTCCTCTTGCCTTTAAAAATAAGGACACTATAAAATATTTCAAAATTAAATGAGACCATGGCTCAATCCACTCACTTTGAAATCACTTCTTTTCATAGAATCATAGAATGATTTGGGTTGGAAGGAACAATAAGGACCACCTAGTTCCAACCCCTCTGCCATGGGCTGGCACACATCCCTCTAGACCAGGTTGTGTAAGGCCCCATCGAACCTGGTCTTGAATATATCCAGTGATAGAGCATCCACAACTTCCCTGGGCAACCTGTTCCAGTGTCTCACCACCCTCTTAGTGAAGAACTTCTTCCTTATATCTAATCTAAACCTACTGTCTTTCAGTTTGAAGACATGTTCCCTCATCCTATCACAAGGATGTCCTTGTAGAAAGTCCCTTCCCAACTTTCTTGTAGGTCTTCTTCAGGTACTGGAAGGCTGCTATAAGTTCTACCCAGAGCGTTCTCTTCTCCAGGCTGAATGTCTCTCTTTTTGCCTCCTTGATATGTAGGTTAAACCAATGCTGGTTTGCTGTCTTGAAAAAAAAAACTCAAGCTACTGGAAAAAATAAAATTCCTCAGAGGTTTACTTGAAAATTTTGCATGTGAAGTATGAGAAGGGCCTCCTGAGTTTAAGTTAATCATGCTTGTGCTAATCATGTTTCATGAAAAACGCTGAGGATCAGAGACTTTCAACTCCTTTCATAGCAAAGGAGTACTTAAGACAGGATCTTACCTTTTTTTTAACATTTGCAAAGTCTACATTCACAGTCTGCCTTGAAGCTAGCTGACCCTTGGTCAATGGAATTAAATAAACACTTTTAAGATGCAATTTATCTGACCTATTTTGGACACTTGTATTTACTCCAAAGGACATCCAGATCAATAGATCAGAAGGAAAAATCCATACTGCAGATTCCTTCATTTGTTAAGATGACTTCTATCCCTTCTCTGGATCATGAAGGACTTGACTTCACTGTATGGCAGAGAGAATTCTGGGCACATGTGGAGTCACAGATGTGGCTGGTAACTAAAACAAATAACTGCTCCCAAATGGAGCTACTGGAGAGAATCATGTTTGGCAATGTGTCAATGCATTGCAGGTGAAATACTCAAAGGTTAATGATTTGACCCTTTTTCCATCCCAAATTATCTTCTGAGATTGTTATACAAGTGTGCTTTTTGTTACTTCATCTACTCCTAAAAAATATATTGCTTAGCTTTAGTGGCTAAGCTGAAGAATAACTGTAAAAATCTTTCAGCAACCCGTGTATTTCCTACTATTGGGCAAAATTTCATTTTTTATTATTTTAATATTAATATGTAACAAAGAATATAAAACCATATTCCAACAAGATGTGCACACTCTAAAATTGTCACAGCTAGGGTTTGCTGTGGATTCTAAAGAAGACAGAGCCCTTATTTGGTTTTAAAATAGATACATTGAATATAGCACATGTAGGAAAGAATTAACTAACTGTAGCAAAATGTTTTTCTCAACTGCTTCTATCTGCTGGAAATCCCACTATCATACTTTTAATCTAAGATAATGAGAAAGCCTCTAAGCTGAAAAAGCACTACCTCTTATCATTTCAATTCCAGCTTAATATGCAATTTTATAAAACAGAACAGCCTTCCTTATTCCAAATTCAGATTGAAATATTTTCTTTGCAAATTTGAATACATTGTTGCAGATTCTTACAATGCACTGCTATCCACACTGGCATCTGAGTAACAGCAAACAGACTCTTGCTACGCTAGGTAGACAAAAGTGAGTTCACATGTACAATAGCCCAGTGAAAAAGGCTGGAGGTAAGACATGGAGTATATGCTGAGGTGTGACGACAACCAGTACAGCATGCCTGTAACAGACAACAAAAAGAACACATGGATATACACATTAGGAGAACCTAAACTGAAACAGTTGGGGTGAGAAATACTGCCAAGTCCACTAAGAGTTCTACTTAGATGAGAGGAATTTTGTTCAGCCACAGATACATGATACTCCAGTATTGCAGAGGTGGCAACATTCCTCTTCTGCTTATAGCACTACAGGGCACTAGAGACTGGTAGAGTATAGGACCATAGGATTTTTCAAGTGTGCTATTTATCATTCCTAACATTAGTCATTTAAAGACTGTTCTTTTGGTTAAAAACAAAAATTAAAAAAATTTCAAAAAATCTAGATTCCTTCTGTTGTGGCAAGTGAACATCTGCTCATTGGGAGAAACTTAGCTTTTCCAGGTTCACGTCAAAGATGGGGTTATCCTCCTTTGGGAGATGTCCCTCTCTTGCCCTTAAATATACAGCAGTTCTAGATGCTATAAGCTAGTGTAGTCGGCAGCTCAGTCTGAAGAAAGATCCTGAGAAACTGGATTAAATGAGACCAGGAACCCTCTCAAGGAGATCCTGTGTGCTGTCGATGAGGTTGCAAGAAAATGAAGCTGAGCAGAATGAGACAAGGTGGGAGCAGCTTGAGCAGAAGGCATTTGAGAGTAAGAAAGCATCAGTGAGCAGAGATAGACAAAGAGATGAAAGTGATTTAAAGTAGTAAAGAGCACCTGGGAGTAGAACGTGAGCAGAAACTTTGGACTTTGAGAACATAATTTTATGAGTAGAAAGTGAGCAGAAAGATATCAAATGAACAGAAAAGGTTGGAAAGCGTTTGTGTGTAGAAGATGAACGTGAAGAACCCCAATTTCCATGTAATAAAAGACTGTGAATTGAATGTGCTTGTGTGAAGAAGATAGTTATGGAAATATGATGGCTGAAAGTGCCTGTGTGAAGAATTGCCCAAAAGGTGCTCCAGACTCTGGCCTGAATGGTGGGGCAATGCCTGTAACTTGGGGCTGGATGATAGTAGTTCTCCAGAATCTGAGACTAGGAGTTGGTAGGGTAATTCTGCCTGTGAAGTTTTCCAAATCCTTGTCCTGGAGGATAGTAGGGTATAACTATTGCCTGTAAAGTTTCCAAATCCTTGGCCTGTATGATGGTAGGGTAATTATCACCTAAAAGGTAGGACAATTAATGATGTGTGAGGAATTGCCCAAAAAGGGATCTGGATGTAGGAAACTTATTGCCTGTAAAGTTCTCCAAATCCTTGGGTCTGGATGATAGTAGTTCTCCAGACCCTCACCTGGATTTTGGTGGGGTGATTATATCAAAAAAATTCTCCAAATGCCTGGTTTGGCTGAAGATATATGATAGGGAAATTAGTGAGAAATTGCCTGAAATGATCTCCAGATCTTGGGCCTGAATGCCTGGTCTGTTCCAAATCCTTGGCTTGGATGATGGTAGGGCAATTGATGATGTATGAAAATGTTTCTGTGAGAATATTGTATAGGTGATGAGAAGCCCTTGTGTGAAAAAGACTGATAATGAACATAACCACAAAGGAGTTGGGGACAGTGATGAGCAGAACTAATCTTGGCAAAGAGATAAAGTGGACTTTGATAATGACGCTCTGCTGGATGGTAAAGAGATAGTGCTGAAGAACTTTGCCATGTAATGACAAACCTTGGGGAGAAGCTAGCAGATGAAGTGGATAGAATGCATTAAATTACGAAGACTATACGTAAGTGACAACAGTGAAGATGGTATAAAATGTGAAATTTTTTGTTGTTGTTTGTAAAGGAAATTTCTTGTTACTGTTTGTTTGTATGTATGGTAACTCTGCCATGTAAGAGGTTTTTCCTACACCGTTTAAAGAATTTGTATGTATAGTAATTGGAAAATTATGCCTTTGTGCTTGGGGG
>VYZX01023281.1:0-10748 GCA_013401335.1 Brachypteracias leptosomus | reverse complement strand
CAAGAACAAAGCAGCCTGTTAAGGACTCAGTTTAAAAAGGGAATTGAACTATCTTTCTGTCAGCTGACAGAAGTGTCTGGACACTTAATGATACTAGTTTTGATTCTGTAGAAGAGTTATTTTACAGAAGCTTATTTTGCTGTTGCACACACTTGCCTTTCATGACTTCTGAGAAACAANACAAAGCAGCCTGTTAAGGACTCAGTTTAAAAAGGGAATTGAACTATCTTTCTGTCAGCTGACAGAAGTGTCTGGACACTTAATGATACTAGTTTTGATTCTGTAGAAGAGTTATTTTACAGAAGCTTATTTTGCTGTTGCACACACTTGCCTTTCATGACTTCTGAGAAACAAACAGGCAAAGGGAGGAATTGAACCTGTCTGAAAAGCTGGATCAATTAAAATGAGTAGAATAGATACTTGTCTTATCAGAAGCATTTTTATAGCTCCGCTTCAAATAGGAAAGGTGAGAAATTATTAAAAATTGAAAATGAGGACTTGAACTGGTAAAATCATGAGGGTGTTCCATTACATATATAGTTAAAGCAGGACCCAACACTGTTGAATGTCATTTAGTTGATCCTAGCCTGTATACCTCACTGTTTTAAATTCATAAAAGCATTTATATGATGTGAGCAATTGAAATGATGTCCAAGCCTACATTATTTTAGATTTAGGGGTGTTTTATGTTACATATTTTCACTATTCATGGAAATGAGACAGGAAAAACTCCTGTCTGTGTTTTACTCACCAAATAGAATTGGGCAATAACCTGAAATCCATCTGTAAGTTTTTTCTGTACATTTTCATAAAGTTTGTGAATTCAGAAGTGAAGATATTGAATACAAGGCTTGCAGTGATGTTCCCACATACAAGGCTTGTACTACAGGTAGAAATGGATCTCTTCTCTGGGTTAACCACATATTTCACAAATTAGAGACAAACACTGAAGCNTGGAGTTGGAAGAATATCTACTAACTTTCACTATAATTGCTTATGTTGCTGAGTGGGTTGTGTTTGAGGTGTTCGTAGCATTGCAGAGTGATGGTTCTGCAGCAGACTGACAGAAGACTGCTTATTCCAATTAGACACTGCTTCTTTAGCTCAGAAGGGGAAAGCTGAATGTATNACAGCAACAAGGCTTCTTTACTGGTCCTTTCAAACTGTAGTATATGGATGTCCTTTTAGTCACCCCCAGAGATTTGTAAGCACGTGCCAGAAATAAACAGCTGACCTAAGGAAGAGAATTCTCCCCTGTGCATCTGCTTGGGTTATAGGTTTATGGCAGTAACGAGTTGTGGAAATCAATCTTTTGTAATATCTGCCCTTTATGCTTTACTCAGAAGGCTGCTGTCACATCTATAAATAATCCATTTGTGGATCTGTTTGAAGATAAAAGAGGCTGGCATGCAAAAAAAGCTTTGCTGTGCTCTCCATTTACTTACCCAAAAATGAATGCGGAAAACCTGGGTTGTTTGGAGTTCACCTTATTGATTTAGATGTTCCTTCCTACAAAATCCTGTTAATGCAGATTGCATTTGCAAGACAGGGCTTACAGTACAGGCAAGACTTAAAAATTTATATTGCCTATAAAATTCTAGCAGAATAAACCTGTCCAATTCTATCTTGTAAACAAGGACCTGGTGAATAGAGGCAACACAAATGAAATGTAACAACTTGCAGGTACAGCTGTTTATGTGCTTGTACTATATTTCCTCAAAGCTATGTAAGACAAAGGAGGAAGGAAGGGTGGAAACACTGTTATAATTATTATATCATTCCTAAGGTTTTATATAGCTCATTTTTCTGACTTCAACTACGTTGACTAATTGAAAACTAGTGATCCTAAACTGGAAAAAGAAAAAGACCCTATTAACATGGATCCCTTTGCAGAAATGCCTACATTATATGATGAGCTTATTATCATTTTTTGCATTAGCAGCACATATTTTGAAGTCTGTTGTTCATTTGCCCCATAGTGCTCCTTCCTCCTTGTGCTCCAGTGGCAGAGTCACTTTCCTTTATTAGTGGCCGAGTCACTTTCCTTTATTAGTGGCCTCTCCAGTATAAAAATAGCTTGATATGTAATAAACAGGTTTCACAGATGGGACTGCTTCTCCCTTGTTGTCTTTGCTCTATTATCTTGGGATAGGAGGAGCTTTTAATATGTGTTTTGGTGACAAGCCATGGTTGGAGGATATTATTTATGATTTAGATGCTCTTTATCATCCCATATCTTTAGGGACAAGAGTGTCCCATAGTCAGGCCTCCATGAGGTTCACTTTGAAGTGAACCACAGAAAGCTGAAGAACCCTATGACTAGATATAGATTGGGGGTAAGACTATTGCACTCCAGAATTACAGCTCTCCCTTTGTGGGTCGTGGTAGGCAGGGAAGCTTTTATCTGTCATTCTCACTGCTGACTGAACTGACATTCTGATGAGCTTGTGTTTTCCCTTGTGCTGTTTTCACTGTTCTATGAATGCTGGATCTCTGTGGAAACAGTATTTGTCAACAGTATTGGTCATTTTATTAGGGTGATAGGGACCTCTAATGATTTAGAAATCCAACTCTTCTCCACCATTTCCTTTGTGATTCTCAGCTTGCCTGTTTGCCTATCCTCACAAACCCTTCTATTATCATTTCTGGACTGAGGATCACTTAGGAAGAAGTCTTGAAAGCTATGCTAATATAGGTTCTCTGATTTTTTTATAGGTCACTTCTGTGAGGTATATAAGCTTGCATTTAAAACCAAAAGCAACAAACCAGACAATGGAGCTGCTAAATGCACCTCTTCCATTAGTGGGTAAGGGCTGGAAATGCCACGTGATCAAAAGTCGACGGCTTCTGTGAATCACAGGAGAGTTGAGAAGAGACTGTTTGAGCCACAAACAGTGCTGTGAGGTACCTCTTCCTGTTTTCAGTTTGATTCTCACCCATTGTTTTGAGTACCACTGTTGCACTTGGCACAGTTAAGATCAGCACTTTTAATTAAGTGGATGTCCTCAAGTTTCACTGACTTTTGAGGAGAGTTTAATTTTTGGAGGATCTGTTAGAAATGTAGTGATTGGTGCAGCAACAATGAGAGAAAATTCTTCACTGGAAAAGAAGGAAAAAAGAAACAAGGATGCCTTTAAGGCTGACACAATAAAAAATGTCATGTAGTAAAATGGTAAGTACAGTGCTGACTACAGTGAGGATCCAAATTATTCAGGCTGATAAACTGGCTTAAACTACACCCTATGCTCTGTGAAAGTGTATTGAAAGCATGCATTTGTTTCTATTATCCTAAGTTCTAATGAGAGCTCCATAGAAGTAATTGGATTTGCCATTGTTAGGATGGCAGCAGCACTATCACCCTGCATAACTATTGTATTTGGCTAATGCTGTGTTGTGATTACCATCTTGTGAGGGTGGTCTTTCTTCACCTACAGCATTCTTCACAGCAGGCAACTTCAACCAATTCTGATTTCAGCTTTTATTCCACTTGGATTCTTGCCCCTCTCTAACCTTGTCAAAGCCGAACCAGGTGTCTGACATTCTGCACGGGTGGTTGCCTTCCGGAGAAGAGTATCACAGATACATTCCAGACTTGGACACAGCATTCCTGTTTGATGAGAGGTCTGAAAATTAAAAGTATAGCTTATAGAATTTTAAAGAAACTTATAGGAACTATGGTTTAAAAATATTTGCTTTATTTCCTTGGTTGTGGTGGACTTGCTCCTTTTAACATTCTCGGGAATCGTGAAAATGGTCAGTGGCAACATGTGTCACCTATAGCAAACACTGTGATTCAGTGAGCTATGCAATAGCAGTAAAACAAACACTGGGTTCCTCCAAAAAGCCAGGAATCGTATCTGATTGGAGCAGCTGAAACAGTAATGAAATAGCTGAGAGAAACTGGGTAGTGCAGAAAGAATTTACAAAGAATGTACTCTCCAAATATTTCTTTAGTACAGTGAATTGAAGGCCAATGTTATTAACACCATAAGCAGCTCCATGTTGTAGAAACTATTTGCTAGTCTATTTGCATGCCAGCATGAAATTAATAAACAGGCAAATATCTGCTAAAATCGAAGTATTTGCAGAAGCTCAAAATGCCTTTACAAAACTCCTTCTCCCGATTAAGCAGCTCATCTTTCTTCCTTGTTAAGTATGTCTGGGTGGCTGTTCCAGGTTTGCTAACTTTACAGATGTTTAAATATCAGACCTCTCTGAAATGCTGGAATTAGAGAGTTCTGCTAATCACAGTTCCATGTAAAGCTGTCAGGAGGCTTGATATTCACTTGAGAAAAATTGGAACTTCAACCCTTGTTTTCAGCTAAACAAGAAGGATGTTATTGATGTATTAGGATAAGCTGCAGATAAAAGTACTCTTAAGTATTTGATATTGATTTATAACTGAAACTCCCAAACCCCACAGAAGGTCATTTAGCTTTTCCCTTGATGTTTCTGGATATTTAATATAGTTACTGGTCTTAATGGCATACACACCTGAAATAACTGTTTAGAGACCTCATTCTCCAGAAACTGTATAATATCCAATAGTACACTAACATCAGGAAATAGAAGACAACTGTAAAGGCTTTAAACAAACGTATCTTGCTTTACTGTTGACTTAATGAAGAGAGACGTATGGAACTTCATGTTCCTAAAAGAATGTGTTGGACTGCAAACAGAAACGTAAAATGGAGAAATCCAAACAGTTAATTTCCATACTACATTATGAGATTAGAAATATGCTGATCTGAATAGGAACTGTAAAAATGCATAATGCCTTTTGACAGAGATGATAAATCATGGGCTTTTCAGGCTATTAAAACAAATTCCATCCACATTGGTTGAGTTGTTTTTAAAATACTTGTGTTAACTAATGCCTTGTGCTATGTTTTGGAAAATATGCCCTCCTCCTCCAAAATTATTCAAGTTATTTCAATAACTTAATTTCATATTTCAAATATTTATACATTTCAAATGTATAAAGAAACCCTCATTTTTTAAAATGTGATGGCTATAAGTTTATTGATGCATAAAGTATAATGCTTTTAAAATAAGGATGAAATGCTTAAGATAAAACCTGTGTCTGCAATGATATTGTGATAGTATCCACAAGGCAGAGGTGTAAAAACAAGTATTTATGTATTTGTTGTTTCCCCACCCCCCCACCTCCCTAGAATTAATAATGTACATTGTTTTGATTTAAAAACATGCTCAGATAAATTATCCTGGAAAGGCTATATAAAGTTCTGACTCTAATAGTCTTATTTGTTTAGAATCTTATGTTGAATAATACTTTCCTCTGAAACCTATTAGTTAAGTATTACTCAGTAATAAGAGTATAAAAGTTTTCTTCAATGATTGTATAGAATATCTTGCATGACCAAAGACTGTTCACATGAGAAAAAGGCTTGCAATGTTTAATTCCTTCTTCAAGAAATTGCAGAGTTCTGAGTATTCTGAAAGCCTACGGAAAGGGACTAAAATATTCACCCTTTTTCCCCTCAAAAATAAAAAACTAAAAAAGTTTTTATGTGGGTTGTTGGAAGGAAACAAAGTTTCTTAAAATGATAGTTGTTTCTTTGGGAGTTCATGCATGTAATAATAAAGACTTAATTGTAAAAGCGAAGCTTTGCTAACAGAAGAATAAACCTCTTATTTTTAGGAGTAAAAGAAAAAGAAGGAAAGAATGATTCTGTTTAATATCTATGCATATGAAGATGGTATTTACAGACTTTTTCCCCAGAAATGTGAAACATAAGCTAAACATTGAAAAGTAAGTATGTATTAGTACCTCTAAAAAAAAAAAGAAAAAAATACACGGCGGGCACTGATGTTTCCTGGTGTTATGAACAAAATCACTGGCAGAATAATGAAAATAACCAAAACTATTTGTTTCTTGTCCTTGGTTTTAGACATGGAACCACAGTTTCTCTGATGTGATTGAAATCTGAGGTTAAAAGTGGTAAATGACAGGTGAAAAGAAGAAAAAGTAAAAGCTATTTGTATTTCAAGAGAATGAAGTCTCACTTCAGGGAAAATTTGTATAGAAAAATTATATTTTGTGATTGGAGTAGACTTTCTTAGAGACACTTGGGGCAGTGAATTTGTGACACTGTGTTCAAAAGAGTACTTGAGTTCCCGAAGGTTGCTCTAAATAAAATAGCCCATAAGATTATTTGGAAATAAAATAGTCTAGAAGACTGTCCAACATTTGAGATACAGATTTATAAAACCATACCTGTTTTTCTAAACAAAAAGAGTAAAACTGCAACAGAACTATCTGCTGGCTTGAAAGAAAGAAATGCTTCAGCTGACAGGGTTTATAAAGTTACTGACCTACCTCCACAGTTTTATGCCATCCCTTAGAACATAACTTAGTTTATAAATGCCCTTAGCTGATGGGTAGGATCTCAGACTCAGAAAAAGGAGTCAGGGAACAGTGTATTGGTGGTGTAGGCAGAAACCAGAGCAGCTATGGGAGTCTCTGCTCTGCCTACTGTTATCACATGATCCAGACCAAAGCTTACCTGTATTTCCTGGAAAAAAGAGGAGGGAGGACAAATGACAGAACCCACAGAATCATTAAGGTTGGAAAAAGCCTCTAAGATCATCGAGACCAAATATCTCTGTGGAGCATTTCATAAGGAAGTTGAAGCTCAGAAGAAGTTTCTTGGTTAATACAAATGGTTGGTGTGGCATATGACAATACAGATCCACCTGGTGGTTGGGTACATGGTGCCTACAATCCTCAGAACTTACTTTCTATCTTGGCTGAGAGATACCACCTATATTACTTTTGTGGTTGTTCACATTTGCTCCACTCTCTTTAGCCATCAAGTTACATTTTCTTTTAGCAACTCTTTTTCAGCAACCAGATCTTAAAAGCCTGCCCTGGTAGCTAAATACATATCACACAGATCCTGATGTGCCTCAGAAGGAAAGGTCACCCTGTTTTTTTTCACGTGAAAAGAGAAAACTGCTTGAGTGTCATGAAACATCTGGAGCTCCAAAGAAAATGTTTTCAGCTAGGCCAAAGCCTATCCTGTTGCCCTGAGTCAGACTAATACCCCAAATAGCTCCTGGCAGAAAAATTAACAAGAACGGCAAAATCTGAGAGTCAACACCTGAACCCCCCCAATCCAAATGATCTCCTGTACTTCGTGTTGGGTAAGTGCTACTGGTAAGTGCTACTGCCTGATTGGTCTTTTTTTAGCTCTTCCCTCCAGACAGGTAAGCTGCCTCCATTTGCAGTTTGATTTAGTGGATATTTAGGTGTTTTCAGGCCTTAGGGTGAGCTTTTTTCAGCCTGTTTGGCAATTGCTACTTATACATTCTTCAGTCAGGGAGACTTCTGAAAGAGTTAAATATCCAAGGGAATGGAGGTTTAGAGGTTTTTTTAACACTAAGCTTAACTTCAGTACAGCATGAATGCTTTATAATTGATTATATTACTGTCTATGGGTTACCTAATATGTCTTGTCTTCCTTAGTTTTTTTTACAAATACTTCAGAAAGTATTTAGTCTTTTCTTGATAACTGAAAATATCCTTAGATTTAGGATTTAAAAGTTGCATTTAAATAAGAATATAAATTGTTCAGGGGGAAGAGAGTTTTCTCTGATATTCTGTGATTGTAGTTTATGACTTCTCTACCTCTAAAGCTGATTTTAATATTTTTCATTAAATCTAGTATATTCTTTCTTCACAAGAGCCCTGCCTCTTCATTATAACCATTTCCTTCAATGACAAGATCAGAGAGCATCTTTAATGTTAAATAGGATAGAAAGGTAGAAATTAGTACTTAAAGGGTGAAACCATTAGTATTGCTGAGTGCTTCTATGTATTCATCACTGCCTGATACAGATCAGTATTAATAATGGGAGCAGCCAGACATAATCCATCTGCTGGATATTCCTTTTCTCTCTATCCAGTGACTGCCTTGTCTTCTTTCTCAGACACTGCCTGCTTCGGTCTCCAGACAGGAAATCCAGACATGGCCATTCATCAATGCTGCTATAATCTGTCTGATTTTATTAGCTTTTGAATTTTATCACCAAAATGAAAAGGAAGGGGGGGGAAAGAAGAACCCAGCAGTATGATTCTCCCATACCTATGAATTCTCCTCAGTACAGCAGACTGAGACCAGGTAAAAATGAAGAAGTGAAAAGGTACCTGGCAAATTGACTCCCCCTCCCCCCCGATCTCCCATCTTTTACTTTTAACAGCATGATCTATTTTATTTTATTTCTTCTTCAACAAATACATGTGATGTACTGCAGTCAGGGTTTCTGGTTGATTGATCTTTTCCCTTCATTTAAGATTTCATGGGTGCATATTGAATATTCTGTGTTATTGTGAGACCCATCTAGGATTGTGTCTTGTTTTGGAGAGCAGACCTAAACGTCAGTTTGAAATTGAGCTGTTTGGAGCAAGGCATTCCAGTGCCAGTTGTCCCAGTTGGATAAATCCCAGTTGGAATAACAGGTTGAGGCAAGGAATGTTAGACTATGTAGAGAACACCCCTCTGGCAAACGGAGAGAAAGCAGGAGTGGACTAAGGCCTTTGATCTTTTCCAGCAAAGTGGCACAAATCATTTCAACCCAGGGCACTACAACAGGAAATCACTGAAGGGGATTGCATATTTTAGTTGCATTTACCCTTTGTATTATGGTTAGGCAAAGAGGGTAAAATTTAGGTTATGAAGAAGTATTTGCCTTGGAGCTGTGTGGAAATTATTAGATTTTCTCAAGGAGAACAAGTTGTGTGCAGACTCTTATGGATATTCTGCTGTGGCAGTCTCGCTGGAAGATGAGAGTGGATTCATAGAAGTGTGGTGTGTGCACAAAATGAAGGAATTCCCTACTTATTTCCCTTTGCAGGACTGTACAGAAGTGAAGGAGCAGTTGCTTGAGTTCTACTCCTTATATCTTGTACTGGGAAGGAGAATAAATATAAGCACTTTATGCTCCTGCATGATTTTCTTACTGGATTTTTAACACTTGTGAGTCATCCACTGGGCTGTCTCTCAGTGTAGGCATCAGACGAAAATGGCCCAGAGGTGCTGTGACATTTCTTCATTGATGTGCTGAGTTGCTGGTAGGTTGAAGATGTGAATAGTAAAACATCCACCTTGTTCTCTGTTCATTGGCCTACTCGTTCCAAATGTTCTGTGAAAAACAAAGCATGAAGCTGTACATATTAAATCTAAATTCTTCATTGACTTCTGCTAGTATTTAAAGGTAGTTTGACTGCTTAACCTGTCCCCCAAATTCTGTATTGTTATTTATTTGTATGACCTTTAGTAGATAACACTTAGCTAAATAAACACGGCTTTGAAACTGTGGAGTAAACTGGAAAGCAAGGGACATTCCTCTGGAAAATGTTTATTCTGTGGAGCTGTCCATCTGTTTCATCTGTCAAGATGCTCACTCAAAGTCTTGATCTTTAGAAGCAACATAAGAGTAATAAATTAACTTTCAAGAACATATTTATTCAGTTCTCCCTCTGCAGGGTATTTGAGCACCAGCCCAGTACACATCTGCTCTTCTATGTGGAGAGAGAAGAAAATTCTTATTATGGAACAGAATCTGGAAAAGGCATCAAATTGATGTCTTTGAAAAGAGGCAGATTAATTTTGGAACTTCCTTGATTCCATGATGAAATTATAGCATTTAAAAGTGGAATGATGTTAATGGTATTTTTCCAGAATTATATATTGTGTTTCTGTGTGATTTGTTGTTTTTTATAAATTCACTTTGCATTATAGTGTTAAGTGCCGTTACTGTGGCTTTACTGATTTTGCACTTCAGTATAGTATGTGGAACAGAGCAGTAAGTATTCTATCAGCACAGATCAAAGCGGCTTTTGCAGTACTTGATGTGTCTGACATCTTGGTATGTCTGTAATTCTGCAGAAAAATGTACACTGAGCATCTGTAAAGAGTCTAAAATTTTGTATTGGCACAGCATAAATCTACAAGCAGTGGAATTGTACATTTATATAAGCCTGTGTGAAATGGAGCCTATGTGAGAGAATTCTTTCTGTATTTCCAATTCCTCATTTTTAGAAACCTAAGAGCTGCTCTGCTTCAGCTTACCAGAACTGGAAATACAAAAAGTATAGTTATTTAGAATATAAATCCTGATCAAGAGAGGGAGGATGTCTTTCAAAAATCATAGAGTTTAAAACTCAGCCTTTTCAGGTTTTGTAACTTAGCCACCAATGACCTGTGGGGTAGAACCTTTTTTTACAATGGCTTTGTCCTCAAAATATCCATGCAGAAAATAGGAAACACATATTTGATCTTTTTGCCCTAAAGTATTAAAACCCTGTCTTTTAGGAGTCAACTCTAAAGATCATGCAGCAATCTGTTCTCAGAGCCTGCAGCCTCCACATCTCTTCATGGACTTAAAGTGTTTGAAAAGAAGAAGGTAAGATTCCTAGGAAAGGAAGAAGAGGAAGAAAGTGAGTGCCTGTGCAAAAGAGCACCTGGCATTTAATTTGGTTGTCAGCAAAGTTCTCTATGGTTGAAGAGCAGTAGGTCGCAGGTCTTGTTCCAAGGACTGCTCCAGCAGCTCTGGAGTAACTGAAGTCTCATCACTGCTCCAGCAGCTCTGTTTAGAAAGAAAACAATGCTTTCTAAGAAACCGAATCTATCCAGGATGTGAGAAGTGTACTCTGAAAATGCCTACTTGTAATTCTGAATTCAGTAACTGGATAAAAGAGTAATTGTGTGTTGTGGTTTAAGGTT
>VYZX01023279.1:1095-14724 GCA_013401335.1 Brachypteracias leptosomus | reverse complement strand
CTGGTGGGTGATGTGGGAGGACAAAGAGGTCCAAATGCGTACTGCAAGGGGACTTAATCTTGGGTGAGAACTGCCAGTGAATTATGTTGTACCTTGTTAATTGTTAAATGGTTGTTGGGCATGACGTAGATGGCATAGAATAAGGGGTGGATAATGTCCTGGTTCAGCCAGGATAGGGTTTATTTTCACCAGGAGTTGCTATTTGATACCATGCTGACGTCATGTCCGGTGTACACGAGGCGCGGGCAGAGCAGTCCTGGCTTTGTCTCACCCGGGCTGCCTCGCTCTGTGTCTGTAGCTGTATCTCGCTATATATACCTCTTGGTTTTTTGTACATTGTTATCCCTGTTGCTGTTACTGTTGTTGTGATTGTTGCTTTTGCATCGCTGTATTAAATTCTCCTTATCTCAACCCGCAGGGTTTGTATTTTGCTACCTCTTCTGTTCCCATCCGGGGGGTGGGGGGGGCAGCGGCCACGTGATGCCCAGTCCCTGCAGGGTTTAAACCACCACACTTGGTTATCCCTCACAATCCTTTTTAATATTTTATTTGATTTTATAACTTCTTCTATCATGGTTTATTATCCAGTTTTCACTTGCCTTACATAGTCTTTTATAGGAATCTGTCTGAAGTCCTCTGCTTTATTTTTTATGACATTGAAATCTCACTTTGTTCCTCTGGTCAAACAAGATTATAATTTCTCAAATATTCCAAGGATACCTTGCCTTTCTGTGTGGTTTTACTAACTTCTATGCAAGATTCATTGGTCCAATGCTTCATGAATCATTTACTGCTAGGTTTTTCCTGTTCAGTAAAGAGTTTGTTTGGGTTTTGTTTGCTTTGGTTTATTTTCTTTTGTTTTTCCTTTTCAAGGGTGAGGTATAAAGAAATAGTTTTCTGGTATAAGTGGATGAAAGGCATGCAGCAAATTCACGATAATAATGTATAATAACAAAATTTTAAGCATCCTTGACCATGATTCTCCTACTTATACCTTGCATAAACATTTACATGCGTGCAAAATGAAAAATGAACTGAGATCAGCTCTTCTCTAAACTGACAGACATGTATTTGTTATACCTTTATTTCACTACTGAAAGAGAACTTGAAACTCCAAAGAACTAAAATAATTATGGTCCACATTGTTTTAGAATGCTCAGTGGAGCATTTTACTTCCTTTAAAGTATGAGTTTCTTCTGATATCCTTCCCAACTACATTACATTACTCACATTATTTATTTTGTTTTCTTTGAAAGCACAAAGTAACAGACTCAAAAAGATGGTGATTGGGCAAATATTTGCTTTAATAAAGAAAGACTCTGCTGACACACACATTTGTTAAAGATTGGATGTTAATTGATATGAAAGTAGTGGCAGAAGAATAAAATAGGAAAATACTTATTTCTCTTATTGTTGTACCTTAATATACTTATATGCTACATAGAGAATGATAGCATTTTGAAGATTATCCACACCAAAAGACACAATTCTTGTTTTACAGAGCTTTCTTCTGTATTCCTAATGTATTCAGAGGCAGTGAAAGCAAGAAACATGTAAGAAACCTAAAGAAACATGATTTTCAGCAATTTAAGCCCCTGACTTCTCCTGGAGCTTGTCTGAATTTTGGAAATATGTCTGTCTCTTTAAAGCCTGTCAAAGACTACTTCTGTCTAGAATAGGTAGCATCACTTTTATTTTTCAGAGTTGTCCTGGTAATTTAACCAATACTGAAACAGAATTGTTAGTAGGAAGACTTTTTCTTCCCTTTTTTTTTTTTTTTTTTTNTTTTTTTTTTTTTTTTTTTTTTGTGTGTATGTGGTTTTTTTCCAGGTTCTTTCAAGGTTTTTTTTGAGGGATTTACATAAAATGAATTTTAATACAGCATATTTTCTAATTGTGAGTATAAAATTTTGAACAAACATCACATTTTCTGGTCTAATAAAACTCTGCTTCAGTAAAAACAGTTTATACAGAATATAGCTCCTCTTCCTCCTGCCCGTCCACTGTAGATAAAACCCCACCCTCTTCCATTTTAAGGTGTCTGAAAGTTAGACATCTAATTTTTCTAGCTTGGTTGCCTTTTGTCACAGTCAACTGAAAGAGTCAGGCATAACTTGAGAACATTCCATCTCACCTTGAAACAGGCACCCAAGACAAATAGGTTGGAAGGGCTTCGCAGTATTATTTCCTCTACTATAGCTGTAAATGTGGCTTACTAGGTGTAGACATCCAGCTTGCAGATACCTGCAGTTAGCTGAGTTCCACTTGGAATACTGTATTACTTGGAAAAAACTACAATTTTTCACTGATGCAAGATATAATTTGTCTGTATAGAACATCTGGTTCCTCATTTGATAAGTGAGTCTCAGTAACCAAAGGCACAATGGTAAATCTCTGCATAGTCTGAAAATGTTTTAAAACAAATGATTTATGAACAAATTTGAACTCTCATGCTCAAAATAGTAATCTCAAGGAATTTTAACAGTGAAATCTTGAGAATCACAGAATCACAGTGATTCTGTGATTCTGTGCGATTCTGTGACAAGAGTCAATGTACACAAATCAAAAACCATGAAATTCCATAAGAATACAAGAAAACTTTTTTTTTTTTTACTGTGAGAGCGGTAAAACACTGGAACAGATTGTTCAGAGTAGTTGTATCTGCTCTTGGAGATATTCAAAACTTGACTGGACATGGTCCTGGGCAATCTGCTCCAGCTGTCCTTGGTTTTAGCCTGAGCATTGGACTAGGTGATCTCCAGAGATGCCTTTCAACTTCAACTGTTCTGTAGTTCTGCATTTAGATTAGAAATATCATTAGAGACATACTTATGTCCAGATTATTCTTCTAACATCCACTCTTTTACTTTTAGCCATGCATACACCTTACCTAAGTTCTACACCTCCCTATAGAAGTCTACTACGTCCAGAAGTCTACTACCTACCAGTATATAAAAGAGGCATGGAGTGTTCTTTTTCACATACCCTCTCACACATGCATGCAAATTTAGGCCAGCATTCAGGCAAATTTTTGAAGAACAGGCTCCTGAAGTTGTAACATACAGACTGTCAATTAATATTAGCTTAATTGGAGTGGAAAATATTTAGCAGTCTTTACCTATACTGCAGGCATTTTCTTCCTTCATACACCATGTGCTCCACATTCTCATTCCTGTAGTTTATGTTTACTGATCTTACTCTGTCCTTACCATGGAAAAATATTAGAAGGTGATTAATTGTCAAAGTAAACCCAGAGCAAAAGAATGGATCACTGAGCTCACACCAGCAGATTCTTTGAACAGTACTAGTCACATATGATGAAACATTCACCTGATAAAACACATCTGCAGATTCAAGTACTTTTGCATCCAGGAATAGATAGCTCCATAGGATGCATCTATCATTGACTTACATTCTTCTTCACAGCATGTTTTTTACATATTATGAGCAGCTGCAAGAAAAGGTGGAAAGACTTGCAGTTTGTCCTGCTTCAGCAAAAGTTTCAGCCACTACAAAGAGAGAAATTCACAGTTTGTGCTATACAAAAGATAGCAAAGAAACTTTCATCTGTGATGTTAGCTTTCAGGGCAAATAGAAACCTTTTTTTTGACAGAAATAATTGTCTGTCTTTCTTAAAGGAGACTTGTTTGTTGTCCTTATCATAAATCAATAATTGCTGGTCAATTGCTATCCATATTTTAGCAAGTGCATGATGTATTTATTTTGCTAAAGCTTCTTTCACACTTAGTTCTTAAACAAGTGAGAGATACTACTTGTAACCTTATTATACAGTGCTCAAAGTTGTGAAATTTGATAGTATATTAGAAATATGAAGCAAGTCTACAAAATTACAGTGAGTCTTTTCTTCCCCTTTGAGTAGGAACACTGATTACTTAGGAAGCAGTGATAAATTTCTCATTTATGTAAATAGGATTTCTAATGAGATTTCCAAGGCCTTCTTTCTCCTCTAACTGTTGGCTATATAGCGAACCTGAGGGAAGCTGGTCCACTTGGCTTATAAAATGAAGTTGAATTATAGGCACTGGGAATGATTGCGGTGTTTATTTAATAAAATTTGTTACACTCAGACTGATGGTCTGTAGCTAGTATCATAGAATCATAGAATGGGTTGGGTTGGAAGGGACCTCAAAATTACTGCCTCACAGATATAACATTTTAAAAACTAATAATGATGAAATTCTATTGCACAGTCACCAGTAATTGAGTGTTAATAGTTACATTAATAGAAAGGGAGAGTTTCCCATCAGCATTTGCATAAAAACTAATAAAAGAAAAATTTTTAAGACTACAGATAGAGTGACATACTAATTTAGGGGAAAAAAAAAGTTCAGTAATAGCTGAAATGAATGTAAATGTATAACTCAAAAAACAACATCGTCAATACTTATGATAGGTATAAGGGAATATGTGCTGTAAATAAAAAAATATATTAATTTGGTCCTTTACAGAGGTAGTGTTGAATCAGAAAAAAAATACTTATGTTCCTTTCACCCTGGCTTTCCATTGCATATATGAGAAAGAACCAATTATCAGAATTTTAATAATAGATATCTGTATCATCTCTCTATATAACAAGATAATCAAATAATATATTCAGATTTTTTTGTACTCTCAAAATTTGGTATTAATACTTTATTTTCTTTGTATATTATGTATTTTGAACAAACTCATTACATCATCTCTTTTTAAATACATACATACATGCAATATACTGAAAAATAATTCTAGTAGAAATTCTTAACAAGAAAAGATCATTTTTTTCTCCATAAAATAAAATTTAAAGTGTCCTCTGTATGAAATTTAAATAGTAAATATTTTAAGGTAGGAGTGATTTTCCTTTATTAAAGCTTACGAATTACAAAAAAAAAAACAAGGTTAGTGTATAAAGAAATCCATTACAAGAAATTACCTTAAAATAACAGGTTTGTTTTAAGTATTTTTCTCACATATTTGGAAAGAAACTTAGGAATTTCACACTTTAAAATGATTTAGCAAGATTCTATAATTGTTCCTAGCTTATCTTAAATAGGGCTGCCCAAGAATGTAGTGTTCTTAATATGAATATATTAAAAATTCTTGAAAACTGTTGAAAAAACATTTCAATACAATGTGAAATTCTGAAGCTTTTCTAGTTGGTCAGCTCCCCAGAATGCTATAAATAAATAAAAATAAATACTTTATTTTTAAAAAGTTGATTGTGATGTCCTTCTCTTAGGAATAAAATGATCTATGCATCACTTTAATGCTTTTGCAATTCTGAAATGCACTCATAATTCACTACTTTTGAAAGAGTAGTTAAGCATTTTGTAGACTTGAAAAGAAACATACAGGAAAATGTACTGTCAACATGATTCATCATCTTAATCTTTATAGTTCCTTTTTAAAAAATCTTATCATTCTTCATTACTCTGGGTGTGTTTTCTCTGCACGCAAACTGATACCCTCCTGAGGATTTTATTAAAATGCAGATACAGGTCCACAACTGGCCTCAGACTCACATGAGCAGCTTTCTGTTACATCAACAGACAACTTTGAAGACAAGGAGCTAGATCAGAGTCAGAGCCAGGGCCCCTGACCCAAATACCTGACAATCTGCATAAACATCTGGAAATGAAAGATGGGGCAGAAGAAAACAACAAAAAGCAGCGAAGCTGAAAGCTTATGTTTGAATGCTTTAGTTTAAACTGTGCATTTTCTTTTTAAATTTCCTTCTTCTATTTAACACTAGCATTGTGATTGACATTTCACCATCATTCAAAAAAGTCCGATAAAGTATAACTATTATTTAGGTATAATTTACCAGAAAGTTGTGTTTTTAAGTGTCTGAGGGACACCATCCCTGAGAAATGCACAAAGACATAAAGGTATTCAACCAATTTGTGGGGAAATCATAGAGAAAACCAGTACTGTGGTTAAAAGGTTCTTTAAAATAAATAAATAAATAAATGATAATTACTACACTGATTTACCAGCTCTAGGAAAGTTTTAGTGGATGAACTGGTGTTTCTCCATCCTTCATAACATTTTCTTAAAAATAAAGTACCATGATGCTTTATCACATTCAAATGTTTTTTCATAGGTTGAAATCAATATTTATTCTTGCTGAATATATACTAAATTTTGAAATGCTTTATGTAGAAGTGTAAAAATCCTAGATGACAACTTGGCATTTTATATTTAAAAATACAAACTGCTAGTACTTTCACAACACAAATTGTGATTTTTGTCAGACCATGTGAGAATATTTAACACAAAGCTTACCACAGCCCTATTGAAATTAGAGAGGATTTTCCCAATGGCTATACTGATACTAGGATGCTATTCCATTAACAGTAATTATTTAAATACTTATATAAGAAATATAGTAACATTGTAAGGCAGTATAATTACTTCATCAGCATGACTCTTGTGGTTCATAGGACACTTCTTTGTCCTGTTACACAGAGTATCCATATGCCAAAGTGGAACCAGAAAGGCACTTAGTTTAAGGAAACTTAGACATTGCCAGAACAAGCCTTTCCAAGAAATACTAATCTTACAGTTCATAACACAACTAGAAAACTGTCAGTTAGTCCATGTGGATTGTAAAACTGAAGGTTATCCTTTAATTCAGCCTTCTGTAGTGGAATCTCTGAGTCCTTTAAGACAGCAGCAGAACCAGGAAAAGTGTGACACTAAAATTGCTTTTATTTTTGCTCTTTCTATGACTGAGTCCTTATTCTGGAAATAATGGCACAATTTCAGTGTTACTTAGTAACAGAAAGACACACTCATATGTATACTCACACATACACAAAGTCATATATATATATGCACACATGTATATATGCATAGGGATAAGTAAAAAGGGTCCGTCTTTAAAAAAAGATGAATTGTAGTTCTGGAGAATTGTATCATTTTGCTGATGTTAGAAACAATATCTTTCTTCTTCTGATACAATACTGAAACATAGAGATAGAATTCCTGCTTTTTTCAGGCTGTAGGGTCAAACTATAGAGTCTATGAGACAATAGTCTTATTAAACCAACAATATATGATAATAACATTGGAATGTGATTTGCAATGCATATGTATAAAAATAAAGAGGCAAGGTTATACCTACTACCTTAATGTTGACATTCCTGGGTTCTGGGTGTTTACCTGTATAATTTTTTTTTTTTTTTCTGTTAATATATTTTTAAACTAGGTTACATTGCTTGGCTCTCAGAGAATTCCACGTTTTAATGATATAAGTATAGCCAAGGCATTCTGAACTGTGGATGCTTGAGTTACACTGAGAAACAGCATTTAAAAGACATTATGTTTTTGCATTGAATGTTAGGACCTATTTATGTGGTTAAGGGAAAACTGACAATATAAACTGTACTTTTATAGCAGTAAATCCATCTGTTATGTTCATTCTTTACAGGCTTAATAATTAAATAAATATATAATTCCTACCAAGATGATCATACACATGATCACTATGCACAACAACTCTGGCACACTTTCCACAATGTCTGTGCTGGTTACCAGTGAACAGTAGGCAGTTTCTCTTTAGAAGAAAGATTAAGGACTGTTTTCCCCGTAAATTTCAGTGTTGACTATTTTGCCTTTCACACTGGAGGAACACTTCTCTTACACCCTGAAACCACAGTTAAGAGATATGTACACTCTAAGATATGTAGTAACTCTGAAAGGATTTCCTTCTAGTCTTGAAAGTCTTGCTCCAAAACAAGCAAGTAAACAAACAGCCCTTTTGAAAGGATCTCTAATGTTGGAGGAAAAGTGCTATACTTGTCCTATCAGAATGAAACCTACAGATGGAAAATAAGTGCCAATTTTCTAACACTGTGTTTCCCTGATCAGTAATTATTCACAGAGAATTCTAGTAAACTTGATTAGGACCATTAAGTGCTGGGGCCTGGCCTGTGGGCCCCAAGTGGAATTGACCTATGGATGAGTCCCAGCTCAGCAGAATGTTTTGTTCCCACAGTGGTTTCAGGCCCCAGAGATAGAAACTGGCCCACCTGTGTGAGGCCTTGCCTTCCCCCAGGTGATCATGGTTGGGGTGGTGGGCAAGGCTAGAGATATACTAACCAGGAACTAACTGGTTTGAGAAGAAGCAATGAGGAACAGCAACAGAAGAAACAAGAAGCTGATCAGTTGGAAGAGAGTTCCTGTAACATGAAGAAGAAAAGATGAACAAATGAAGATGAAGAGGAACACAGATGTTTGTTCTGAGTGTGGAAACAAAGACTAAAAGATGAAAGTATGCTGAGGAATTGTTGCTGAGTTTGGTGCGGGCCAGACAAAGCAGAGAATTAGCAGCACAAAATTGGCAGTCGGCAGGATGGTTTGAAGAAGAGAGAGCTAGCAAAACAAACCATCAGCAGAAAACATTACTCACTAGCAGAAATTAGAGATTTGCATTCTGGATCTGTGCTTGCAAGTGCTGTCAATAAGCTTTGAAGTTATAAACTTAAGATTTCCATCATTTTATGCTTCTGTCAAATCCTGCTTTCATTATGAAGTCTGTAGCTAACTTCACTTGACAAAGGCCTAATTCACAGTTGATTTTTTTTACCCTTAGGCATTTTTTCCCACTGTTCATGCAAAAAATGACTCAGATAAACTGCCACATTTGTTACTGTAAATTCCTCACACTCCTGAACACATGAACACTGTCAAGTGCACAGTAAGAGAAACATTTCAAAAAAGAAATACAACTGTTTTGTCTTTGCAAAAATAAAAAAGCCCACAGAATTAGCTTATTTTTGAAAGTTTCCTTGACTTTGCTTTCTATTAAAAGTGACTTCACAAATAAATATAAACATTTTCTCCCTATGTGAACAAAGCATAAACACTTCAAACTGAGATTAAATTAATTACGTTAAAAAGCCCTTACACTTCAGATGAACCATTCATGTATTTAATGTGAAGGCAATGCTTCAGTTGCCTTCACAGAACAGAGGCTGGATAAAGGTCACTCAGGGTGTGCTTAGACTCCATAGCTGTGATGGTTTAATAACATGCAGCCAACAAAAGGGACACTCCCTCTGATTTTTCTTTCTTCTGCTCCTGTCTGTGCAGTTTGTACCAATAGATGCCTCAACTCATTAAGCATGCAAAACCATGGTTTTTTTTAAAAAAAACCTTTTGTTTGGTTAATTTTCTGCCAGATGAACTGAATCAGCTCACCATGAAGTAGGCCGAGCTCAAAAGCCAACACAATTGCGGAGGAAAGTAGAGGAGAGTATGGGAAAAACAAGAAGAAAAGGTGAGGTGACTGACCCTTCTGGTGAGCTATTAGATTGGCTCAATTCTGTTATCTACAGCCACCTGGAAAGATAATATAAAACTAGTGGAAATGATAGGTAATAGTGTAAAATCACTTATGTCTCATTTTATTCTTAATTAAGAGTTTAATGAATCCAGAAATCCTTTTAAACCATGTTAACAAATTACCAATTTAAAATAGATGTTCCCATTTCTTCTCTGGGACAGGTTTTTTTTCCCATACTCTGGTCTTTTTTTTTTTTTTCCCCAAGGCTTATGATTACATTTGATAAGGTAAGGAAAACTAAGCTTTGAATAATCTGTTGCAGAAATAAGCAATGAATTCCAGACGAGCTTTGCTCTTGACAATTTCTTTCCAAAACCAGTGAGGAACTTAATTATGCGTACCTTTTTAAGGTGAATAATTATATTCTAGTCTATGAGCTTTATTGGATCTTCTAAAATATACGTGTGACTATGTAGTTTGCTAAAGGAGACAAGTTTTTCATGCCTCATGTATCAGAATGAACAACATTAATGAATGAAAACTTACTCTTGACTTCAAAACTTTTGAAAGTGCTTTTTGAATTTCAAAACCTATTTTGAAAGAAAGTGCATAAAAAAACTGCCATCAGGTATTGCTGCCAGATAGTTTTTCTCTTTTAATGAAATGTCTTCTTTTATGACAAACCTTGGGCAGTAATCTAGAAACCGAAGTCACTTAGCTTTTTTGTGTTTTATTTGTTTTCATTTAACACTAGTCTCATTAGGATTCATTAGGCACTATCTGAAAGATCTAACCTCTCAGAATGACTGGAGTGAAAAGCTGTGCAGTGCTGGTCAGATGGCCACAAATTTCAGAGAAGTGGAATGGGAAACATTGTGTATCTTGAGAAGTCAGTGTATGAACTTGATATACATTACAACCCTGGATTATTAGTTTATAAGTCTTGGAATACCCTGGTGACATTTTGCTCTCCCTTCCAGTAGTGAGCAGAACATCATGATATCTAGTAAATACTAAATTAAAAAAACCCTCAGAAAATCTTAGTTGTTTTTAATTCAATGAAAAGTGTTTTAATAGCTTTTCAATTAAATCTTCATCTCTCTTTCCTCCTGGGAGACCAAGTAGACGAATATTATTACATCTAGAAACAGTGTCAAGGTTCTCTAATTTATCATGACAAAAAGCCACCACTGTTACCATTTTTCCTGCAGAAAGATTTCAATTTACTAAATGTTGTCCTTATTAACCTTAACCCTTCCCTGCCATCTCAATTGGCTTAGCTATCTGCTTTTCTGAAAGAAATCTAGTAAAATATAATTATTCTTATAATTAAAAAGAATAAAATTAATATTTTTTTAAATTATTTTGAAAATATAAAGGAACTACTTATGCAGTAAATCTGTTTCTCCAAATCCTGATTTTTTTACACTGGCTTAGTAAAACTGGAGTGTTTTCTGCCCCTAATGAGACAAATTAATGTTTGCTGTTTTAAGAAGGTATGATCAGTGCTTACTGCACAGGTCTTTTTAGTACTGATAGAAGATGAGCACTTCTTTTGCATCTGGATGAATGCCATCTGTCCATCTTCTTTTTTATTACTGTTCTTTCTGCTGCACACTAGCTTTAGATGGATAAAGGAAACATGAGATCTATTTCTACAGTGACACTATTTGCCTTTATTCTCACTTTGGAAAGAAGAAGGACAAATTTATTTCAAATTAGTTATTAGATTTATTGGATTAAAAAAAGTTCACACAATTCAGTCATACTTATGAAAAGTAGTCAAATTTTCCAGAGATTATAGAAAATGAAAATTAAGATATTTCAAAGGATTGATTTTTGCCTCAACAAAAACAATTATACTGAGAACACTTGTGCTTATATGACATGTATAATATCAATTTGAAAAAATAGGCTACACTCCCTTAAGTTAAATCTGAAGGTACAAAGAGTATGTTCATCTTTAAAAATATTTTATACTCAGAATAGTCAAGAATGGAGCTTTTTAGAGAAGAATCAATTGCAAAAATTGTAAGATAAACAGCAGGGCTAGGATTTCATTTTATAATTTCTGTAATTTTAAAACATTACCCATTTTTCTTCATTCAAAATATTAGAGGACCTGATGTAAGTGTTGTTATCAATGTGTATTACATAAGAAATTATAAAACACTGTGTCCTTCCTTTAAGTTTCTTTTGTTTCACACTAGGTTTTAAAAACAATTAATTTCTGGAGGTAACATTATTTTGAAGCGTAACACTTACAGCTCTCCTATAAGTGTTAATGTGAATATATAGCAAATCTGCACTGAAAAATTTAGTTTTATAATGAATTACTTTTATATTCTTTTATAATAAATGCAGTTTTAATGCTTAAGGTCTGTGTTTTAATGCATTAAGTATAAAATAATTTATTGCTATTACATCTGTGTGGGGGGAAAAAATGAAGAAAAAAGTGCAGAGTTATTTGATATAGATCTGTTTATTAGATAAAAAGTTTTCTGGCAAATAAGACTATTTTTGCCGTACTATAACTAAACTTCATTTATTTTATTACTTACAAAGTGCCAAAAATTACACCTCCTGCCAGAGGCCAGTTGATCATAAAATTAGAATCGTAGAATTGTCAGGGTTGGAAGGGACCTTAAAGATCATCTTATTCCAACCCCCCTGCCATGGTACTCATTCTCTTTACTTAATGAAAAGAACTATGTTCATCACTGCTTGTTGACTGCTGCATTTCAGTGAATGAACAAATATACATCATCCAACATATAAAAGTGAGTGTCTTGTCCCGAATATTTGTAAATATAGTTAATGAATAACTGTAAGTACATACTATTCAGTCTCCCAGGATAAATGTTGAGATGTTGGGTATACCAAATATCAGTTGAGATGGTACAGATTAAGATTATTAAGAACTACTCATACTTATTGAGCCATTAAATAATGATATTTACATTTATGCACAAACTCATTAAAATTATAGCAAAATATCTATAAATTTCATGGAGTTGGGATTATGCCTTTCCAATATAGTGTCATATTTTGAAGTTTTATATGTATTTAATTTTGAACTAACTATTCAATACAATTACTTCATACAATGTCAGATGTATATTCTGAGTTAATATTCTGAATCTGGTCCAAATTTCAGCGGCAAATTTAAGTCTAATTTATTCCCATTTTCAAAGTTATTTTAATGCTACTATAAGCATTTTCTTTGTAGTTTAACATTACCAAGATTTTAATTTTGACCACGACTTTTCCCTTATAATGTAACTTATATTCTAAGTAGGAATTATTTTTCAGCTGGCAAAAATTCCTTTATGGTTGTTTGTTTTGTTTGTTTGCCTTTTTTCACAAAATACTCATTCATGCCCACATATAATTAAAATTTAAGCCTCAGATTTACTTTATTGAAAACAAGTTAATTTCATGCTTGATGAATAAACATACACATTTTGTGGTCCAGTTTTCTGAATGGTTTCTTCACTGGGAAATAATGAAAACAGAATGATCTAGTGTTTGTGTATGCAAGTATATGTTGGTGGATATGTATGTGCTAGAAGACATCTTTGAAAATATGTGCTATATGTCAACCTGCATTTTCTAACATTTTTCAAAACCTGACATACTTAAAAATATTTATTCTAGATTAATAAAAACTTCCACCTTTTCCCCTTTAATTTAAAGTACTATGAATGGACATATAGTTATGTATATGCATATAACCTCAGCAGAAGTTATGTGAAGGAATTTAAATGGCACTGAAAAAAGTTGAAAGACTGGATCTGCAAAAACATTTAATGTCAGGCATATAAAGGTGCTGCTAAGACTATTGTCTGAAATACCTTTTGCAAAAGTGAAATGTGATGTGAAGCTCCTTATGAGATGAAAGGAAATAGCACCTATCCATGTCTTCCAACAGCTGTCTTATGCTTGTCCTTTTCCTCTACTCATGTTCTGCACTTAACCATGATGGAATCAGGCTACTACTTGCACTGACCTTGTGCCCAGGCTAGTTGAGATGCTCTTGTATTCGATGAGTAATCTACAATATATAGCCTTTGAAACACTGAGACGTAGATAGCTACATGAGGTTGACATTTTTCCCTAGAAGTCTAAAACTAGAATCAGATTGGAATGAAAACTTTAAAAGGCCATAGGAAGTAGTATTAAGTGTTAACCTGATTTCTGTGTATTACTCTTAGACCTTGCTTGTAATGAGTCTCAAGAGGTCTTGGAATGCAACTTTTCTAGTTCTCTATCCTGATTGTAGGAGTTGCTAATAGTTAATTCAGCACAGAGCTTTCCTCAGCTGGTGCCATTTTGTGTTGACT
>VYZX01023270.1:21950-34795 GCA_013401335.1 Brachypteracias leptosomus | reverse complement strand
TGGCCTTCCTCCCCCTGCAGCATTATTATTATTATCTGTTTTGTATTATCTGTTTTGTAGAGTAAACTGAAGACTAGAAAATTAACTGAGAAATTAGCCCTTATTATGGACTGAAATTTCAGGAAGGTGGGATAGCTTGTATACTGCCTCTGACTATTTTGCTCTTAGCTAGCAGCATAGCCACAAATAAAATCTTTTATATAGCAAAATGGACTTAATCTCCTGGTTTGTCTATAACTGGCAATCAGCAAGCCTCTTGTCTGAGGTATAGACTGGAATCAAATATAAAATTGAGAGACAGCAGTTTAGAAAAGTTTAAAAAAGAGACATTTGTCTGTCTTCCAGCTAGATTTATTTTTTATATATATTTTACTGGCAATTTGCTTTTCATATTTTACTTTAAACAGCAACAAAGTTTTTCATTCACTTCAGTGCTTTCAGTCTCACTTAAATGTATGTGAAGTTTGCTATGAATATTCAGGTTCAAGGTAATTTTAATTTTCTTAGGGTTTCATGTGTCTTGTAGTTCTGGCAGGGTGTCTATAACAGATATATGTGTATAGCAAAAGTACATACTTAATTAAACTAGAATTTTTCATCCCACAACTGTTGTACAGCTATTGTTTATAATTTACTATTTTATGAATACCCCTGAATATTTTCCAGAAAAATACGTAAGTGGTGTTGACCAAACTAAAGGGCAGTTACATTTCTCTTTAATACACCCTCAAAAGATTTTTCAGGTTTGAAGGTCTTGGCTCATAGTAAAACAAAGTAAAAGCTTGTAGGCCAGGTGATATATATGAAAAATTCTTTTGAAGTTTATGATTTCATAAAGGAAAAAGAAGTTAAGGTGATCTGTCCAAAGACACTGTGCACTTTAGAAATGATCATTCAGCGAGGAGACATTCCTCTTTAAGTCACTCACCATGAGGATTCTCAGTTCATTTCAAATACAGCAAGCAGAAACATGAGTAGAAAGCAGGAATAGTAAAGAAGGAAGTCAAGTATGAACAAAGAGAGGCAAATAAAACTTTTCAATTAGTCAAATACTTAATTGCTCACCTCCCTCTTGGGTATGATAGAATGACAAGAGAAAGTAGAGGGCTCTGAATTTTCAGTTTGCTCATGTATGATGATTCTGTCTCTCTCGACAGTCACAAAATAATGTCTAAAACTTGTAATATTAAAGAAACCTTAATGTTGATCAATTCAGGTTGAAAAACCTTTTAGGACTTGAGGTGTTAAAATGCAATAATAACTACTGTATACTGATTGCAGACAAACTTGTGTTGGAAAGTTTTCTAGTTCAGCCGTGATGCTGCTGACATGAACTTCTGTTGACATAGCATGCCCTAATGTAGAACAATGAAAACATATTAGAGAAAGTAAAAATAAAATTAAAAAAGAATTTCAGAAACTAACACACATAACTTTTAAAGCCAAACAAATCAGAGAATATATTTTATAGCAAGCTTAAAATTTATTTTTATTCCAAATAAAAATAAAAAGACAAATATATTTTAAAATTTCCTATTGTAAAGAAAATTATATTCATTTCAGTTAATTATAAGACATTCTTTTGTTAAAAGGACAAAACTATTAGGACCAAACCCTTAAATCTTTTGGGTGAAGGATCTGGCAATTATTCTTGTTAACATTGTCAAAAAACAGGAGTATGGGAGTACAGTACAGACACAGATAACTTTTCCTGTTCACCCTAATCAATAGAGAGGAACAGGCACCTCTGAGGTGTGACCAGGCAAGAGGTGGTTGCATGATGAAGGTAGACCTCTCCACTGACTTAAGAAGTAGACATGGTGACTCAGCAATAAAGACCTACATGTTTAGTAGAATGGATCTGAAAGGAGCTGTACCCTAAAAGTGTCTTTTATTGTAGGTTTAAAGGGAATCTGACATGACTGGCTCAGATAAAAATATCTCCACCTGGTTGAAAGAAACCCATCCCAGAAGTGAAGCAGTGTTGACAACCAGCTGAAGGATAAAAAATAGTTATTACTTTGCAGTAATGGCAATATTTGATGTACATTGACAGCTTACATTGTATTGCCAACAGACTTTAAAAAATCTGATCTTTTGTATGTAAAAGACTGTGCATATAAAAAGAAGAATCTACAAGATGTCTTGAAGAGGGATATTGCACTAAGAGAAATAACTATAATTTTGCAACTAAATTAATGAACAACAATTAAAAAATGCACTATGGTACACATTTGTCGTAACTGTTCCTCAAGGACAAGGTGTCTATATAGACAATTGAAAAAAATCAGTGTAGACAAGTTGTGTCTCTGAAGGTTTAAAATAAAAAGAATCCTCCCGTCTCACTGTTTGGTTCTTTTTCTTTCTTTTTTTTTTTGTTTTTGAGGGGGTTTCTCTTGTTTTGTTTTGTTTGCTTCATTTTAAAGTAAATGCCAGAGACGCAGGATGTCTTTTTTTTGGAGGCATTGCACATTTAATTAGTTATATTCACTCTTCTTGAAGAGAACTCGAGGTAAGTGAAACTATCATCCATTTCTTCTGGCACTTTGGATTGATTTGAGAGTAAGGCATTTGCCCTAGAGGAGAGAGGCATTGCATCTGCACAGAGCTGTACAAATGTTTTTTAATTAATATTTTATTCAGCTCATGCATTTCTTTGTCTACTTGTAATAGAACGCCCCTGGGAAGATCACTGAGAGCAGAGACTGAACTTGGGACCTTAAATCTGAAACCATGAGTGTTTACTGCCAAAAGCCTCATCTTTGTCTAACAAAGCTACTTTGGCATCATAACCCCATGATGGAGTCCCTCCACTCTAGAGTATGTTGTTTCTCTGGATATCAGTCAACCACTGCTTAACTGGCTGACTGACACCCAGCCAAATTCAATCTTTTATTAAGTAATTAATTAAATTTATTGAATTATGCAGAGCCCATTTAGCTGACCCAAATTAGCATAAAGCTAGTAATATACCATGTTTAGCAGAAGAAATACAAGATGCAGTTTTTTCCCTGCCAAGCTTCCAGTCCAATTTCTTGCTGGGGTTACTGGGTCAGTGCGATAGACTGTGAGCTGTCTTTTCCAGCCTCTGTCGCTCTCAAGGCAGCTTGTGTTCATGTTGTGGGATCCCAAACTCTGCTGGAGTTAATCCAGAAGAACAGGACAATTTTTGGTTGTGATCAGCTTTGAAGGGAGGGAATTCTCCTACTCTCCTGTGACTTGCCAATTCTTTGAGCAACCTTACTCAGATAGTGCTGGGATTTTTAAGAAATTTGTATTAACATACCTAGAAAGAAAGAGAAGTCATGCTGAGCAATGCCAAAGACTAGCTCAACCTCCTGCTGTTTGCAGAGGAAGGCACCAAATACCTGGGGATTGAACATGAGGACAGGGATAACCATCAAGTGATGCTTCTCTTCCCCATAGACACTTGCAGATTTGGCGGAGTTCCCAGCCCAGATGCTGCCCACAGGCTATATCTATTCAAACTGATCAAAGTTCAATCAGAAGTTAATTACAGCTTTTGGCTCCTTGTGCTGACATCAGCAAAGCAGCAGAGATTTCTGGGAAGTTTGGTATGGCGGTTTTGCATACTTGTTTAATTAGTGTGACAGTGCTGCTTGTTTACCAGGAGCTGCGTGAGCAAGGTCATGCCATGACAACAGGTTAGCTGTGTACCTTGTCCACAGATGGAGAGGGACTTTCTCAAGCATCTTAGCTGTAACAAATCATTGCTGGAATAATTTTAAAGGTGTATTCTTCTTCCGGAAGCATTTCCCAGCATTATGTTATAAGCATTTATGGATGAGTGGCCGAGACTTTTCCAGCCTAGCCTGACACCTCGAATGAAGTTATTTGTTTCTGCTGTCACACTGGATGAGCAGTAACTCTGCTTCCAGTGGGATGGCTGGTGTTTATGAGCATTATGGTTTCTGAGAACAGTCCCTTCAGTCACACTCATTTGTTTAAACTGTTCACAGAAGATAAACTCAGAATGGTCACAAATGGAGTTAGATTATTAATTCATGTTTTTTATGCAGACTTTGTCTACCTCCCCAACCAAACAGCCTCAGTGGCACAGTGTACAGGAATGTAATAAATGTCAGGGTCTTGCTATATTTATAAAAAGACAGCCATCAACCCCTAGTATTGGTGCTGTGAGGTGTTAGGGGATCCTGATGTAAAACATTGGCCAGGAAAAACTGCTGGCAGTGCTCTGTACAGATCAACCAAATAGCAGCTGTCAGTTGGCTGAATTCAATGCAGTAAAAGGAGCTTATTTTTCCCCCCTCCTTCCTCATGCACCACACTAAGCGTGCCTATAATTTAGTCTTTGAATAAATTGTTTGTTATCCCAGAGATCTAAAGCTAGATTGTTTCACTGGGAGCAGCAAACAATTATAATATTTCTGTTTGGTACAGCTTTGTCAGCTAGTGTTTTTTTGGGAAGGGTGGGATTTTTCAAAGGCAGTGAAGTTATTTAAGAGCACAGATGTCAGTATATCTATTTATTTTGTGCTTCCAAATAAAGCAGGGCTAATATAATCAATGCATTTAGGCCTGATTTTTGGCTTCCATTGCTGAAGTTTCCTGTGTGCTTGAGGTTTGGCTGCAGAGTGTCAACAAAGTTGAAAAAATCCTGGGAAGTCCAAGAAACGCAGCACACAGGTTGTGGTGGATACACAAAACCCTTTGCACATCTCTCTGGAGAGACCTGATTTGCAACAAAGATTATACTCCTGCATAAAAGGGAGCATATCACCCAAAAGAGTTGCACAGAGAAGTTCATAGAGACCTCTATCTCCATGCCCTATGTCAGGGAAATCAGAGACGTTTAGTTTGCAGTAGGGACTGGGAACAACACCTCTCTCTGACAAGATCCCACAGGTCTTTGTGATACTTTTCCAGGTGGGCTTGAGCCCATGAAGTTCTCATCTGATGCTATTCCTTTACCCCAGACTAGAAGGTGTTGGCCTTTATTCTGCCCTTCTGGGCTGCTGTATTTACGAATCCCGCCCCACTCCCATGAACTTCCTCTGTGCCCTGGAGGTGTCAAAGCCAAAGATCATAGTTTAAGCATGACTTATCTGTGTTTAACTTTATGTATTTGCTCAGGTGCTACCTTTTGTGTATGTAAGGTTCAACAATGTCAATTATTCTCATGGCTTTATTTACAGCAAGCTAGCAAAACAGAAAAGCTACCTTGGGAATTGGGATCCCCTTCTTGACTTAACCTGAGTGATTTTTCCTCAAAAATGTAGTGGAACAAGCCATAAAGTGCTTCAGAAATTCTGGGAGTCCCTGAGGCAGAGCAATAGCTCTAGAAAATGCATTTAACTGAGAATGTACAAAATGACTTAGATGGCTTAGTAGAAAATGTCCTGAGCTCCAGTTTTTTAAATGTGCTGGTTCAGAGGTGTGGTAATAAATATTAATTTTATTTTGACATTTGAAAAAGACATTTGAGTGCTGCGTATGTGCAGTGCAGAATGATTAAAAATTATTGTGGTGTATGAAATTTATGTTTTAGCTAGCATGATTACATGCTGCTAAAAATGTGCAAAGCTGTAATCTTTCAAAATTGTTTTTGCAGTAGAGAGATTAAAATTCAGTGAAGCACTTCATATATTTTTATAAAATCATGTTAATTTGGAAGTGACTCAAATAACATTCATTCTATTTTAAACACAAGTCTTAATGATCCATATTCAAATTATTTGTTTCCAATAAAAATAACCGCTTCCACGAAGGCCTCATAAAAAAGAGTATATACCATGAGCCACCATAGAGGTGACACCATCTGGCTTGGTTTATAGCAGATATGACAGAAAGATTAAATGCATTTCCACTGCAGATCAGCCCTTTATTTCAGAATGTGAGATAGTTTTCCTTCCACCTTCACCTCGTCCCATACCCCTGCTTTCAGTCTGGGTGCCTGCCCTGGAATTTCACTGGTGTGGCAGTGGACTTATAGTCCAGATGATTTGCTGCAGGCTGGGATTAGATAGCAGCTGAAAGTCTGTGTGAGTACAGTTCTGCTGCATTTACTTTACGGATAAGGATCTTACATCAGGGTTGCACTGCTGAGGGTCAAATTAAAATTGTAGTGTAATGAGAATGAAGTTGGTGTGGTTTGGAGTGGAAGAGAAAAAATATTAAATGGATACCCAAATCTTTAGAAATGCATAGTACAGCACAGCTCCTTATTTTTTAAAAATAAAAAATAAATGATTGGTCTGAGTTGGTCTGTGTCCTCATATTTAGTGATTCTCCTTTGTTCTGGATTTCTCTCCACTGAAGGTTAAAAGGTGTTTATAGCTCTTCAGGATAGTAGTTTATCCATGTGTTAGATGGACCTCAGTGAGAGATGCCAGTCTTGAAGCTGTGTTCTTTTGTTCTCTGGTAGAACTACCATGGCTCCTTTTCCACTACTCAGCATTGACTTTCATCCTTACTCTACACTGGGCTTTCCAAGGCCTATAAAAAGTCAGCATGTATATATTGTTATTTCAGTGGCATCACAGGCATTACATATTTCTAGCCCCCTTGGGGACCTATACAATCTGTGTCTCATTTGTCATGGAGCATTAGGTGGTATAGGTTGCTGTCCTGTGTCTTATCACCTCGATTTATTAGCTGGATGCCCTGGACAGACCCCAGATCTAACTCACTACCAGCCTCATACAGGACGCTCAACTGAGCCTTCTCCATGGACATCCTGGCCCTGTGCAGGTGCTTGGGACTGTGCCCTGCCAGGGGGCATTGTCCTGCCTGCCTGATGTCCATCACTTCAGATCCACTCCAGTTCCTTCCTGATGGTGTAGATACGTCTCTGTCTATACCAACAGAACAGAAGGGATGCAGAGCTGCAGTAACTTGGTGAAACTAATTGCAAAAAATAAGGATTTCACCCTTGAAGAACTTGAAATTGCATGTTGGCTAATGTTATTATGTGTTGACCAAAAGAACTTTGCTGCAAAAATGTAGAACAGATCTTTCTGTAGAGCATAGTTCAACAAACTTATGACTTACCCATTAGAAGTAACTAAAATTAGATAAAAGATTAAAGATGCAAGGTAGAAATATCTGAGGAGTTCTTGATTGTATATTGTGGGTGAAAGCACTTTCTGATACCTTAAAGGTGCTTGGCGTTGCAGAGAATCCTTGAAAAAAGATGAATTCCAGATGATGCTTTCAGACCATCTGTATTTGGTGAGATGCATTTAACAGGCAGATTCTCCCCTTTTTTTCCATCTGACCTTAAGGGAAAAAATGCATTAAGGAAGGCCAGCTCTGAGAATGTGAGTGTGCCTTGTATTGAAAGACAAGGCTCCTTCTTTGCTTGACTTTAAACTCCAGTAGTGACTGTTAACTCACAAAGCAGTGCCCTAAAGAGGGTTACCAATCTGTATTAAAACTGAATTTATCTCTGTTACTCTCTTGAGCTAATGTGATTTATGATCTTGCTTTTTTATGCATTGTAGATATACCTAAACAACATAAACCAATTGTGGGAATTTGGAAGACACCTGTGAATAATTGTTTTCTATTCCTGCTGGATAAAGTAAGACTGTAATGTGCGGTGGGGAAAAAATCCCATCTCACTAAAAAAATACCACTTACTTGCCAAAACCAGAACATGAATGTGCAGGGAACTCGTAATGTGCTACTAGTTGCTATAGGGGAAAATAGTATCAATGTCAAGACTACGCACTTGTTGAAGAAACAACAGAAGCATGAAAGGAAATGTAGATCACTCACACAGTCCAAATCCACGAGCAGCTGTAGGCATCTACTACTGAGCTGACTATACTGTATTATGACTTGGCCACAGGATAGGGAGAACTGAAGGAAATTATGTGTAAAATTTTTTACTTCTGAAAAATGTATGACATTCAGCACCCAGTTTTTACTTGTGAAAAAGACTATAAAAATGAAAAAGCTGGCAGATGAGTTGAACGCTTTCTGGAAAAAACGCTGAAGCAAAATTGTTACTAATGGTATTGGCATACATTACAAGTCTTGAATTTCAGTGTGCAGGCTGGTTCTGAAGTGCCGTATTTTTCTCCATAGTCATTACTGGTGTTGACAGAAAGTCCATTTTGGAGTGTGCTCATGTAAACTGCTTTACATGTTAACTGGCGAATCTAATTAAGGTTTTTGTGAAACAATATAGATGAGAAATGAAGGTCAACTTTTAAGTTTAAAGCTAAATTTCAAGAGCTTCAGCTCCTCTTTTCTGTTAAGTGATATCAAGTAAATGTTGTTGGGCACTGTAACTTCTCCTCCTTAAAATCACTTTTGATCACTCCTCATATAAACTACATTAAACAGGTAGCATAAGGACCATTATCCACTTTCTGAAATGTGCATGATACTGTATACACACAGGGTGTGACAGAAATAAAGCAGTATGACAGGACCACATGGCAGTTCTGTCTTCTGAGGTCAGAAATATTTGTTGTGACACAGCTCTAGTTCAAAATGGGTTATGTTCCCTTCCCCACCAACTTCTTTCTGAATTCATCTGAAAACTCAGATCCTAACCTCTCACTCAGTGCCTTGATTTGTCCCTCTTTTGGCAATGGGAGCCCATAGCAGGGTCACCACTCTGGAGAAACTGGCCAGGAGAACCTCTCTGTGCTGGTATCCTGGCAGAGGAAAACCTGAAACCAATGAGGATACATCAGTTTTAATCTCATCTAATCATTGACCTTTCCACTAAAAACTTTAAGAAGATTGTCTTTCATACTGATGTTATTTGTGGTGTGAACATATCCCTCGGATTTGGAAAATAAAACCAAAGTAATTGGATTTGGAAAAAGAACTAATTTTCAATAGGTTTTTAGAGGAGTCACAACAGGACTTTCAGGCCTCTAGTGGCTTGGGCTAAACTTGAACTTATGTTCTTGAAATGAAAAGTTCTACATGCCATTACTTATTCCCTGAGCCATACCGTGCTGCTAATATGTTATCTCAGATGTTTTTGTATTTGGAAATAAATATAGGCAAAAGGAAATGGTATTTCTGCAACTCTGATGTAGAAGTTGACACTGATTGAAGATGATGTCATGGATGTTGCTTTTCTATAGCTATATTTATAAAACAACCCTATATAAAAATCTATATAAATGCAGTTTGGATCAATTTATCTTAGTCTGTAATCTGAAGTCCTCCAACAGCCTACTGAGGACTTGCTGACTGATTTTTTCTGGATCTATATTTTGTTTCCATCTGCTTATAATGCTTTAAAAAGTTAACAGAACTTGACCTTACTGTGAGTAAAAATATGTTGTGGTTATGGTAAGGTTATTAGGTGGTCAGCAACAGGAGTTAAGATGCTCTCTGTATTGCCAGTGGAAACATATTTTTCAAAGCAAATCGTTTGAAATCTGGTTCATATTATGAAACAAACCTGGGAACTTGCAGATATTAGCAGAATATAACATGATGAAGCAGTCACTGTAAAACAACTATCTGAAAAGGAACTTGACTGCATCTAAAAAGAGAAACATGAGTCATGTTCACATCCATTTTCCATCTGTTTTATTCCAGCAGAGATACTACTTTTTGTAGTATCAAGCTAAGACCTGCACTTTGAAAGTATTCACTGAAAAAAGAATAGCTGAAAGAAAATTTCCATTTTCCTAAATATGATATGCTTATTCATGTGAGCCATTACACACTGGGTAAGGGTGTGTAAGGAAAACTCTTCATGCCATGGAAATACCCTGTCATTTTGAAGATTAAGGTCACTAAATAGAAAGCAGAAGGTTACTTATGACAGAAAGACTTTCTGCAAAGGTTCATGGCTCACAGGAGGGAACTACTGATTGCCTGAAAGGCCTGAAGAGGCATTAAAAGTCAGAGAGGTCCTTCCCAGGGGCATACTTAACAAAGAGCTATCCTTTCCTTCTTTGTGACATGGTGACATTACTTTTTTAATCCACCATAACTGTTCTTTGATGAAAAGGAGAATAGTGACAATACAGCCAATGAACCTGGCTGCTTTTCCAACTATTATTCAGAGCAAACTGTATGTGTTTGGAGAAAGCTGGAGGCCTTAGGTTTTGAAGGCATAAAACCCAGAGGTGAAATTCTCTTCCCAGAAGTTCTCAAAATGCTCCTGAATATATCCACATAATAATGGTATAATGGCAGAGAGGTAATCTAGTTTCTGTTACGAAGAATTCTTTGGTTGTCAGCAGGAAAACATATGCATGCTATTTATTGACAATGGAATAACACTTGCTACCCACTTACTCACTTAAAACCCAGTATAATTTATTAAAGCAGAAAATACTATTGCCCTATATTCCCATCTAACACCAACACCTAATTTTTCTTTTGCTTTCAAAAAATGAAAATATATTACCAACTTTCTTTCATGTGTTTGCTNCCCCCCCCTTCCTCATGTGTTTTGAAGCAAATGCATTTTGGAGACAAGAAGGAACTCTCAATGCCTTGATTCAATTCTGAGGTAGGATCAGGAACAATTATTAGGAATCAGGTGATTTGGTTAGAAACAAAAATTTTTAGCATTTCTTATGAGGGTTTTGGGGGAAGACTGTGTGAGAAAAGTCAGTTATCTTCATGATCATTTGGAGAATCAATTTTAAAAGGTTCAGTTCTGCACATTCAGTTGATAGTTTTTCCAGCAGAGGGCAAGAAAGTATAACAGATGAAAATGGTGCTATTTTCCTGAACAGCCACAGTGGAAATGTTAAACAGTATAGCCTGAGGAGGGAATGTGGAAGCTAATAACCATCCTCTTTTTAGGTCATAATGTCTTTTAAACAGCCTTTTACTTTTCAAGGATAGCCATAGAAAGACAAAATAGAAAAGGAGCAAAGGAGACCACCACAGTGGTTTGCACTGGCATATAGATCCTCACTTGAGGTTAAGTCTAGCTGTGGGATGAGGAGGCACACATGTGCCAATCTGATGCAGGGCTCCTATACTTTGTAGTCATTATGGCTGTTGGGTTCAAGCCTGTGAAGTGGGACTAGTTTCCTCTCTGAGGGGCAAACCAAAGTCTTGTTGGCCTTATATGTTAGGAGCTTGAGCTGAGTCTCAGGAATAAACATCTGGGATTTTGCATCCAACATGAATAAGGTTTGCTTATCACCATATATATGTTACTGTGGTAAGCATGTGTGTGTTAAAGACACACACGTGTAAAAGTCTACAGCTTTCAACTGTTCTGCGGAATGAATTTGTAGAATATAAAATTTAAGACTACAAGTCTCACTTGTGCAGTAGTGTATATTTACCAAGGTATTTATCAACTTTCTTCATACCATTGCACTGAGTTATAAAAAATGTTGTATAGCCTGTCTGTCAACCAGAAACACCTCAGTATATAATGCAAACCTTCTTGATCAGGTTGATCAGGCTGTACTGGATACCATCTGAATGCCTAAGAAAAATATAAGTGATTCAAACTGTGTAAAAAGAATTTTTATATAATAATAATAATAACAAAGTTGAATGCCAAAATTAAGACTATATTGATTAAAATATACTATTTTAGTAATAATTATCTGCATAAGTGTAGCCAATCTCTTTGGACAAATAAAGTATTTATCTAGGAGGAAGCCATATGTCATTTTTCATAAAGGTAGTTTTGCTTCTCTATGTGGTTGCTCTTCATGACTATACTACAAGTCAAAAGTCTCTACATTACTTGAATTAAGTTTCTAAAAGCAGATTCTATTTGTATAGACAGAAATACATATTTCACAATAAAACTGACACAACAGTACGTGTAGCTTTGTAGCTCTGGTCAATATAACAGACCACTGGATGGTTCTGTTTTCCTTTTCTTCAATATGAAACAGTCATATTTCACACGAGAAAGATCAACAGCCATACTTCAAGTTTTCTTTTCTTTTGGTTCATGAGTTGTCTCAAGTACTTTTGATTTGTTTATCCTAGCAATATATAATGATCAATTTATGGCTATAGATTTATTCAATTATTGGTATTGAAAAGACGTCAATATTTTGAAAGGGAAAATACCCCTATAAAATGCTACCCTTATACTGTCTAGGGTTTGTTCCCTATGCTGTTTTTTTTTCCCAAGTCATTGTACCTTGGATTATCTATAAACTCAGATTTTTTAATGTCATGTATTATTTTTAAACAAACCTCTTATTAAAGGGATTTTTCATGCAGAAATCCATTGAGTTGTAGAGATATTTCCCTGATGTACAATATATCAGATATTTCACATATTCCTGATATAAAGGACACAAATCTTACTTTGGAATTGTTCAGGATTGACAGTAGTGGCCTCAGTGACATGTAGTGAGCAGAAAAGTGAACTCACTTTGCTGTCAGTCACAAGTGAAGCAATCAGAAGTGGAAACTCTGCTCTCTCTAACCTCAAGCACTGATTTCTCCACATGCTTGGGTGGGGTGGCTCATAGGAAGAGGAACTGCAGATCATCCTGGAAACTGCAATGAGCATTTGAGATCCTGAAATAAATGTACAAAGCATTGGCAAGTGTTTTATCGCTCTGGCAGAAGTTCCGCAGCGGCCCCTCCCACTACCAGCTGAAGCAGTTGTATTTTAGGTATTGAAATTAGGATGAAATGGATTGTGCCTGAAAGGGACCATTCTCTCCACTGACTGTTGGAAGTCTTTGTCACCTTCAGAACTACAGTCCTGCTTCAGACCTCCACAACTGATCGAATAAATCACACTCTAGGAGACTCTTAATAGGCCTGGCCCTCTCAGGGCATCTGCTATATAATTCTTTATATCGGGCTTATAGCAGTAGTGTTAAACATTTTGTTCCATCCATTTTTCTGCTAGAACACTCTTGTACACTGTTCCTTAT
>VYZX01023270.1:1655-21930 GCA_013401335.1 Brachypteracias leptosomus | reverse complement strand
TATTTTTTGCTATTTAGTTAGAATTTAATTTCTGGAAGTGTGCTCTAAGTAGAGTTTTATTAAAACTCATGTGAAATCCAGTTCTTGGAGCACTTACAATGAAATATTTGTAAAATACATATCCATGAACAGTTGTAGTAAAATGAAAGAAGCTTTATTTTCTTCAACTGTAGTGAAAACTCTTTCAGGATTCCATCAGGGAAAAAGACACTGTGACTTTTCTCCCATCTTCTCTTGTAGTCCTGACCTCTTTTCTTCTGTAAGTACCAGGGTTTTATTTTTCTGAAATCCAGATTATTTTGTTCAAGAATAAAAATTGTGGGTTTGGGTAAAATTGTTGTTGTTGTTGTTGTTTGTCTGGTTGTTTTTTTAATTCCCTGACCTCCTATATCCAGATTAATTCAAAATAAGATGTTTCTTGTCAAAATTACACTCTTAATGCAACTAAAATGCATGTTGTCTTTTTTTTTAATATTTGAATGAAAAATTGGAAACAAATCTCTGTGTACTTGCCTCAGATTTTCCTAAGTGATAATCAAAACTGTTGAAGAAATTGATGGCAAAAGTTGCAATACTAAAATTTACACTATACTAGTAGTCATGTCCCATTTTTAGAGGATAGCTAATACCTCAAGTTAAGCAGCCAAATTCTGTTTTCAATGAACATTGTGTAAAGCTAAAATAATATCCTTGATGTAATTTCATTGAATTTCCTGACTGAAACTGACAATGTAATCCAACTTAAAGAGCAACAAAAATGGTCTTGAATGAAAGACAGATACCCTAACTCAGCCAATTGTTTGTTTTTAAAAGTGATTATTCTTGCAGAAATCAGATAAAGGTTTACCTGTGAAAGATGGAGTAGTTTAGATCAAATTTGTCTTTCATAACCATTGTATCATAATACTTCTCAAAAGCAGTTGGGTGAATGGTAGTTGTCTCACCATTTTCTGATCCATCAATACTTAGTTTGTCACTTGATGTATTACTCTGTCTACGTTGCTTTTTGCGGTTCTCATCAGAAATGGAGATTGGGGTACACAGCACTTTTTTTTCCTGTAACATTCATGATAGTGTCTACCATATGTTCTCCCTACATTTTTGTAAATACACTATGAGAACATATGCATATTATTCCCTAACTCTCTTATGCCAACACTTGTCTGAGATGTCTGTAAAGGATGCTATGTCTTGTGACAGTGTAAAGATCTTTCAAATGCAATTAAAATTATTCTGAATGTTTTGGGGTGTTTTAAAGAGAACCTCATGCATTATTTAGAACTGCTTTTCAGGGCTAACTTTGTGCCTTGGCAATTTACCTAAAATCAGAGTGTTTACAGATCAGAGGTCATCATATTTAGATGGTGTTCAAGTATCCAGGAAGAACTTTGGAGAAGTCTATCATCAAAATTGAAGTGGGATTTCAATATTAGGAGTAGGTCTCTGTAGTGGATATATAAATGAATCTTATTCCTTTGCTCTTGAACATATAATTTTAGATGTGAGACTAAGAACCTGTTCAGATATTTCTCTTATTTTGACTGTATTTTTATGAAAAGCTTAAGAATTTAAATGTCTCATATAAAAATATTCTTCACTGAATGCTGGGCACCTAGTTCCTGTGTATTTTCTTTGAGGAGCTCAGTCTTTGTGATCACTTAATTAAAATGGAAAAATATGGAATATTTACATATTGATACAAACATTCAAGATGTTGATATGGATATCAGCAACAGCCATAGAGGAGGCAGATCTAACTTCTAAATTTGGGACTGTGGATAAATGCATTAAAAAAGCCCCAAATACAAGCCCCTTAATTTATGGATACATGCTTGCTGAAGTCAATAATATTATACTAATTAGAATAATTTAATATATAATAGTTTGCAAGTAGAGTGACAGTTTTGTTGCATCCTGCGTGCAACAAAATGGCTATGAATACATAGATACTGAAGGTTGATCTGTTCCATGAGTTAGAGGGATTTACATTGACAAGAGTTTGCACGATTTTTAGATTTGAATGACAGGTTCACATCTTGGGAATCCAATACATGGCCAAAGTGCTTCAGGTTATGAACCCCCACAAGCAAACAGGTGTGTGGAAGGGATGAGTCATGTAATGTTGGTGATCCTCCTGTGAGTGCTGTAAATTTCAGATTGTGAACAAGAATTGGTATCTCAAATGTGGACTGGTATTGTGGAGTGCAGTTAAAAGTCAAGAGTAACTGACAGATTTGCACGAGTAACCTCCTGTAATGCCTCTTTAGAAAGGAGATCCTAATTGTTTCTCTTTGATGCTCTTTTCTATCAAGGTTTGCCTTTGTGGATGTTTGTACTGGCAAGGGTATTTCACTATTTATGGTATGCAGAATTCATTAACATTAGTTGTTGTACTGTGTTTTTTAATCACCAGCAACATGTGTTACAGGGTACAAATTTACATCTGTTATGCCTATCATTCTGAAGCAGGTTAGCAACTAAGACACTTTTTAAGCAAGTTAAAGCGACATCTGTGTACAAGTGAGGAAATGAGACTTAACTGATGATGTGCCACACACACAGACACATTCCTCTGACCACAAGAGTGGATTCACTGGAAGACCTTTTCTGGCCTTTTCAGTCTGTTTCATATTTGACTAATGCACATACTGGAGTTTTGGTTGGCAATGTATCTGGGCTAAAAACAGAGAGGAACACGAGTAGGTCTCTAGGCAACTTTGACCATTTGCATCTGGAGAATCTTTTAGAATCATTATTGTTCTCTAAAATGAGCAGAATTACATCCTTTTGTGATTAAAAGAAAAAAGAAGAATTTTTATTTTTTTTTGTGAGCATTTGTAGCCTCTGCTTTAGCAGTAGCTTGACATGAAAACACAGCCAATGTAGCAAATGCCTGTTTTAAGTTCTTTGTCATTTTGAGAGAATCATAGAACAATTTAGGTTGGAAAGGTTCTCTGAATGTAAACTAGTCTAACCTGCAGGTGAAAACAGAGCTGATTTTGAAGCAGACCAGACTGCTCAGGGCTTTTGTCCAGGCAGAATTTAAATATTTCCAAGGATGGAGACCCCACAGTATCCTTGTGCAATCTTATCCAGTGTTTGATCACTCTCAGAGGGTGAATTTTTTCCTAATACCTAAGCAGAATTTCTAGGATTGCAGCTTGTGTCTGATGTCCCATGTCAGAACACTGTGCACCTCCTGAAAGAGTCTGTCTCTGTTTCTTCACATACTCCCATCAGCTTGTGCCATAAAACAATATACAACTGCTAATGCAGCCCAGGATGCTGCTGCCCTTTGTTGCTGCAAAAGGTGTTTTGCTGGTTTGTGTTCAACTTGTTGTCCACCAGGATATCCAGGTCCTTTCACCAAAAGTTTATTTCTGTCTGCTTTTCTGTATGCAGTAGAAAAACATAGTGAGAGGAAAAGGCAGAATTTGGATGCCAAGTTTAGGTAACTAAGTCTGTGAGCTAACTATGCAGGTAATCTCTCACAGTGTCTTCCTAGAGAGAAGATTCTGTGCTGAATTGTCCTTTGGAAAAGCCTCCCCAGTATAAAAAAAATCTGAGCAGAAATCCTACTTAACTCTGACAATGAAGATAGGTGCCTAAGTCTGGTTGGTTGATGAACCTAACTTCACTCCATTTTCAAATGAAACAGGTTACCAAAGCGCATTAATATTTCATTTTTAAAGGTAGTCTGATTGAACACTGGTTACATCTGCAAGATTTTAAAGAATCTGAGTTATAAATTCAAATCAGAAATATTTTGGTTTTTATTTCTGGCAGACATGGAGTGTCTAGTAATAGTGCACTGGAATACTACATTTATAAGCTTTGTTTTATAGGATCATTTTTTCCCCTACTTTTTTTGGATTTGGGAGCAATATTTTTATATTTTCCATTAAGCGTTTTAACTAAAACTAAACCTGGAAATTTTACAAATAAAATAAAGTGTATAAAAAAATCTTGTTTTAAAGAAATCAAGGTAGATTGTATTTGGAAAAAAAAGAGCTTATACTGTAAAAGGCTTTAGGTTTCAAAACACTATTTAGAATCCAAAGTATACAGAAGAAAAGGTGTTTTAAATGAGTATTTAATGAATAATATGCTGCTGAAGCACTAGTTATTACTGGCATTAGCTGGAAGGAAATGAAAACTAAGTGCTAAAAGCAGAAAGATATCTCTTATGAACAGCAGTGTTTTGAGGAAAAGAAAGTTAAAATCTGAAACCTTGATTGTAAAACAATATGTAGCAGCATGAGGCTTTACCTTTTCTATTTCATGCACATTTCAGGATATAGAAAGTTGAGAAAACTAGTGGTGTCTTGTAGCTGTCAAGGTACATGGCAAACATTTCTGAGCTGATCCCTTGAAGAGTGAACAAGTATTCTACTTAGCTTTTCCTCTTTATTTACAACTCAGAGTGATGACAATCCTCTGATGATTTTTTCTTTTACTCACTAGTAAATTTCCTTTGGTAGCCTTTGGTCTTCAGTGTCCTTTTTCTTCCCCACTTTCTGTTCCAGAGCTTTCTTGTGGGCCAAAAAAGCTAGATATGTTTCTTCACCAATTTGTGAAATAGTATGGTGAATGTTTACTCAGAATAATTCTTTCCTCTCCAGTAGTCAGATACACTGAGAAGACATATTAATAATGTGAGGAATATCTCCCCAAAAGTTCTGCTTGGAAGAGTCCCGTGGGTTAAGGACCTGAAGGAAAAGAGGAAACCAAGAAACCTGGCTGATATTTAAAGATCTTCTCCCCCATGCAATGAGTAGGAAGTCAGATAAAAATGCCAAGAGGATTGTGCAGATGAACAAGGAGCTCCTTGCCAAATTCAGACACAAAAAAGGATACAGAGGGTGGAAGCAAGGACAGGTAATCTGGGAGGAATACACAGTCATTGTCTGAGCACACAGGAATGTGGTTAGGAAAGCTAAAGCCCAAATGGAATTGAATCTAGCCAGAGGTGTTAAAAAACACAAGAAAGACTTCTATAAGCATATAGGTGACAAAAAGACAACTAGGGAAAATGTCTTGCTCAATGAGACCGGTGACCTGGTTACATAGGATGAGGTACTGAATCCCTTCTTTGCCTCAGTCTTTACTAGCAAGACCAGCCTTCAGGAATCACAGTTCCCAGAGACCAGGGGGAAAATCTGGAGCAAGGAAGATACAGCCTTGGTGGAAGATAATCAGGACAGGGAATACTTAAGCAAAATGGACACTCATAAGTCCACAGGTCCTGATGGGATGCTTCCATGAGTGCTGAGGTAGCTAAATGATGTCATTATGAGGCCAGTTTTGATAACTGATCAATCATGTCTATTGAGGAAGTTATGTATGACCAATTTGATAAACTTCTATGATGAAATGACTGTCTTGGTAGATGAGGGGAGAGCTGGATATCCAGTCTGTTTATCCAGACTTTGGAAAGGCCTCCTCTAATCACCTCCAGGGATCATGAATCTACCACTTCCCTGGACAGTCTGTTTCAGTGCTTTACAACCCTCTCCATAAAGAAATTTTTCATAATATCCAATCTCAACTTCTCCCTGGTGCAACTTGAGGCCATTTCCTCTCGTCTTATTGCTTGTTACTTGGGAGAACAGACCAACATCCATCTTGCTACAACCTCCTTTCAGGTAGTTGGAGAGAACAAACAGGTCTCTCCTGAGCCTCCTTTTCTCCAGGCTAAACAACCTTCAGTGGCTCCTCACAGGACCTGTGCTCTAGAACCCTCACCAAGTTTGTTGCTGTTCTTTGGACATGCTCTAGCACCTCAATCTCCTTCTTGTAGTGAGGGGCTCGAAACTGAACACTGTATTCAAGGTGCAGCCTCATCAGTGCAGAGTACAGGAGGACAATCGCTTCCCTAGTCCTGCTGGCCACACTATTTCTGACACAGGCTAGGATGCTGTTGGCCTTCTTGCACCTGGGCACATGGCTGGCTCATATTCAGCTGGCTACCAAACAATACTCCCAGGTCCTTTTCCAACAGGCAGCTCTACAGCCACTCTTCCCCAAGCCTGTAGTGTTGCATGGGGTTGTTGTGACCCAAGTGCAGGACCTGGCACCTAGCCTTGTTAAACTTCATACAATTGCCCTTGGCTCATTGATCCAGCCTGTACAGATCCCTTTGCAGGGCCTCCCTACCCTCAAGCAGATAAACTTACACCCCTAAATAAATGTCTGCAAACTTACTGAGGGTGCTAAGGATATATCCTTATCTATAGAATATATCTTTAGTGCAACTGATTTGATTTTAGAGCAGGGTAATTTTGGGTTTCAACTCTGCAGAATCTGGATTGGTACTCACATGAAATCCTCAGTTGCTAAATGATGGCACTAAATGTCTGACTGAAGTTGCTTTTTGACCAATTTCTTCCTACTTTTAAAAGATGATCATACTGTATTTTCAAAAACCATCTAACTACTAAAGAGCTAAAGTTAGTGGTGTTTTCATGGCTGTTAGATTCCTAGAGTGTAGACCTTCAAAGTTGTTTACTGTTTAAAATGTTTTCTTCTTGTAGGTTAGGCATTTCTTTGCATGATTGAAGAGTAGAACATGTCCACAAGTGAATGCTAGACATATTATCCCACAAAGAACCATGCAATTTGTTCTTCCTGCATTTAAATTAGCTAACCTATATATATTCTATCAGTAAATAAAAAAGCTGAGTAGGCAGGATGCATAGGGAGCTTGAGTAACACTTGACGTGTTTGAAAGACAAACATTAAATTTGCCCATATTTGACAGGATATAACAAACCACTGAGTTTTAGACTATTATGTGTCTACCTTCCTCCTCCTATAGATTAATGTGCAAATTTTTAATACACATATATGTACAGCTCACTGTTGAATCATTTTTCTCAAATCCTACAGTGCTACTAAAGAAGTTTTTAATGTGTGACTTCTGAGTAGCATTAAACTGAGAATGTTGAAGATGAAGCTTTTTTTCTAATGTGATTTTTTTTTTAATAAACTGTAGATTTTTCTGAACAGACACATTTAGATTGCTATGATAAGTACTGCTACTACTGTTGCCTCAAGGTATCATCACTAAATATATTATGCTTCCTATTAGACAAAATTTATCTGTGACAAAACTTAAATATGTTTTTTGGAATTATGCCTGTGTGAATTTGGCAGATTATTCTGAATGGCTTGTGAAGAGTCATCTATTTCCAAATATGAATGTGTTGTGACAAACATTATGAAGAAGAAAGTGCTTGCTATTGCTATTGGGTTTTCAACTGAAGTCTGACAAGATCCCTTCTGACTGTATTTTGGAGTAAGATAACACGACTGGTGTTTACTGCTTCCATAGTTTGTAAGATAGCAAACAACATCTTAGATAGACTCTAATAATCAATACCTGAAATTGTTAAACTTATTTTTCCAATATACTAAAAGTCTCACTGCCATGCTATCACGTTTCTTTTTTTTTAATTACAGAACAGTAATAATACATACAAACTTGCTTCATTTTATATCATATTCCTTTAAACTTCAATCCCTCTCCAAATTAGGTTAGCATTATGTTCTTTTTTTGTGTCACATGGAAGCTGATAATTTGTACAGTTCTAACTGAGATATCTGGGTGATATATCTGCTTTGAAGAAAGACTGATGTTTTTCTCCTATAGTTAGCAGTATCAGAAGATGTATACATCACTGGAAAAGATCTAGAAATTTTACATGAGCTGAAGAAGGTGATACTTGAGTTGGAAGCTATGGAGAAAATGGAAATACATCGAAGAGTTAATTCAAAGAGTTGCTTTTCCTTATAGTGGTGTCTTAAGCTTTTAGCTGAAATCAGGACTGTGTTGTTGCAAATTTGTCTTTTAAGATAAAGAACAAAACTAGATTTGATCACTGGTGATCACTAAATTGATAATCTACTTTAACAGGTCAATGAAGAACCATTCTTATCAGCTAGACTGACTTTCTGGATTATTCAGACTATAGAACTTCATTTACTTTCTGCATTAAGCTTACAATTTCCTTAGTTTAGGATGATGCAAGCCTTTTAGAAACAGTTCTCTGTAGGTGGCAAGGCAACTCAAGAAAAGCTCATTGCCTTTTCCCCTCACACTTCAGTCAAGTTCTTCCCAAGGAATTTATTCTGTTTATCCAAGATTGACAGCATGCTTTCAAACATATTCTTCACATCTTTTGAGCAATCAATTACTAAAAAAAATATTAAAAATCTATCAGTGATTGGGTAAGCCAGTAAAGGAAGGTTGAACTTTGTTTTCCTGAATTAATAGGATTATGATGTCTTCTTTAAGTAATATCTTATTTTCCTCAGAAAGTTATATTACTGCCAAAAGGACTATAGCATTTATTCAGAACTAAATCAGAACTAGCATTTAAAATATATTATTTGACTTTGTCTTTAAGAATTATGATGCTTGTATTGCAAGTCTCTAGGAAGGAAGTGGCTGACTGGGATGGAATGAAAAAATTAAGGTTTATTTAATACTTCTTTGAGGATAACCAAGTCCCTTTGCATTGCAGTGTTAACAAATGAATACAATAACACTAATACATAAAATCAATCCTTGAATTCAAATCAGTTAGTGTAATTTATTCTATCTTGTCTTTTACTCCATCCCAATGATTTTCTTTATCGTCTGTTTACTCTGGTATTACCACTCTTGGATGAAGAGGAGTTATATGTCCCACACTAAAGTACTATAGCAAACAGAAGTGATGATTTTCCTAACTAGTCTGAAAAGTACTTTCTGCTCAGAATTCCACTGATGCAAAAAGGAATTGTGAACATATTCATTCTGCCAGGTGTGCAGCAAAAGCTCTGAATACAAATACGATATAAAATTTCTAAAGAGAAAATTCCTCAGGGAATAGAGCTATGGGAGGTGAAGGGCAGAAACACTGTTTCAAGAAGTACTTTTCCTTCAGAATTACTGCAAGTTTCTAAAAGATGGCAGGCACTCAGAAGATGGAGGCATGCATGAATTAAAACCTCTCTGGCATACATGTATTAAAACCCTCTCTGTGAATCTGCCTGGGGTGCTGGGAATTAATTATATGACCTTTATGAAGCTCTCCTAGTTTGCAGCAGCAGATAACCCATGCAATAAACACTAAACTTTGTTTAACACAGCACTGGCACAGCAACTAGCTTGGACAAATGTTAAGACTATAAGACTATAGTCTTGGTCAAACCTGATATCTGAAGTTTCAAAGGAGTGATTCATTCCCCCTTTGCTTCAGACATATGATGAAGGTGCCTAATTTGGGGTCAAACTCAGTTTGCAGTCAACAAAGATAGCACTACTTCCAGAAGTCAATTTTAGCCCATTTTTCTCTTTTCATTGATTACAGAGGAAATATAGTGGGGTTAGTCTACCCTCAAATTATATGCCACAGTGAAGCGCTTCAAGTTAAGTGGGATAAATGTGGTTGTGATCAGTTAATCCAGATGGGACCAGCCAGGATCAGCCTAAAGAAATCTCAGGAGTATAATGAAACTCAATTTTCTTGCTCTTAGAATGAGACAAAGCAATGCTGTCTTTGGTGATTGTAAAACAGCATTCATGTTTATGGCAGAGATCCATCCTTCTCAAGTTGCTCTGTGTCCAGCCTGTGGTTGCCCAGTGGGACGACAGAATATCCTCCTTAAGTCACTCCATATACAAATATTAAATGAGTGGCACAGCCTTGGTAAGGGATATTTATTGTCCTGTCTTTGCACCTCACTCCAGTCTGTGGCCTCCTGTGCTTATGCCAGTCTCTGATAACTCAATCAGCCACAGACTGGGGGAAGACCACCTCCGCCAGGACCACCTCCTCAGTCCTGCCTCCTCTGCATGAGTGCCCATGCAGGGGCAGAGGTTTCAGGCTGTAGGTTTTGTCTGGCTTTCCCCAGGGACTGCATTGTTGGAGTGCTGAGGCTGAGCCCACGAGGTCCTGCCGGGTCCCGGCAACTAGCAGAAAGAATTGCACACAGAGTCCACTGGCAAACGGTGGGAGCCTACGCCCCACAATGCCTGAGGTGCCATGATTTTGCTGACTTCTTCCACTTCCCAGGGTCATTTGCCATCTTTGCCTGTGCCTCAAATCAGTCCTAAATCATTATTAGTGAAGGAAGGGCATGAATGGTGAGATTTATTACAGACTTTATCTTCCAAGCAAATTTCAGGCTCAAGAAAACAGAGGGTCTACTGAGCTAAAACAGCTTGATTAAGCAATGTGTGATCAGTATTGCAGTGGCCAGAAAAAGAGTAGTGACCTAGCTATAAAAAATACACTTTTCCTACTTGAACTCTAGAAGTTTCTTCACTATAAACAGCATGCTGCTGCCTATACCGGACAAGAGGATTTATGATTAGGCAGAACCACTACTGAACATAGTGAATATTAAAGAAATAAAATTTTTGGACGTCAGATGCCATCAAAGACACTACCACCCCAAATATGAAGCAGGAAGAAAGAAATTGATCAATGCTCCATAGGAAGAGTTCTTGAAAAGAGACAGGGTAGCTCATAATCATCAGAGATGAGAGCACTAATAGTGTTTGAGTTTGGAGTTTGACTGAAATGGTTGCTGTAAGTCAGACACCAAACCTACAATTCAGGAAACAACAGAACTGGCCACTATCAGGCAGCAATGTGTAAGTCTAGCTTAAGAACAAAATGCAAAGAAGTTGCAATATTAAACAACCTGATTATAATGTGATTAAGAAGCTTTAGAAAAGCAGAACTAATTTCCAAGAACTTTACTATCATAGCTATCCTGCCTCTGGGACACAAACTTATATCTCTGCATGACACTACATTACAGAACTGGTGAAGAAGAGTATTTATGGTGATGCTCTTGTGGTCTCATCCTAACCTCTCTTACACTGCAATACAAACTTATCTGGGTCCATGTCTTTAGCTGGCAGAGAATTTGCAGTAAGCTAATCTTGTGTTGGCATGCCATCATTTTCAAAGCTGGTTTGGGTAGCTCCACATAATGCTGTACTGCATAATACAGATTTATCCCCCCTCCCTGTGCATGCAGCTATTATGATTGTTTATATAGGCAGAAATATAATCAAATGCCCAGGTGACTGTGCAAAATTTGTGAGTTGAAAATAACCTGCTTAAACATAGGGACAGGGAGGCCAATCATATACCCCAGTTAGATAAATTTTTTAGTGTTCTTGTAGGATTAAATATGAACATCTATGCACTTTTTGCAGTATCCCAATCAGGTTATCCCTATGAAGACATATGTAACCTTTCGCACAGAATTGTAATAAAAAAGTCTTTTGAAACCATAAACACTACATGGACAATATGTCTTGCTTAGATATCTATATTAGGAGAAAATAACCCCTTCAAAATTGTATTAACTCAATTACCAAAAATATACAGGATGCTAGTAATAATAAAACAGCTCAACAGTGCACAAATTCCTGGCAGTTAATAAGTTTAGAAAAAGCTAATATAAATTCCAGAAGTGCAAATCTGATAGGCTATTTGATCACAATCTAGAAAAGATATAGCAAAAAAAGACAAATCGCTATACATACCATTTTATGTAAGCCTCTCTGTTTCAGCTGTTACATTTTCGGAGGCAAGTATGTTGAATAATAGTTTCATAAAAGTTGATTCTTAAACAGTTTTGAGTTGAAATGCATGACTATCTTCAAAGAGTATAAACATGTGCTTTCCTCCATTAAAATCTAAATGTGGTAAGTTTTCTTCTGAATTTAATTTCTAATATATGCCTTTTTAAAAAAAGAGTATTTGGAGGACAGGAAACTGCCAAAATAACATTTTAAGGAAGAGAATAATAGCATATTTTCTATCTATGAAGTAATTATTGCACATTTCCCTAAACAATGCAGTCGTTAACTTTTTAAAAGGCTTGAATGGGTCACTGTATTGAAGGAAAAAAAGTATAAATTTTGAATTCTTTCTTGTATTGTCAGATGTTTGTACATGTAATGACAGTGTTATGAACTGCCAGAAGAGTAAATACACAGCATCACTGCCAAATCACAAGGGACCTAAACCTGCAATAATAATGTTTTCATAATTACAGAGGAATATGTGGTGGCCTGTGGAAAGAAAGCTGAAACTGGTGACACTGAATGATCTGTCTATACTTAACTGCAATGCTACCAGTCAGAATTTTCTTTTCTTTGTTTTCTCTTTGTCTGCTACTTGATAATTTTATTTAGCTATACTCATACCTCGTGTCATTGAGGCTCACTGATGAGCATAAAACTCCTGCTTAGAAGCTGAAGTTCCATATCAGATATCTCTCAAACAGACAGTTTAATAGACTGATGAACCTAACAAATCTGAATATAGTAGCCAGGATAAAAACTAGCTGGTTTCATAAGAATAAGTGCTTGTACATAACTATATAAGATGACAAAGGTCAATATGTTAGTTTTTAATGGATCAAAGGATTCAACTCTTGTTACTTTTTATGGCTCTGGTTTTTGTGGGTTTTAGGAAAAATGTATCATGGTCATAACATCTATACATGTTTTATCCAATTAAAACAGAACCAGAAGCAATGAATTTATGCTTTACAAATTGGATTAGAAATTTTGTCCTTTAATCTCAATGTTCCAAATAACGAATGTGCCAAATGAAAGAGACCAAAGCAATGGTTACATTTATGTGTACAAGAAAATATTTCTACTTATCTGAATAATTTGCTGAATTATACTTTCAGGATTCCTCATATTATTTCAGTACGATTGGCTTGCTTTTTTACTAGTTACTCTTCAATCCCCTAGAAAATGTTTGCTTCAGTTGTACATCATATTTCTCCCTCAGAAAAGCAAATACGAAGAGACTGTAAACATATTTAGGTTTTTTTTCTCAGATGTATGGTTTTCCCTTTGTCCTAAAATGTATCATAAGTACTGAAAGATTTTTATTTTGCTCTTGAAGGTCACATATATATTCCTGATATGTAAGCATCAAAAGTTCTTCGAACTTTTAAGATCTCATTATATTAAAAACTTATTAGCAAAAAGCATGCCTTGGGAAAAAAGCCTAGACTAAAACTCAGATGAACTACTATCCTCTGCATTAATCAATCCTCTTACTTTACATACTTTGAATGTACCTTTTGAGGATCCATAGCTTCAAAACTGTTATCCTTCCAATAAACAAACTGAAATGTTTGTTGTTCAGACTTTATTCATGGATGAAACAAAATGTGTTAGTAAGAAACTTTCATTGGGTTCCTGCTGTTCCTTTAGCCTCTTGACAAGTGACTTTGTCTTTCATTGACGTATTTGAAGTCCTGATAAAGGAATAATCACAGAAAAATATTAAACACAAAATACACCATATCTTATAAATCCTTAAGCAGATGTCTGGGCTAATAATAATAACAACAATACACCTGTTCTTCCCAAATGGTTTAAGGCAAGACAGTCATCTGAACTTTTTCTTATGTGTTGAATCAGAGTGAAAAATACGAATAAATATTTTACACAATCATTTGGGTGAATCATAAAGGATTATTTGGTTGTTCTCTTCTCACAGTCTTTCTCCATATCCTCTCAATGTACGTAACAGATTATACTAATTAGTTGTTTTAAAAATCAAATTTGCATGATAGTGACTTTTTTATGGTTTGCTAACTTATATTTTATGGTAATATCTGATTTCCACGTGAACTGAGATAGCAATACTTTGTTTTCCAGAAAGGTTAGGCTAAGTACTCACTTACATGAAACTGAACTTATGGCAGCTGCTTTTATTATACAAGGTTTTGATCCGTGAAAGAAAAAGTAAAAAGAAAATCAAATATTTGGAATATATTTCAATTCATACTGAATGACATCCTTCTGTATTCATTACTCTAGAGTATTTGTGGCTCAGAGGTACAGGCGTTGTTCATGCATGTGGGCAACTCGATTTCATGACATGGGTGCTCTGTGGCCAAACTTGTGCTCTGCATCTATGTGATTCACTAGGAAAAAAGAACTAGCAAGGCTGCCCCAGGGTCTGCACAGAGCATCTCCCATCTCCCAGTCCATTACAAGAAACAGCTAGTCTGTCAAACAGAAGTGAAAAGCTCACAAAACCACAAAGGATATTTGTAAAGTTTGGGTTTTTTCTTCGAAACAGAAGTGGATCTCAATATTTTAGGGACTTAATGTGATGAAGCCATAACAAGATCCCCTTTGGTTGGCAGCTAAGTTAGGAAAAGAATCAAGATGAAAAGTGAAAAGAAACCCAACTTTTACAGGAGTAATTAGCCACTGAAACAGACTATCGAGGGAAGGAGGGAATTCGTCGTTGCTTGGAGTCTCTGTGAAAAAATTACCGTTTTAAAATAGTGTTTGTTGATGCCTGTAATTTTTACAATGTGTCTTGTGATGTTTAGTGGATTCTGTGTTGAGCCAACTCCTGTGTTTATTTGAAATGCTCAGATTTCATCTCACAAAGAAACATTCCTAGCCTTCTAGCCGTGCCCGAGAGTTTGTATGGTGCAAATGAAGACTAATGACTCAGTACTGAAAAGGTAAATAAAGATACCTGGATGTTTAACAAAATCTCAGGGTTTTAAAGTAATTATCACAATTTCTATGCTTAATTTATGATTCTTGAATCTTTGGAGTCATCAGCACTGTAAAAATTTTTTCTGTAGTTCTTGCCCATCCGAAGGGAAAGTGAGCAAGCTAAGAATCATGTAGTAGGACTGAAGCAACTTCAGTTTTTCCATGAAAACTTTCTCCCTGAAATCTCTTGACTACAATAACTTAATTTTTTTTTGGGGGGTCTTAAAATTCTACAGTTTAAGAGCCATATGTTACAATGGAAAATTAAGTGTCTTCTTTTCCTAGAAACTAATTGGAGTCAACAACACAAAAAGTACAACTGATTGCTAATGCCTCTATGTGCTTGAAAAATACATTTGCATTTATTTCTGCCTCATCGTTACACATTGCCTAGTATCTATTACCTACCCTGCATCTAAAACCTCAGTTGTCTTGATGTTAGGGTATATAGATTTAGATTAGAAATTAAGAAGAAGCTTTTCATTGTGAGAATGGTGAGTCACTGGAACAGGTTGCCCAGGGAGGCTGCAGATGCCCCAATACTGGATGTGTTCAAGACTAGGTTGGATGGGGCTTTGAGCAACCTGGTCTAGTGGAAAGTGTTTCTGCCCATGACAGTGGTGTTGGAACTAGGTGGTCTTTATGGTCCCTTCCAACCCAAACCATTCTATGATTCTTTAGTACACATTTTCCCTTTGAATTTTATTATTGATTACCAGAGAGCCTCCAGTGTCCCACCAGCCATCACCTGAAGACAACCAGGAACCCCCTGACACATCTGTCACCTACTCTCTACTCTGCTACTGAAGCTCAAATGGGAACCTACTTTGTTATCATTTAGAAAAAAATTGCTATGGACCTGCAAAACTTGTTGAGAAGTGCATTGTTTTTATTCAAGTTTTCTTTTTTTAAAAAAAGCATCCTTAATTCAAAGCAGATTAAACAAATAGGCAACCATTTATTTATAACATCAGAAATAGGACCATTACAGATGTCCATAGAAGAAACAGGTGAAGAAATTAAAGAAAAGCTATATTTAGCTTACTTCATTAGGATTATATCAGAGAGATTTCCCTTTCTTTCTCTAAATGGGATTGTTTTTTCTCTTGTCAAGATCATATTTGAGTTTCAGACCTTATGCTTGCCACCTTTCTTCTATGGTAGAGTATTCTAACTTTTTTCATTAATTTTTTTCAATCATATCTTCCAGGGGCCCAGACTATGCATTTTTTTCCCTTCACAGTGAATTCTGGTTTATTTTTCTAGCCATTCGCTATGGCTTCCTGTCAAACTTAAGGGGAAAAAAAGAGAGATTATTTCATTTCCATAGTTACATAAATATGTTTTTACCTGATGGAACTTACCCTCTGCTTTTCATTGATTAGTAAACAGCAAGCTACTTCAGTGAGGTGTACAACTGTCTTCTTCCCTTTGGTGACTATTTCTATTTCTTCAGTAAGGAATGTATTGTTCTTAGACCTTACCCTNCCTTCTTTTCTCCAGGCTGAACAACCCCAACTCTCTCAGCCTGTCTTCATAGGAGAGGTGCTCCAGCCCTCTGATCATTTTTGTGACTCTTCTCTGGACACGCTCTAACAGGCTCACGTCCTTTTCGTGTTGGGGGCTCCAGAGCTGGACATAGTACTCCAGGTGAGGTCTCACCAGGGCAGAGTAGAGAGGCAGAATCACCTCTCTTGATCTACTGGCCATGCTCCTTTTGATGAAACCCAGGATGCGATTGGCCTTCTGGGCTGCAATTGAGCATTGGTGGCTCACGTCCAGCTTTTCATATACTAGTACTCCCAAGTCTTTTTCCACAGGGCTGCTCTCTAGCATTATCAACTTTTACATTAAAACACACATGTAAAGCCAACAGTTTTAACTGTATGCACCTTATTACTAGCTTTTGACTGAGACCAGACATGATACCATGTCTGATACCACAGAAGTCCTCTGGAGTAACAGTGGATATAGGGTTGATTAATTTACTATTTCTTTGCTTCAGGCATTTAATAGTATTGTATATATTTCCCCTGGAAGTAGATATGTGTCTGAAACTGTGTTTCCTAATTAGGTAACTGGAAAGGAAAGTACACTAATCTGCAGTCCATTTCATTCTGACGGAACATGCAGATGGGTAACTCAGATCTGTAAGCAGGTGTTGGAGGGGAACTAGCTGAAAATATTCCAAAAAGTGTTTTTCTTTTAGCTGTTCCTTTTAGTTTATTTAAAAGCATTTTCTTTTCTTTCAACTTACAGCTTTATGAATGCTTTGTGGGCTCTATCAGTGGCAGAAGGCCTAAAATAAAGTTTGATAATTTGCTAGAACTACTCTGAGGTATCCTGATGGAGAAGTCATATCTTATACTTAGTAGAAATAAAAAAGTCTGCAAAAAAGCTTCATACTCTAGTATCAAGCAAGTCAAGAATCTTAAATTATAAAAAGATTTGGAATATCTGAGGAAAAGGTCCTCAACTAGATCTCCTCTAAAGCCCTGGTTTGCTCTTTTTCTCTTAGTCTCTCAACACTGTAAGGTACTTAGGAGTGTATTAGTAAGCTAATGTGGAGAAAATTCTCTTGCATAACACTTGGAGTTTTAGAAGTCAGTTTCAGAGGAATAAGTGCCTCTGAAAAGAAATATGTAATCCTGTAAATCTTTTCCTGTATTGATACTGAAGACAGCAATTCAGACATGAGAACTGCTCTGAGTGATAGCCAGAAGGGCTTATATCTTGCAAGATAAGATATCTCCTGCTTTACTCCCTGAAATTCTGGACCCTAAGATCATAGCCAATGGTGATAAAGAGATCAGATGACTTAGATCTAAACTTCAGTGGTTTTGTTCTCCACTAGTCTTTCTGCCTGCAATTTTAATTAAAAGAACTATAAAACCAACATTTTCTCCCTACTTTCCTACACAATTGTAATCACCATAACATCACACATCTCAGATACACCAATTTATATTTGCAGTAGTTTTATTGGGTAAGGAAATGTTATTTCCATTTTAAAGGTGAAGAACCAAGGTAAAAGGACATTCACACAGAAAGGCTGGGACTAAGTTGCAACAGCAAACCAGAAACCATCAACACAAACGTATTCACATGCATCTGCATAATCTGAAAACTCAAACATCCTGCTTGAAAGCATGGGAAAGGAATAATTTCAGCAGTCTTGCTCTACTTATTTTGCTGGAAATACAGAAAAGTACAGAAATCTAGAAAATGTGACATTTGTCTTTGGATGATGAATCTGTTTCATTGACTAGAAGTAATTGTTAGGGAGCTCTCTGGTCATCAAATGCAGTTTCCTGTACTTCAGACAGGCACTTCATATCATCCCTTTCATAATTGATGCAGTGTTGGTCCAGTATGTGAAAATTATTGGCAATAGTTGGGGTTCAAAACCAGGAGCTTGTTTTAGCCTTGAGGAGGGGAGGATTAAAACCAACAAGGTACCAACGAGCTACAAGTGAACAAGTCAGTATGCAAGGCAGGAGAAATACAGGTCCTAATTATACTCACTATGTATAAATTTAAATTCTAGCTCTATTGAAATAGCTGCAGATTTTGTCATTGACTGTGCTGAAGTCATAGAATCATAGAATGGTTTGGTTTGGAAGGGACCCCAAAATTCACCTAGTTCCAAACACCCTGCCATGGCAGGGACACCTCTCACTAGACCAGATTGCTCAAGGCCCCATCCAACCTGGCCTTGAACACCTCCAGGGATGGAGCACCCACAACTCCACTGGGAAACCTGTTCCTGTGTCTCACCACCCTCAGGGGAAAGAATTTCTTTCTAATTTCCAATCTAAATCTATCCTCTTCCAGTTTGAACCCATTACCCCTCTTCTTAGCACTACAGGTCTTTGTGAAAAGTCCCTCCCAGCCTTCATGTAGGCCCCTTTCCACATGAAACCTTGATCATTATAAAAGTTGTTTGGATGTTATTATTTATTCAATTGTTTCTTTGTCTTATCACAGAGGCAACCATTCTACATATTTTCTGTGTTTTGCCTTAGAAAAGGCTTCTTGAAATTTATGCTACATTGTACTTTCATTCTGATTAGACAAAATCTTTAGTGCAGGGACAGTTTACATTCTCAAACTGGAGCTTAAATAAACCCAAAGAACATTACCACACCACATTTTAGACTGAATGTATTTAACTGTTTTCTGCAGATATTGACCATTTCCACTGCAAGTGTTGCTGCTGATTTTTTTCCTCTCAGGTAGGATAAAAATCCACTTCCCATCAAACTGAAAGATGGAATATTTTTGATGTCACTAAATACCTTAGAAGTCTGTGCATCTGTGTGTGTGTCCGTTGCCCCCATCTAACAAGTGCTGTAGGGTGAGCACAGGCAAGTTATGAGCTCTTAAGTGGAACTTTCCTAAACTTTCTGAACCTCTTGTGTCTGAAAATTTTCATGGAAAATCTCATGTGAGGAAGCTGACTCATGATATTTTGACACTTTCATCTCCAGGGTTTGAAGAGCTGAAACATATGAAAATAATTCAAAACAAAGTTAGCCGAAGGCTTTGAATCTTAGGGGTGTTTTATAAGTTTAATTTTGATTTAGAGTAAATACTCTCAGTGGATCTTATTTTATTTTAACTTGTTTATCCACACTTGTTGTTAGTGGTTCATCCTGAAAGTTCTTTAGTAATTAGAGTTTGGGAGCCAAAACTCTGGAACTAGGCACAGAGTGAACCAGCAGCTATGACAGTGGCAGTACTGGAGGTCAGGATTTAACACTCATATATATGTCCCTTGAATGGGTCAAATTTCAAAAGCTCTACACATTGATGAGCTGACTACTGATCACACTAACCCATAATAGGTACCATGTTCTGAAATAATTTGCCATCTCGTAGCAACGTTATCATCCTGTTCAGAGGTGAGCTTAAAGAAGATGATTTCTTAGAAGGCTAAATCCCCATTTTATGACAGTTTTAAAGGATAATTAAATTTAAATTATTCTTTTTATTCTTCTAAAATAGGAAATAACTAACCTGGATGAAAGCGCATGGATCATTGTGACTTTAGCTATTATAGAAAATCTATAACTATGGACATTGATATATCTTTTGTTATACAATACAATTACTTTGCCATAGTTTTATTAAAGGTAAACTGTATTTTACTTAGGGTTTTTTTTTTTTAAAGAAGACTACAAAAGAACTTTCGTTTAATATCTAATTGATTTGTTGTAGGTCAGTCTCCTTCTTAAGCACCTTTTGATTGATTTGCTGAAAAAGAATTTTTCAAATAGGAGATAAAGAAGCACTGAAAAAGTTGACAGGCTGGCCTACATTAATAAAATACAGTATTCTGGTAGACATAACTTTGAGCAAGGTCAGTGTCCTGACAGGTCGGATGCCCTTGCTCTTACTGACTAGTGTTTTACCACATGTGGTTCTAGTGGACACGTACACATTCATAAGTCCCAGAGAACTTTGTAGGTCACTGTCCTGGTGACTATCTTGGCAACACTCTAGTGCTATTCTGAGGCACACGTTAGCTATGACATGTAGTTCTCTCTCCTCCATCACCCATGGCACTCAGACATGTGGACTGAGTAGGGGCAATAGCATACAGAGAACCACAGGGCCAAGGACAAACTCATGCAAACACAGTAGCACTCATTGGAGCTTGATTGATACTGTACTGCAAAATACTTGAAACTGCAAGCAGAAACATAAAAAATTAGT
>VYZX01023269.1:327-21253 GCA_013401335.1 Brachypteracias leptosomus | reverse complement strand
TCTAACCGTACTTCTAATCTTTTAGGAAGCATACCAGGCAGTTCCCATTGCACAGATGGCATGTAGTGCCTGACTGAACTAGCAGACTTGGTGCTGTTTCAACGTCTTTCACTGGCAAGAACTGATTGAGTAGCCCTGATTGTTACTCTTAGTACTAGTTGGACAATCTGCTTTGCTATGTTTAATCCACAGACCATGTGGCTGTTGGGAGACACTTTTTTTAACAGCTTTTTAACAATTAAAAAGGGCAGCTTTTTTGAGAAATAATCTTTCCTGATTTTAACATGTTACTGTCTCTACACGTTCTTTGTCTATCACTGTATTTTCTAAAAAAACCCAACCCCATCCCTTGTATCTCAGTGTGGTTTATTTTCAGTTGTTTCGAAGTTTTAGAATATAACTCAGCAATGCAAAGTCCTAGAAAATAACTTAGTGAAAAAGTGTCATAAATGCAGTCATGAAAAAATATGAACATGTATATCACTTCCTTGTCATTGACAGTTCATGTTGCTGAAAAACCTAACGAGAGATAGAAGCTTTAAACAACACATAAGAACAAATTATACAGACTAAAAGACTCTCAGATTGTTGTTCTGGCCCACATTTTCAAATATTCTAAATGTAAACCTAGCCAAGACTTGACTGTCTGAGGCCTTAAGGTTACAAATAGATCTTTACATAAGAAATTAAAGATGAAAAATACCTACCTTTAATCAGGATTTTTTTGTAAAGAGTGACATACAGCACACGTTTTTGAACTTGTCAGACCTAATAGGTTTTCTTTAAATCAAGTCAGAAGTTCAATCTTGTTTGGCCTCCTGCACAGTATGTGATGCAGTGAACATGCATTTTTCCACACAGCTAATAGGAGAATTATATATGGCCTCTTCTTTAAGATTATTTAGGTGGAGGGGAAGAGACAAAAGAAAGTTATTTTTCAGACCTTCTTTGTTTTCTCCATTTCCACATTTACAGTCCTCATGGTCTTACCTGCTCTCACCAGGCAATTTCCAGTTATTCACTAGTTTCCCTTTAGCCTCAGTAAGGAAATTTTCAAGTAAGGTTAGTGCAGAAGATTAAGACTGCATTAAGATTAAGTCTGAAATGTTCTGCTACCAATTAGCCCTCTAGTATTTCTGTAAGCCTTGAATTTTTGATGCGATCAATGACACCAAGTGGAGCCATCTTCTGTGGAGTGGTTATTAAAGATATAAAAATCAATATAAAGATGATACTTGGAAATCTATATCACACGATAATGAATCGCCATGAGAGCCAGCTAAGAAGGAATGTCAGCAAACCAAACAGAAGGTTTGTGCATAACAAATTATTTGATGCCAGTAGAGTTTAAGCTAAATTTTGCATGAGACAGAAGTCTTCAGGCAACACTTATGATACATTTGCATGGCAAGGTTTTAATGAGATGAAGACACAAGACCAACCACGCACAGGGCTTTTTGTACATTAAAGAGAGACAGGAGGAGTGAAAGATGATTGAGACATATGGGATTATGACAATAATACTATAATTTGACTTTAATGACAAAACAGCATCAAAAAATTTCTCTGTCAGTAATCCTCATTCAATTTCTTTTAAATGAAACATTATTTGCCTGCACCTTAAGCGCTGATTGTTATTGGAGTTGTGTATTGGAGCTTCACAGGATACTCTAAATTTAATTTGAACTAGGGATTGATTTAGTTGGCTTCAAAGACAGGTTTTCCTTTCCAAAATTGAACTAGTGCATGACTTTGCAAGTTCATTTGGATTTACTGCTTGACACAATTGTATGGGACTTTACTGCATTTATGGTACATTTTGTCCTGCTGATCTCTTGTTCACTCGCATGTACAGACACACACACAGACGTAACTACTAAAATAAACACTTCTGCTGCTCCCTCCACCTTTTCCTTGGGAAATACAGCCTTCACAAAGTTACTGATAGAAAAGATTCACATAGTTCAAATCCATATTATATGAAAACCTAATCATTTGAACTTCTAATATATCAACTAGAAGGTAAAGCATTTTACTGTCATTAGTTATGCAATAACTTTTCTGAAAGATGAGAACAGCACATTCTCATTTTGCAGATCACTCATTTTACTGAGGGATGTAAAAAACCAAACAAACTACCATTAAGATACCACAAGTTCTTAGTCAATTTGAATTGTCTTCAGTTGCGGGACATTTACCTGCTAATTGCCTATCTTTTCTGTTTAAATTGTGAGATCTTTGGGATACAGACAGATTACTATGCTTGAGTCCCAATCAGGGCCTCTGAATGTTAATGGCATTCAAATGAATGGTATTAGTAAAAATCAGATAATAGTATCCTACAGGAAGTCTAGAAGAGCTAGAATCACATGTCCTATAATGCATTTTATTTTGCTGTAGCTACAAAGCCAATCTTAGCCTAACTTTCATATAGACTTACACTAACTTCTTTTAGTATCTCGGGTTTTTGTACAAAATAAATATATTCCTTTTTAGACTCCATATTCTCTTTCAAGGGCTATTTGCTCTTATTCAGGAGGATTAGGGCACTTTGAACACTTGTGGTACAAAAACAAATGCTTCTGTTTCCTTGTTCTTCCTAGGCACATTTCACATTTGCAGCTGGTAAGTAGCAACACTCACGGGTAATCATGCTCACAATCACAGCTTATTGTGCTTTTAACAGTGCACTAAATGCAAGCCTGTTATTCTTCCTTAATCAGTAACAGAATGTTGGTTGACAGCCACTAGATTATTATTTTTTTAATTTTTGTGTGCACAATTTCTCACCTATGTCAAACCCCCTCTCCAAATCAAGAGACTAAAAGGCAGCAACAGTTCAGATTCTCAACGTGGTATACGCATACCTACAAAGATTGCATCATTAGAGGATTGTCCCTTTGACCTGTAAGAAAGAGTAACACCAAAACATTACAGCAACTCTCCCGCTGTCTGCTAGATGTTGACTGGCAAGTTAGTGAAGCAACCATCTGGTTGCACAGCAAAGCTACTTACAAATTAAATACAGAAATAAAGAAGAGCCGTGACACACTTTGTGCAGTTTTCACTAGTCATTGCAGTTTTGACTTAATTTGTTTCCCTCCCTCTTTGCATCTTGAGTCTTTGAAGGCAAATGAACCATTCAGTGTCATAAAACAAGGAGAACGAGAACAGCCTTCAGTAAAAACAAAAACTAACGGAAAAAGCAGATCTTTTGCAGGCAACATTTCACATGGCTCAAAATGTCTTTGCCGCAGTTTAAATTCTGCAGCCTTGCGATTGTTCTGACACCTTTTTATTGTTCCTTTTAAGTGCAAATGCCTAGGTAGCATCACTATAAATGAAACAGTAGTGTTCACAGATTGCATTCAATGGCTGTTAGAGCTTCTTTTCCTTCATCTGCACAATTTGCATCTATTATAAGCTCGGGAATATAGTTTTTGCCACTTCTCAGTGGCCTCAAAAGGGTACGAGATCCCCCAGTAAAGAAGTGCAGCGAAGTTGATCTGTAAATCCCTTCCTAGAGATAGCCTCCCTGTGCTGCTTACTGAAGGATGGGAGGAGGGGAAGAAGCTGGTATTGTGAACACTTTGAAGGGCATCACTATGAGGTGCAAGGCAAGTACTCTGAATGATCCCATTTTGTGATATCCACCACAAAATTTAGGGTATTTAATTTGAATTGCTAATAAAGATGCAGAGCCCTAGCCTGAGACTGCAGCACAGGCACTCACAGCCTCCTGAGCATGGCTCTGAGGGGTTTTGCACAGTGATTTGTGCAGTACTCTGCCTCTGGGGTGCAAGAAAGAGGTGGGTGAATACATTTCGTACCTGTGAAATTCACATTTCTTTCACATCACCTCAGGGAAAAAGAGTATATGGAGAGCAGACTGTATCATCTCTCTTAATTCCCTATTATCAGTTATGTGCTGAGAATCTTTTAGCAAAGGTTCCTTCAAAAAATAACCACTATGGCCTGAGCTAAACCCCTGGCTGGTAGCAGGGAAGTGTTTTCATGCAGAGGAAGATAAGATGCAGGAGATGATCTGTGTTTGCTTTCTGATTGCTCAAACCAAGAGGGGACAACCACTCTCAACAAATGAAATAAACAAAATGCAGATGCTACCTATTATTTATTTCTGAAAAAATAATATTTTGATGATTTGACTGCCCTCCTTTCATAGATAAAGGAAGTTTTGTAGATGAGATCCAGAACCTTCTGTGGAAATGTTTGCAATAATTTACAGGTATAATCCAGAATGGCACATTCCAAGAACTGAAATATTAAAGCTGCAAGTTGTTTGGGGAAGAAACTCACAGTATTTATGTTTAGTACTTAAAGTAGACATGATTTAGGAAGGGAAACCTTTAAGTATGGTATCAATTATTACCAGGCTAAAGGTAGTTGCATATTGAATGTGATTTTATTATCCTGTATAATTATCATCACACAAGTCCAACATTTCAAAATATTCACACTACAGGTTGCGATGCCATTGATGTTCAGGTAGCACACATAGTCATTGTCCTTTCCTTCATGAGACTCTACTATTACAATATTCACATAAAGTGAAAGCAAAAAGACTACTGCTATTATTATTATTTTTCTTTGTTGTGTCTCTCAGGAATCAAAAGACAAGCCAAAGCCAGGAGATGGGAATTCACTGTACTAGGCCACCCTGCTGATCAACTAAAACAATAAGTTATCATACGCTTTATCTCTGTGACAATGCAATGGGATTATATTATTTTATCTTGTTTTACTAGCAAGGCATAATTATATACAGCCTCTCCATGGAGCACACATAGTACTGTGACTGGGGATTTGAAAAAAAGGAGCTAGGTGTACAGAAAGACTTCTTCCACTCTGATCAATAGAATGAAAATCTGAAGAATCACTGACACTACGTCTTCCATATTCTCATTCTTTTTCTAAATAGAAAACATATTTCATTTACAGAAGGAAATTATTATAAATGCAGTTGAAGCCTGCATTATCTGTCCTTCGGATCCTAGCCATCTCCTCAAAATATTTCTTTTTGTGATACTTTTTTCTTTTAGAAGAAAAGAATTAGGTAAAATCTCTTCAATGACCATAAGAATTTATAAGCAAATACTCCATTTGCATATCTAGCTTTCATGCATTACAAAGTAAATCCCTCTTTAAACACAAAATAGACACATTTTCCTGAAGACAGATACTTCTTTCAAATAGTGTTTTGTTCCATAGTTCAAAGAGATGAGATTTCCTCACATAACCTACAACAAAATCTTGGAAAGGATTAACTTCACTGATTACTTACATTTCTATTTTAAAGTGACACTTGTCTAACTGCCTTAAGCACCTTGCAGGTTGACTTCAGAGTCCCACTACGGATATGCCATCAAGTGTGTTGCTTATATTCTCCTATAAGTTTGAACCAGAAACACAGAAGCGCAAATCACAATACCTCAACCTTCTAAACTAGATAGTGGCTATACAGAATATAGACCTTTCAACCACTCTGAATGTTCTAGCAATTCCTTTTCAGCTACACCATTTACCTACCTAGCACAAAATTAGTTTACATCATATACTTTGCTTGTCCAAATAAGCATATATAAAGACAGATTTTTCTCTATTAGGAGAACACAAAAGTCTTTTAAAACAAAGTTACAGCACTATATTAATATTAAAATGAAAGCAAGTACTATGTAGATTAAGTAAAGCTATTAGACTTCAGAAAGACTACAAGGCCTACACTTGACTCTAAATTCACTTGTTGCCTAGTTGTCCCTGCCCAATGACTTAAAGACCATTATTACTAGAAAAGAAGAGTTGGTTACAGGTATCACAGAAGACGTAAAACAAACACAGGATGTTTATGTATATGGACAACTTTCATGTTCATATTCCTCTGCATTTTCCACTAAAACTTTATTTGAAATAAGATAATTAAATTGGATCACTGGTAAAACTCCAGGAGAGATTAGCTTAATCAGACATAAAAATCCCAATAGCTTCATTGATATTCGGTTGTACCCTTCCAGACAGAGAGGTGAATACAGAATAAACAGATGCAAGCAGGAAGATAACCACTTGGCAAAACCTGGACACAAGAGCACAGTAGCCAGTTAAGTACAATCATCCAAGTAGGACAGGGAGCACAGAAAATGGTTCATTAGGAACCCCTGCAAGGCTTTTCAGCCTCACGTGGCACCCTTTTCAGCCCCTTGACACCGAACGCCAAATGCTACTGGCCTCTGTCTCAAAAGCAGCATTTTTTTTAATCATCACTGTGGCTGCACAAACAGTGCCAGGAGTCACCCCTCTCACTTGCCTCATGCTTCCCACCACCTGGTGCTGGCAAAGATCCCCTTGGCTGGCTAAGCAATGAGACTTTATTTTTCCTTGTGGCCCTTTTGTAAAGGGTACAATGTGGATCGTTGTCTCCTTATGTATAATTAAGTGCTTAAGTGGCAGCATGTCATGCTGCAGCATTGGGATCTTAGCCTGGGTCCTGAGCTAGCTTGCAGGCTCAGAGGGTTGACAGGCAGTATTGCACTGAATAACAGTGGTGAAAATTGCCAAAGATAGAGTTAATTCAGCTAGTGGATAAATGCTCATGAGAAAATTAGAGGAGTCTACCTTCACTTCAACTTGATCAGAAATGCCTTAAGGAAAAGACAAAAGGCAACAGAATGAAGAAGCCAAATGAAGGCTGTCACAGTAGGATCTTCAATCTCTTATAGGTCTCTTACCCAAGATTAGGTCTCATTGTGTCCAGCTTCAGGTGATGTCCCTGGAGCACTGTCACCTGCAGGAAACACAAAACCAAACAAGCGCAAAACACTAGTGGGTTTAAAATAAAAACATTGCCAGCATTAAAAAAAGCAAAATGTGGACAGAAATACATCTATATTTACCCAGCAAAGAGAAGAATGTGAACCTTGAAGAGTGCCAGAATGGTGTTGCAGACAGAGAGGGAGAAAGGAAGGAAAAGGTGGCCAAATGAATCCAGGAGTTGTTTGGTGGCTAAGAACAGGTGGAAAACTGCTGAATTGCATGTAGCAGTGGAAGAGGGTTGATAAAAAACCAAATCCAAACCAATCAATTCTTAATCTTCAACAATTAGTTATTTGAATAGATCATTGTTGCCATCTGCCTGTATTGATCATGAAAATTAAGGTCACTCAGTAGAAGGCTGCCACCACCATTAAAATGGAATTTCATTCTTATCCAGAGAAAAAGTAGTTGTCTTTGGAGACTGAATAAAGACAGGTCTGAATTCTTCCCTTACAGTCTATTCTTCCCCAAAGCATGGATCCAGTGAGAAAGACAAAGGGGTTATTTTGATTTGCACACCATTGCTTCCTTTCATGCTTTTTCTCATGTGCTCCTTTAAAATGAGCAGGCTCTCAGCTTGCAGTGGGACTCCATTGTTTCCTATCTGTGGTTGAAATAAACCCCCTGAAATACGTTTGGTTTCTCTTAAATTTCAAATTCTTGGCCAATAGTCCACTGCAAATGGGTTCAATGTGATTTTAGCCAGTGCAGATTTTAAACTCCCTCATGACTTGCTATGAAACAAAATACAGTGAAACCCCTCTCATTGTCATCATCTGTGAAATTCTGGTCAAGCCTTACTTTCAGTTGTCCTCACTCAAATCTGAAGATGTTCTGAAATCAACACAGAGAATGTTAGATTCCTAGCTAATGTAAGCAGGCAAATTTCCACTGGACTCAGTGAATTTACTTCAGGATTTGGCTTTATGCCTAAGCTCATTGTTCCACAGGCTGAACGGAGAGCATGTTATCCTTACCTCTACACAATCTTTCCATCCACCTTCCTCTCTCACTTTCTCCTCTACCTCCTTCCTGGTATTTGATAACAGCCCCAGACTTACTCTTTGCCAAATGAAGCAGACAAGTGTTTCATTACTAATTTTTATTATTTTTTAAACATGTTAATCTTATCATGGTTCTGTCTTAAATAATAAGAATTAATAAATAACATAGTAATTTGCATGTGTCCAGGAGCCAAGAAATGTTTTCCATTCCTTCATACATTTCTGATCTGATAAAAAATATTTTATTACAATACTTGATTACATAAGGGGAAGGGAGTGTGAAAATGGAGTTATTGATAACTGAGTACTCAAGGAATTCTCCAGCCTAAATTGGCTACAGAAATTTGGTTCTAAGCTGAGACAGAAGATCTTTAATATTATCGAAGGAGAGAAAAAAAGAATAACAGCTTTGCAGCAAAAACCAAACATATGAATAAAAGCTTATTTTGGAATTGATACCCAGAGTAGTAAATGAGAAACTAAATCAAGCTCACAGCTAAGACACAGGAGCTCTATTCTTGTATCAGTTTTGATATGCAGCCTCAAGTAAGCAACTTCATTAATATCTGTATCTAATGTATCTAATTGAGATATTAGTTGTATCCTTCTTTAAAGAGCTTTGACATCCTTGATGCTAAGTATTATTATTATGGTATGCCTGGGTCTGTGGCATGTTTTTTGAAAGCAAAAGCTGCTAGTTTCAAGCAGAGAAGTAGCATACGCTCAGTTTAAAATTCAAATGTATTTATAACTGAATGCTAATGGCAATGTCATTTATTCACTTAACAATTCTGCAATAGGCTGTATGAGGCTATCCATTTTTAATACATTTATTGGTATCATACAGAGAAAGAGGAATTAAAAAGTAGCTGAGGTTCATCAGGAGTTGCAACATATCATAAGGTGGTGAATGCTGCCCTCTGGCTCAGGTTGGCAACGGTCACTTGTTTAGAAATGGTCTATTTTCAAAGAGTGAGGGAGACGAGAATGGCTGGGGGTCAACAGCTTTCCTTAATACTTTGCTCTGTAATAGTTTAATTAAAAGTCTAAATGCTTAAAATGATATCATCTGAGAAAGAAATTTCCTCAAGGATTAAAGGTTGTAGTTATTTTAAAATTATGTTTTTTAAATATCTGCAATACAGAAGAGGAACTCTTCTTTTATGTATCTTCATCTTGAATGAGCCCCATATAAAAGAGTCATGTCAGCATTAAACTTAGAGTCCCACAGAGGACAGTTTCTTTCACACGGATCTTTTTTTTCTTTAATAATTCAAGAATGCATATAACTTATTTCAATGTGTCATTTTACAGTTTTAGGCAAGATTTAATAACAAAGGAAAGGCACGGAATTCTTTACCCATTCATGTAGTGGCGGAAAGCTTAGTCCATTTCACTGAAAAATAGTGTGATTGAGATGTACATGACTGCAGCTTAAACATAACAGCTTTAGAATTTGCTAAAGATTATGCTTACGTTATTCTGCTGCAGGTACACCATTGCTTTTTTCAAAACCACGTGTGAACAGGCCTTTAAGAAATGGAACACAAAGATTTTATTGTGCTCATTCTCCCAGAAACAGTGAACTACCTGTCCCCTTAAAAGTTGTATCTTCCCTTATACTGTGCCTACACCTTTTGCATTAGTTGGAAAAAAGGGGAAATCTCCCTTACTGGGAAAGAAACTGTTTCTGTTACAGAAAGTAGATGTTAGTCACTGCTCCATTACTGCCCTCCCCATATCAAGCCTGCCCCACAGGAAACCCAGAACCTATCTGCCTTCTGAATGCTTGCCTGGCATGCTGATCCCCAGCATTAGACCTGGTATCCTTCTGAGTGCAAGATTCCAGTTTATATTCCTACCTCCTCCTGCCTAAAAGTTAGCACTGCTGGGGTTGGTGGTAGATGAAGTACAAAATAGAAGAGATGTTTACAGGCCACATGTTCAATCCATAAAGCGAAAACTTTGTCTTAAGGGAGAAACTTCAGAGAAGCCTTGAGAACAACCAACTCGGAATCAAATTGCAAAGAGAAAGGAGAAATTGATAGGATTTTTGTTCAGCGATCATACACACTGACATAACAGTAATTAAAAAAACTCCAACTTTAGTATATTAAAAGAAAAAGGAAATGCAAAGCAAATGTCCAAAGGAAGCATTTTTAGAAGCTACGGATGTAATATGCAAGAAGAGCAAAATACCCTGGAAAGCCTCATGACTTGCTCTCAGCTGCACTTAACAGTGAAATTTACACTCACAGAACAAGTCTTAAGAATTTTTTCTTAAAAAATGAGAAAAATCAAGGCAACTTCCAAATCTATCTTGTTTTTATTTCTGAGAAAGGCAAATGTTATATTAATTCCATATCACTGTAAATAAGGAGATACAGTAAAACTTTTAGCATGCAAGTCATCTCCTTCCCTTATTTATTCAGCACGGGATATTTAGATCAAGTACAAATTACTGCAAGTGAATCAGAGTTTTTCAGCAATAGAAGTGACTCTTTGGGAAACTTAGTTTCCTTGTCTTTAACCACTAGCATGGCTTCTGAGAAAAGAAGTACGTTTTGAGAGGAGCCACGTAATTAGAACAGATGGGAAGAGAGAAAATCCTTTTTGCAACAACACTGTGGGTTTGAAACTTGTTGCTGTCCTGCTTTGAGCTGATAAAAAGCCTTTCAAAGATTTGCAAAAGCAAAATAGTATTAAAGTGGTTGTTTTGAGACTCAGTGTAGTCTGCTGGGTATGCCCTATTCTGACCAGAGTTTTCACACTGAATTTTGCAGAACATAAAGCTGAACCTAGGTCATAAGTTTCCCAGGGCAGAGCCATAGCCCACAGAACATAAGTCTTTACAGTTTTGTGTTCTATGAGATGGCATGTTTTGGCCTACTTTGCATATGACAGAGAAGTCAACAGTCCAAGTTTTTTCTCAGTGATCTAGCCAAAAATTCAGGTGGGTGACGTTGACGTGATAGGGCTACTGGGACTTTGGAGGTGCTATGATATTGGAAAGATAACTATGTACACATGGTGTGATTGGGCCAAACTGGTTAAAGATGGGCCTATTGTGTTTACATCTGAAGCCAGCCCTACACATCTTCTCTGATGCTACAAACACAATCCAGTCTTAGAGTGATTTCCACTTCTGTATAATGACATCCCTGTACTTCGTCCTATAAGGACAGAGTTGCTGAGCATGACAACATAAGAGAAAGAAGATACAGAAGATCCTCTACAAAGCATATGTTTCTTAACCTATGCCTTCCAGCCTTGGTGTTTCCCTGGACATTTTTCTTTGTGGAGGTCTCGGCTGGGGGGGTAAGCAATGGGTTTATTATATTAATAGTGCAATTTCTAGAAGAAGAAATATAAAGACAATGAAGGAAACAAAGTTACATTTCCTTTACCTTTGTATTTCAGCTAGAAATTATCTATCTCCTAAATCCTCAAATATTATTTTTAAACAGTATATTGCTAGAAAATCCTTATTTGTAGTAGATTTACCTCAAAGACAAAGGAATACCTAACTCACAAGAAAGAGTGATGGGAAGTCCTGTTGTCATGAGAGTTGGTACCTTTTCTCACTCCTCATGTTGCATATTTCAATGCTGACTTGACAATTTCAAAGTCATGAGTGCACAAAAATCATGTAGCCACAATTTTCCAAGGGATATGAGTGGCAAGGACCTCAGCTTCTTCCAACCAATTAACCAGAAAACATTCCAATATATTTTTCCATTTACTTGAATAATAAGCTACATTGCACAGCACACAATCTAAACTTCTAGCTTCTCTGATGGAATTGAGAGGACTTGTGCCTGTCACAGTTGATACACAAGGTACAAAGTGAAAAAGATGTACTAAGTAAAAAACCTGCTTGGTTCTTGGTGATTTTGGAAACTGCAGTTCCCTCTCATCACCTGTGAATCTTGTAATGCAGGCTCCTTTGCTCATAGTGACAATACCTACAAGACTTAGCTTACACAATCTCACATTTAATTTGTATCAGAGCAGAACAAGCAACCACTAGAAAACTATCTAGCAAATAGGAGATATTTCATTGAGATGCAGTAAGGATGCTCATGAGCTGTATTTGGGGTAATTGTTTCACCTCCAACTTCAAGAATTAACTGTACTTTCATTTGTTCTGCCCTAAGTATCCTCCTATTTCCCAAGTGATTTTGCAATAAAAATTTGAACACATTCCCAAATTTAAAAAATTGAAATAATAAATCAGACTGAAAAAATAAAGAATAATATCTCTGCTAGTGAGTATCACTAAAAGGTACAATCATTATGATTTTTCATATGCAAGTCTGCTTCCAACCTCATGAAATCCAAAAAACCTGACATAAAAGCAGAGCTCTGAAACAGCTGGGTAGCTTGAATCTGATATGAACTTTATCTTCCAGAAAGATATGCTGCACATCTTTATAGCTAAAGACAGAGCTTTAATTTTCAAACCGTGGAGAAAAGAGAACACATAGGGAGAATTCCTCATTACTGTGTCAAGGGAAACTGAGAACATTTGCTTAGACTCCCCAATAGGGGTAGGAAGATGTGTTGAAAGTACTGTAAGTTAGAAGTTAATAATAGATATTGTAGTCTTTTTATGAGTTTTTATTTTCAAAACATGCATACTCAAAGTAAAATAGTTCAAACCTTTAAGTGAGGTTCAAGGGTGTACTTTGAAATGGGAATAATATGTGAGTAGATGACATTTACACCACCTAAATTAGAAGAAAGAAATTAAAATTAGCTTATATCTGAAGTGAAGAAAAAAGTTAAGCTAATCATGTAAATCTAAAGTTATTTATGCATCAATGTCTCTGCAAAAGAATGCAGTAAAAGACAGCTTGCTAACAAAGACTGAACAACTGGCTCGAAAGGAAATGCCAAGGTCTGTAGGAGAAAGAGAAAAGAATGGAAAGACATTCCCCTGTTTGCTGTGACATTATATCTGCAGTGGCCCAGGAACACCTGGCTGAAAATCAAGAACAAGCTTCTTTCAACAAGATGCTAAAGGTTGGCTGTCAGTTAATGTGGTAGAGGAAAAACAACAACAACAACAAAAAAACAAATTAAAAAGGAGAACCATAGTAAGTATAACAACACGCATTAAGTGTAGTTTTCACACTTGTAATATCCATCTTAATCATTACCTATGGATCAGTATCTAGTGAATACTTCTGGGCCATTTGTATGCTGGTAATAATACTTTTCATATAATTTTCATTTGAATTCATCTTAATGTTTCCTTTGTCTGGGTTCTCTGCCTTAAACCAAGTCAAGTTTGCTTTTATGAAATGCCCCTGGCAGAGTTTTTGAGACTCATGGCACAAAGTCACATCACACTAATCCATGTCAAATGTGGAAAACTGTTGAAAGTACAGTGGCTCCTTTAGGGGTGCAGAGGGAGGAGGGTAGGACAGAATATGTTGGGTTAATTTTCTGTCAAATCATCCTTCCAAGTTCATATGATCTATAAACCTGGCATCAGGAAAACAGGGATAGGACTTTTGGTGTCAGCCAGCAGTTACACTGAATTAAGTACAACATGAAACTGCACCATGAGAAGGGAAAAGTCTTAAAGAGCTGTGAAATGCCCTCCTAGCTTAAGAGAGAGGAATGAGGCTACAGGCTTGTCAGAAGAAAAGAATTTAAAGTGAGGTTGTGTCTGAGGGGAGGGTAAACTCAGTCAGCGTAGATGCAGAGTTTGATCCACAGCTCTCTGAAGTCAAATGTTTTAGTTTACGTCAATGGCCTTTGATTAGGCCCAGAGAGAGCTGTAAGATCCAAGTGCTGCCAGGCTTGGTTACAGTCATCAATACTATAAATCCCTGAGAGAGTTTCCTTACTAAACTCTAGGCCTTTTTGCTGCAGGACGCTAACTAAGGGCATGATCCTGAGCAAACTTATTCCCATTGGATCCAAAGGCTGTAAATTCTTTTGGCCATCTAGCAGCACACACAGATACCTTGGTTTGCTGGAGCTGCTTAATACAAGCACTAGAAATGGTAAGAGAGATGGTTCCTGGTAAATAATTCTATTCCTATAGCCAGAACTGAGTCTCCCTCCAAGAGCAGGGTAAGTTGGGAAAGACCCAGCCTGGTGCTGTTGCTTGCTGGTTGCAGGGTCTCACCCAGAGATGCAGCCAGGGGCAGCAGATATTTGGCCAGGCTCCTTTCTCTGTGCAAAGGGGAAGTAGGACTCTGAGGCTACCTGAAGGGAAGCCTTCAGGTAGTCAGAGAAGTCATTTTGCACCACTGAGCCCAGAAAGCAGCCCACTAACTTTAGAGTCTAAACAAGTTGGGTTTATTTTTGTAGCATCTTGTGAGAAACTGCCTGATCTCTTTAGTTACTAAGCCTTCCCGAACAGGGACAAGCTTAGATGGAAATCCATTCTCTTAGAAAACAGAAGCTATAACCCTCCCTACTATAAGAGCTGATATTGGACGGGACAGGGGAACATAATGGCCAAGGATGAGGAAAAGGTTGAGGTACTGAATTCCTTCTTTGCCTCAGTCTTTAATAGTAAGACCAGCTGTCCTCTGAGTGCCCAGTCCCCTGAGCTGGAAAACAGGGATGAGGAGCAGAATGAAGCCCCCATAATCTAAGAGGAAATGGTCAATGGCCTACCACACCACTTAGACATGAGTCTATGGGGCCAGATGGGATCTATCCAAGGGTAATGAAAGTGCTGGCAGAAGTGCTCACCAAGCCACTTTTCATCATTTATCAGCAGTCCCGGCTAACTGGGGAGGTTAACAAATGCGATGCCTATCTACAAGAAGGATCAAAAGGAGAATTACTACAGGTCTGCTGGTCTGATCTCATTGCCCAGAAAGGATATGGAACAAATCATCTTGGGCACCACCACACAGCACATACAGGACAAACAGGTGATTAGGCAGGTCCTGCTTGACTAACCTGATCTCCTTCTATGACACGGTGACCCACTTAGTGAATGAGGGAAGGCTTGTGGACATTGTTTATCTGGACTTTATTAAAGCTTTTGACACTGTTTCTCATACATTCTCCAAGGGAAACTGGCTGCTCATGGCTTGGATGGGCCAGGCCCAGAGAGTGGTGGTGAATGGAGTTAAATCCAGTTGGTGGCCAGTCATGAGCACTGTTCTCCAGGGCTCAGTATTGGGACCAGTTCTCTTTAATTTCTTTATCAATGATCTGCATAAGGGGATCAAAGGTACCCNCCAAAGGGTTGTCAAAGACTGGAAGAGGCTGCCCAGGGAAGCGGTGGAGTCACTGTCCATGGAGGTATTTAAAAGATGTGTAGACATGGTGCTGAGGGACATAGTTTAGTGGTGCCCTGTCAATGCTGGGTTAATGCTTGGACTTGATAATCCTAAAGTTCTCTTCCAACCAAAATGATTCTATGATTCCATAATGTTGTTGTATACTTGGGAAATCCTTACCTGCAGATGAACCTCAAAGCTCTCCCTCTTGCTCCCTCAAAGCCAAATATATGTTACTTGTTTGGTTGTTTTTTTTGGTGGTGATGGTGGTTTTGTTTCTTTCTTTTTTTCTTTTTTTAAGCTTGTTTTGTTTTGTTTTGGTTTGGTTTTGTTTCTTTTTCTTTTTAATAAATTGCATAAAAAACCATTTGCAGGATGAAGAGAAAATAAATCAACACTACCAGAAAACCAGCAACTTGATTGTTTCTCTCTGCTTCTCCAAAAAACCCATAAAAGCTCAATTGTCCTCTCAGGAGTCCTTGGAAGTCTTAACAAAAGTCTCTAAAAAGAAACTAAATGAAAGATCAGGGAATTAGCAGCAGGGCAGATCTATCACAGACAAATCAGACAAAACCCTCTTTCCTTCTGACCATATCTGGGCTTAATTCTGATCTCCTTACTCATGCTGAGTAATAATTCACACCATAACTAGCCCCAATGGAGCTGCAAAAATCACTCAGAGTAAGCCATAAGCCTGTTTGACAAATATCAGTCTGATACACTAAGGCTAAAATTCCTAAGAGCTAATTCAAATATTATTTTTGTAATTATGTGGCCTCAGAAAAGGGTTCTGTTCTTTGTTGTTGTTGAGACAGTTTGTTACCTCCCAAAGAGCCAGGAAGTTTGTGATTTTCTTTTTTTTGTTTGTTTTGTTTTTCATCTTAATATAGAATCTTGCTAGAAAATTAATGTTTTGTCTACCCTAGCAAATGCAATGAATATACCAAGATATATGGAGAACTGGCACCTTTCTGACAGAGATATTAACATAGTAAAAACTGAGGCCAAGTCTACAGTGCAAACTTGTCTGAGAAGCGCATTAGTCAGCAATGTAATGGGACACAATCTCAGCCATTAACCCAGACTGAGCACCTTTATTTGGCCTACCCAATGATTAGCCTGATGCAAAGACCTCACTTATTTACTGCATCTTCATGCTACTTCTTTCACCCATAAGTATGTGACAGTGACACTGTTAAGAGGGAGACTTGCTGTGCTGCTGTAAAAGTGCATACTGTAGATTTTTTTGTTCCTTTGTAAGCTGATCTCTTCTATGTGTCTTTCTCAGTGAGTTGAAGGAGGGTATATCCATGTTTCTAATTACATGAAAGGGAGCCATTGGAATGTGTGGAAAGACTCACAAATTTTCCTGTATTTTTGTCTAGCAAGGCTGGACACCAGCATGAGTAGAAGTGCTCCAAGAGCTTATCAGGATGCTTAGGAAGGCTATTCTGCTCGTTTAAAATACTGAATTCCTGTGAGTGAGTTCAGCATGGAGATGTGAAGCCTGAGGAAGTCCCAGAGGTACCAGCAGCGAAGCTGTTCAATGAATGCCATTGCACAACATGCCTCAGTGGTTCTGCCAAACTCCTCCTCCAGCAGGAAACCTGGCAACAAGGCACTCAACCAGTTGAACAAAACCTACGAGCTTTGCACCATGTGAACGATTTGCCAACAACCAGTAGCCTGCAGGCTGGATACTGTTACCTAGTAATTAATGAATGCTGCTGATTAACCTTTTGAAAGCACTTTGTCCACCACACCTACTGGTGGGAACTTGCAGTGGTAATGCTCAGGGGAGGTTGCTGACATAGGAGTGACATTGGGGATCGTGAACAGGCACCCCAAGAAATGACAATGACTTTTAGAGTTGGATACAAACCAGGATAACTCTTCCAGAGACCTTTGGAAGAGAAGAGGGGGGAGGATAAGCTTGATCTATCGCTGTATCTCACTACTATGCTTGATTAAAGACAAAATTAAAATTTTGTTCAGAAGGCTTCCTATTATGCCCCTGCAGTAAAATTGACAGAGACTCTGACAGTCCCCTCAACTATTCTCATCCATATTTAGAGTAATGCAATGCTGAAACCTAAAAAATGGCATCTAAAGCACACAAAAATAATGTGCCAGGCTCCTATGAATCATGAAACTACTTTAAAACTCTGTCAGAAAATACTTTTGTATTTATATTTTTCTTTTTTTCTTTCTTGGTCATACCTCCTAAGCATTTTTGAGTTTACTTTTCCTTAGAAAATATCAAATAAACAAGGAGCCAGGACTCAGTGAAAGGGTCAAGAAATAACATGAATTTAGGAGCAAGAACATCAAGAAATATAAAGTTGTCATATACTACAAAATTTGCACCAGGATATTGAGAGTTGATGACTACAGCAAAAGCACAGGGAGTAAGCAAATACAAAGGAACTGCCTGAATCTTAATAATGTGTGGAAATGAAGGAGGAAAACCAAACAAAATCTGAAAGAAGAGTATAGAAAGGACAAATATGGAAGAGAAAAAAATTGCACAAAAGCATTTTATAAAGAAGGGAAAAAACAAATTTCAGTAGAAAAAATAAATAACAGCCTCACTTGATCTATTCCCACTAAAAGACTGCTTATGCATACCTTCACTAGAGGATCTGCAAAACACTATTTTAAAAATTGTTCTGTTTTCTCAATTTAAGAAAACTGTTACTTTTTAAGCTAAAAGCATAGTGAAGAAAAAAATAGAGATTTCTTGCCTAAATCCTCTATTAGGTTGAGATTTCACACAACAGTTGAGCCAGTTTGACAGCTTGCCGCTGTCGACTGGGGAAGCAGCCTCACTCTCCTGCTTTGTTCCCAGCCATGTGGTGTTACTTTTTCCCTTGTGCTGAAACCGGCACTTGTCTGACATCCCAGCAAAAAATATTCCACTCTAAGTTTAGAAAAGGATAGATTTTCTTTTGCAGATATTTTCGTTTGTAGGTGAGGCTGCTTAATAGTCCTATGAAATCTCACCCTTAAAACGTTCCTAGAACTACAGACAGATATGTGTTTTGTGCCTTTTCTGCTCATTCTACTATTACCTATTTAATCAAATGCAAATATTAAATGCAGTTCCATTCTCCTCATAAATTAATAAGAAATGGTGAGTAGGGGTAAGTTATAGCCCCCCATACAAACTGCAAACAAAACTAGGGTATGAGAACTAAAGCTGAGTTTCCCTCTGACTCTGACACTAGAAACTGACACAGTACTGAGCACAGATCAAGGCAGGCTACCACGTACTGGCCAGACTGAAGACCAAGAAGAGAAAAAATTACAAATAATTTGCTGTATTCTGCCTTCATTTACACTCTTGCAATAAATCTGGTTGACATTCACTGTTTGAGCTTCCCTCCACAGTAGAATTTGCGTTTGTGTATACAGATTAGTTAGACTTTCCTTGTTTTCATGACATTACTACCATTATTTAAATAAAGAATCTGCTTTTTTTTTTTTTCCCCCCTCTTCTGTTTCTGGAAGGGACAGATTTCTTTTTGAACATTCTTATAACGGGATGGAAAAATCTTTGCTTGTGTTGTAATCCACAGACCACAAAAGGATGTCCATTACTTTGCATTAGCCAAAGATTTTTCTTTGGGCAATGTTTTTGCCAGACAAAGAAAAAGAAAAGACTATTGCTGAAAACAAACTTAGTTCCCAATATTCAGACCTGTTTCTTACTCATAAGAGTAGTCTCATTACTGCCTGTGGTAGAAACAGGACATGGCAGGATTCAGGCTATTAAAACCAGAGATTATTCAAAAGCTAACATGTGTTTTTTATTTACAGAAAAAGAACAAAAGGGACTCTAATTGAAACAGACCATTTAAATAAAACATCATACTACTTATGCAGATAGTATACTTATGTAGATACACACGTGTGCACACCGGCACACCCAGCTAGAGCTTCAAGTATTCTCTGGCTCCTAGTATTACACACGGGAATCTAGTGGGCCCAAAAAGCCTGGTGCACATGCCAGGATTTTCTGGGTGTCCAGGCTCCCCATTACAAATCTGGGAGTCACCAGGCACAAGAGGAGCCTCTGCTAAAATGGAGCAAGATCCTCAGCTGCTTCTCAGAGAATTTGTGTTTCATCAAATCCAGCATATTCCCGAGAAATACCTGAGGATATTTGATCAAGTGACATTTCTCTGATCATTTCCCTTATTGCTCCTTTTCAACAGACAGCTGAAATTATTTAGATTGCTTGTTAAAAGAAACAAACATAGGAAATGAAACCGGGTGAAAATAATTTCTTAATTTTGAGGGTGCACTAAGGTGAAGGAATCCTTAGCAAAGACAGATGAAAATGTAAACACATTGATTTCAATCAAGAGCACTTTTCATAAGAATATTTCACTCACTAGTTGCTGCTGATGGTTCTCTGTTCCTTTTATAGGTGTGTTACCCATTCTGGAATATACACAAGAGTTCAAGTGTTGCATAATTACACAAAACAGGGCCTAGACAAGAATATCCTGTTTTGCTTCCTGTACACTCACTAGGGTGGCTCAGCTGAATCCTTGACAACATCTAGCTTCACGAAGAAAACATCAAGACTCCTTGCTGATAGCAGGTTTTCACCTAAAGCGGCTCAGCAGTTGGGCTGTTTAGCCCCAAAGTGTAAGCAGACAATCACCCCATTGTTTACTTTCTACTCAGAAGAAGCATTACTGCTTTTCTTCACTGTCCATGGCCTCTGTAATCCTAGTAGTCATGTTCACTCAGCAGTAAGTCTAAATATGTGCTTCCCAAAGGAGTTTCAAATCCATGGCATAGATTAACATCACTGTGGTTTGACGCTATCTGTGACAGATTCCACAGTAATTGACATTTAAACCATGGTCAATACTGAAATTGTTTGATGAGGACTCACTCTATCCCCCAAATATTCAGAAATTAACAAATTTAAGGGGTATTATTATTATAAAGTGAATAGGCCGTGGAGGACAATGTATCTTTCAAAAACCCTGTCAGCATTGCTTCATCTCATTACATATCACTGTATCTTAAAAAAGGAGTGATTCAATTGTGTGATGGTGAATCATGAAACTTCACAAACGTTCAAGGAACACACATGTCACTACAAATTAACCATTAGCACTGCATGGTATTCATCCTTTCTGTCACACACTGTGGGAAGCACGCCTTATTAGCATGGAAGCATGGAGGAATAGTCTCTCAGTGTACTTAACATTCACTTACCTTGGAAAAAAGAGCACACAATTGCAGTCTTAAACAAAAAAAAAAAACAATCCCCAAAATGCTGCAGCTGTATTCCTTTCCACATTTAATCCTAGGATTTAAAAATTACAAAAATGAATTCTAAAGCCTTTTCTTTCTCCTCTTCCAGTTCACTGTTTTTTACAATGAAATGTAGTTTTTGCATTTTTAATCAGCCTTAATCATAAACAAGGCAAACATCACAATTGTGGCTATTTCAGAGTTCCCCCTCACACGCTTCTTTTTTGGTTTTGAATTTCAATAGTACCCTCAACTGGGGGTCTTCCTGGATCCCAGATGTTGAATTATATGGTCTGTCCTATTCTTCTTATAGTGGCAATCCAGTTCCCTGTTAAGTTTCATAGGAATCTGAATAGCTATTCTGAAATCAACCATTTCTTCCTGAATTGTATTACAACTGAACTTAATTTTGTCATCTTGATTATTAAAAAATAGCTCTTCTTGACTTAATAGTTTCTTAGAAATATCTACTCTCTTTCTTTCTCTTTTATCTCTTAGCGATATGAAGCACTTTGTGCAAATCCTTGGGAAAAAAAAAAAATCTACATTTAGCATCAATGTTCT